>JACEFZ010012727.1:305000-749868 GCA_014155875.1 Cepaea nemoralis
GGTTTATTCCATTTCTGTCCCACATATTCTTGTCAATCAATCAATCATGTGCCATGCCGGAAAGCGTGGGCAGTCAGGACTCGCCATTTCACTAGATCACCACTGTCGTGGATCAGCTCAGTGTTCCAGTCTCGACTATGCCATGTGGCCAAGCCATCCAGGTATTTACTTCTCGGTCTTCCCCTTGGTCTGTTCCCTTCGATCTTGCCAGTTGTCACCAAGTTCTCCAATCCATTTCTTCTCATAATATGTCCCAAAAATTATGACTGTCTACGTCTAATTTCTCTAATCAATTTACGATTTTCATTTATCTCCTGTAGTATTTGGTCATTGGTTTTTATGTCTGTCCATGGTATTCTCCTCAGAAAGCACATTTCTGCAGCCATCAGATGTTTTTCAGCTTGACTGCTCATGTCCAAGTTTCGCACCCAAACAAAAGAACAGACTCTATGTATCCCCTCAACACTCTTTTTCTCGTGTCAATTGACATCTTTTTATTGGTCAGTATGTTTTTCATCTTGCTAAAGGCTACTTTCGCCATGTCGATTCTTATTCTAATCTCTTCAAGGCATCTCCCATCAGATGTTATGACTGTTCCGAGATAATTGTGCCGATTCACTTGTTGAAGAATATTCCCATTTACTGTAGTATTTCGTTCTTCCTAGTGACGACCATAATCTGTGCCTTTTTACAATTTAATTCTAACCACCGTTGTTCACTGTGTGCAACAACCGCATCTACTTATTGTTGCAGATCCTGCTCATTGTCTGCAATCAATACTGTATCATCTGCATATCTAATGTTATCGATGTTGCGTACTTCAATGCTGATTCCATTTATATCTTCTACATTTCTGAAAATATGTTCACTGTATAGGAAAAAAAGATCTGGAGACAGACATTACACATCCCTCCCTAACACCTCTCTTAATAGGCTGATATTGTCCCACTTCATTATCAATCCTTATGGCAGCTTATTATTTCCAATATATAAGTCTAATGTCTTTACCATCAATTTGTAGATCTGCAAGCATATCCACCATGTTGACATCTCTTACTCTATCGAAAGCCTTTGTGTAGTCAATAAAGCAAAGATGTATATCTTAGTTTACTTCTGTAGAACGTTCAATAACTGATCGCAGCATATACACAGCATTTACTGTACCCTTTCCTTCTATAAACCCACATGGTTCTTCCCCTATTTCAGGTTGTATTTTCTTCCTAACTCTTTGCATGATAATTAGTAGCAATATCTTCGCGATGTGACTAATTGTTCTATGTTGATCACATTCCAAGGCTCCTGATTTCTTTCGGATTGCAATAAATACAGAATTACATAATTCAGAAGGTATATCTCCGGTATCATATAATGTGTTTAGCAGTCTGGTGACTTGATCTATTCCATATTCTTCTAAAGCTTAAATCATTTCTGTTGTGATGTTATTCGAACGGGGGCCTTGCCAGCTTTCATATGTTTAAGAACATTTCGAACTTCCATCTTCAAAATTGGCGGGCCTTCAGTATTAAATCGAAAATCAAAAACAGCGTCTCCCGAAGAACAAACGATTATTTCGTAGCCATTTTATCATGTATTCTTGTACAGTCTGCCAAAGGCCGCGCTGGCCTTGGAGATTCTTGCATTCACTTCATCATCAATTGTGACAGCTTGTGACACAGTGCTGCCAAGATCGGGGAATTTGTCCACAACACTTAGTCTATGACCATTCACTTTGATATTCGACACGGTGTGATTAATAGTATGTGCAACGTGTCATAACTACACGTTCTTATTTATTAAATGCTCTAATTTAATATTTAAATTTAGATCTGTTTCTGTTGTTCCTGAGGTCGATTCGTTGTGTTGTAGTATAACTTATTTGTATTGTATTATTTTGTGTGTGGATATCATTATTTCTCTCTCCCCCCCCCCTCAACTCCCCCTCCTTTCCACCCCCCCCCCCGTGATTTACGTTTGCCGTAATGGAGTCCTGTGTAAGGTACGTACATTGTGTCTATGTTTATTATATCTCACTAGTTCGCAGGAGTTACATATACCTCACTGTGTTGTAATACATTTCCTAAATCCAGAAATATATTTACCTCAAATGTGACACCCAAAACCGACAAATCAAATACCAGATCACATGAGAATACTAAATAACTGGCGCTATAAATCATCAATCATCTCACTGATGAAATCACATAATGAAATCTGGTTGCAACAGAACTCCAACCCCGTCTTGTGCTATGGTAATATAATCCAGCACAACAAACCGCTGTTCGCCCTTCTTCAGATGTCGTTCCCCTCTCCTCCCCACCCCACAAATACACACAATTATATCCTTACTTATCTCTTGCTGGGACGCAGAAGTGTTTCCAAGGCACCAGGGCCGGGTTATATACTGGCCAAGACCTATTGACGCGTCCTCGTCGAGCGTCCTGGGCAACAGGTCCCTTCGGGGTCCTGGCTAAAGTCAGTAGGATCGCCGATTCCTCCGAAGTCGGAGAGTGTCTGCCTGTACGGCGAGGAACCACCAGTCTGCACACCAATAAGCCAGACATGGGACAACGGATGTTCACGCAAAACTCAGGTCCTGTATGACATCACACTGATGTTGGACAACAGGATGCCTTCATCCGTCATACAGGACTTCGCGTTGGAGCTCAAGCCAACGAACACAAGCAAGCAAGCAAGCATCTCTTGCTAATTTCCCTTTGTTCTCAAATATTTTTTCACACGATTGTCATATCTTAAAAATGGTCAAGTATGTAATTGCGCGCACGCGCGCGCGCATACACACACACACACACACACACACACACACACACACACACACACACACACACACACACGTACATACACAGTGAGAGTGAGAGAGGAGACTTGACACCATTTGACTTTCACTTGAAAGAACCCTTGAAAGAACATTTGTGGTGTCAGTGGCTTGTATATGGCAACGAGTCCATGCAGGGAGTGTAACATTGGATTAAGGCCACACTCAAAATAAGGCACCAACAAGATGGTGGACAGGGCACCAAGTGTATTGCCAGGCAGGGGGGAGGGGGGAACTATGTTGAGAAATATCTTACACAAATTTCTGGTTCGCACTGTTGTAAAAACAAATGTTATTCGTAACAATCCTGTTACTTATTAAATTTCCCTCGTGAATAAATATATATGTCTATTCCTTCATTTGTCGTCTCCCTGGCGAAGGTTTTATTGACTTTCTCCGTAATCCTGTATATCCACGTAGGGTAACGCAGCTGCGCGGGATTCGATAGCGGATCGCGTCGCGTTGATTACTTACGGGGGTATGTGAGCCGGTCGCTCAGAAAGCAATGGCAAACTACTGAGCGTAATCTTGCCAAGACATCAACAACAGCGGTAAAATGCTGGTGTTGACAGCGATGTCCTGTAAATAGGATATGCGAAGAAAAAAAATGCCTTCATTTAAACACATACACGTGTATTTACTACGACAGAAACACAGACATACATACCGTCAGACAGACATGCACGCACATAGACAGACAGACATGCACGCACATAGACAGACAGACATGCACGCACATAGACAGACAGACATGCACGCACATAGACAGACAGACATGCACGCACATAGACAGACAGACATGCACGCACATAGACAGACAGACATGCACGCACATAGACAGACAGACATGCACGCACATAGACAGACAGACATGCACGCACATAGACAGACAGACATGCATACACAGATGCGCTCAGACAGACATAGATCATGTCTTGGAGTCGGCATTCCGGATAAACCTGTAGATGCTTGGTCTCCCACAGAAAGTGGGGCAAGATGTAGATCCTGACCGTCCCAGTAACCCACTGGTTGTAGACATGGCACATTCGGCCCCTCAATGTCTCTCCTAGTAGGAACCACACTTAATCAGAAAGGAAAGCATCTGATGATTTTTCATCTGTTAATGTATCTTCAACCAGCAATCATGTATAGATAGTCTTCAGAATGTCTGCCATGTCCACCATAAGTCTTCCAACAACAGGCGCTCCTGGGACCAGGTGGAGAGGGCGGTGGATCAGACTGAGAACCCGTATGTGGAGAAAATGATAAGGCGGTCGGTCGGCAGGGGTTATGGGCGAATCTCAAACCTGAGCGGGAAGAACAGGAGAACTTTCAATCCGATGACAATTGGACCGATGAGCAGTATGCCTCTTCGCTGGTTGTTGAACGAGGGATGGAGCGCATGTGTGAATGTCCTGAGTGCAGTGATGTCGGTTCTTAGCTCAACTCAACTGGCACTCTTGAAGCCAACAGATCCGCGCGTTCGTCACATTACCCTCCAGGGTGTATCTGGACTGTATATCCATGAAAGTCTTTGTAACAGAAAAGCTACTACGCTCAGTATCCACTCGTGTCACATGTATCCAGTTTGAACTTAACGTAATATGGACCGAGATCCGGACACTGACTATTTTGGCGACTCGAAATAAACGGAAGTTAACACTCAACAAACATCTATTCACATAAAGCATGAAAGATAATGACAATATGAAATCAGTGACAATTAGCTGTCACTGCGTAGTGCAGGTGCGATCAGTTCGCACATCCAGCAATAATTCTAGCCTACATATTGTTATATTATGCGTCAAGTAGGTCTTACCTCAAAATAACTGTTGATAAATGAGGCAGGGATGTACACCCCTTTCCGATCTTCTCTGCATTCTATGAACTCTACTTCATTGATCGAGCAGTTGATCATGCCTGGTTCAACAGAACCCGACGTTACAAAAGCATCACTGGATTGTAAGTCAGGACACGGCGGACAAGAGAAGGATTGTTGACTCAGTAATTGAAAGTTTTCAGGAACTGAAATGTACTGATTACTGACAGCTGAATCTGACCTGAAAAGAAATTCAGTGATTAAGTGTGTGAAAGTATTGTTGTATAAATTCCGCACACGATGTATTCTTACACTTTGTTAAAGAAATATCTAGCTAAACATTACCAGATTTTCTAGTTGCCGATGGCAAGAAGTTGCCGCCATCCGAATGTTGTGTGACAGATTATTTTAGAATATTATTGTAAAGAGAGGTAATATGACTGTGAATTGTATTCTTGATTGATTAATTGATTGATTGATTGATTTAGGAACCGATATCACAGCATTCGAGGCATTCCCATAAGCGCCCCGTCCCCATCTTCAGCAGCCAGCGAAGTGTTCCAACACCAATAGTTCTAGTAGCAATCTGATTATATGTCCGTCTCGCCTTTCCTCTGAGCGTCGAGCGTCGGCCAGATGACCTCGTCACTCCTCGCTGCCTCATTCTTGCCCGACTATGGTGATCTATTTGCTCCTCCGAGGTGTACACGTGCTCCCACAAGGCCGCAACCACGTCTGCCTTGTCATGCATCAATACTCCACCAAGTTTTGCCGAGCCAGCCAATCTGTCGCCTGTTCATTCCCCACAACACCGGCATGCCCCGGAGAAAATATCCAGGTGCTGCTTGCCACCCGTGACCTCCGAAGCGAAGCAAGCCACTCTGCACGAAGCCTGCCTATCCTTACAATGTCGTTACAATGACGATGTGTGTATGTATCGTGTTCTCCATCAAGAGGAAAGCTGCACTGACCTCCCCCACCTACAGTCTTGAGCTAGATGTTGTGGTATCATACGCCAGGCTCTCCTGCACCAGACTATTAGCTTTTGCTAAGAATCCCCAGGCACTTCTCCTATCTCTCAACACCGAATCATCTGTGTAGATAATCACATCACCCGGGCGAGCATTATCCTGAATTAGTTGCTGGATTTCCACTTCCATGACCCCTGCTGGCCACTTCCTGCACTCCCGGCTCAATGTGATTATAACTCTGCACAAGTCTGACTGCTCCGCTGGCACTCTGACCCACTCCTCTCCTCGCTTGATGTTCTTCAAGGGGCACACCTGTCTGACCATATCCTCCGCCTGAGCCATCCATGATTTCCCTCTTATCAGTCTGTGACCTTTAACTGCGTCCAGTGCCTCACGCAACGGGTGATTTGTGTCTGCAGCTACTCTAAAGCATGCCTTCACCTGCATCACCTTGTGCCTACCAGCAACAGTCGGCAGACCAAGGATTAACTCATACACACTACTGGGGTGTCTCTGGTGCATCCCATAATGACCCGCATAGCTTCGTTCTATATGCGCTCTAATTTCACCAGCTGACTCTTTGAGACAGTGAGCAGTCCTAGTCCATAATCAATCACTGAGAGGATCAAGTGCTGGTATAGTATGAAGAGCATTCTCTGCTCTGTGTCCATTGCAGCCATAGTTTTAAGTGCATTGAGTCCCTTTTGAGATTTTGTCACAACCGTCTCCACCAGTGTTTCCCAACCTTTTTTGTGCCATGCCCCACTTAAGCCTTTCTAAAATTCATATTGCCCCCTCCCCCGCCCCTCCCCCCCCCCTCAACATATACATTATTTTTAATATTCAAAAGTTGAAATGTTCACTAAAGAAACTTGAATGATAGGCTTTAGGAAGAAATCACTAGGTAATTATTGAGCAAACACAGTAAGTAAATTTTCAAAACATATAATGGAGAACTGAAATTCAAGTACAAAATAATTTTAATGAAAGATTTTTCTATATTATTTTAATTATTAGTAATTATTTATTATTTAAATTTAGTGAGATCCTTGCGCTTGATGCTTGCTGCAAAGAGATCTTATGTCAGGTTCCAATTTAGTTAACTTCAGTCTCAAGTCTCCCCGTTTTGTTATATTCAGCCGATTTGTTCCATTTTCGAATTGCCCCCCTTAAAAGTCAAATTACCCCCCTGTGGGGCGTGGGCCCCACGTTGGGAAACACTGGTCTCCACATTCTTGATTTGATGAGAGATTACAGACTGTCAAACCTTTCGGTCAACTTGTGAAGTGTTTTCGTAAATAAGTATGTTGTTAGTAGTTTCAGAAGAAATCAAGGGCCAATATGACATTTGTGGCCAAGCTTTAACAAACTACTATAACCATAATAATATTAGAAAAAAAATAAACAATAACCAGTAGCAGAGAATATATTGGACATTATCCAATAGATAAACATATTCTGCACCATGCAGGTCGGAAGATTTGATCTCCGGAAGTTAGCAGGCCAGCAAAGAAATAACCAGTAGCAGAGAATATCCTGGACATCATCCAATAGATAAACATAGCACCAAGCAGGTCGGAAGATTTGATCTCCGGAAGTTAGCAGGCCAGCAAAGCAATAACCAGTAGCAGAGAATATCCTGGACATCATCCAATAGATAAAGATAGCACCAATCAGGTCGGAAGATTTGGTCTCCGGAAGTTAGCAGGCCAGCAAAGCAATAACCAGTAGCAGAGAATATCCTGGACATCATCCAATAGATAAAGATAGCACCAAGCAGGTCGGAAGATTTGATCTCCGAAGTTAGCAGGCCAGCAAACCAAAAGTGGATCCTATTGTCCTCTGACACGATTCAAGAAGAAACCATGTCATGTGTTCACGACCATAAACACAGGTGTAGACTGACTCGAGCTTAAATAGAGGCAAGAGGCTACTTCTGACATCTGGTCATGTATGTCATTCTGTTATCGAAATTCTTCTTCCCACTTGTCTTAAATTTGCTGATCTTTCCAGTCAGGGCCGTGCGGTAGATTTTCTCAGTATAATGCAAGTCTACGAAAGGCCGCCCCTTAATTTTCTTTTCTTTGAAAATGTCTCCACCATATGCCGCCCCCTTACGGTGACGCCTGATGAGACCGCCTCTTTGTATCATAGCACGCACAGCCCTGTTTCAGGTCGTATATTCTCTATCTTGTGTATAGCTTTATGATAATACGCGCCTTTCTTGTGCATATTAGCTTTTCTTTTGTTGAGCTTTCGATCACATGTGCCTATTTTGTCGATCCTACCCTCTTTGTTTTCTGGAGCATTTGTTTGTTTGTTTGTTTGTTTTTTTGTTTTGCTCCCCCTCTCTTTGAACTCAAGCGTGGTCAATACACACTATTTCCAGTAATACTGGACTGAATTTTGCGCGTGGATTAGCTTTCCATACTACCAGTTTCCCTCGCCATCAAGCCAACCCGGTCAAAATTCTGAGGTAGGCCTACTTGTAATTTATATCTCCAAGTGAAGGACGAGAAGTCAACATTTTCGTGCAAATGACCGGACAGGAAGTTGGACCCGTTACGTCGGTATCAGCATACCGTCTGTTTAAGAAAGAGCGTTCATATCCATTCGGCCATGCTGACCGCATTGGAGCTTCTTAATTTAAACGGATATGTCTTTCTTTCTGCGAGCTTCTTGATTACATTATGTCTCCATTTGATAGAGCTTATTGCTCATTAGTGTTTTTCTTGTCTGGAAATTCCTGCTGTCTGTAGTTTTTTTTTTTTTTTTAAGTTTCCCACCATAACAGAAATTAAGTGTGCTATAAATGAACTTGCATCTGGCAAGGCTCCAAGCAAGGATGGGATTCCAATAGAGGTTATTCTGAGGGGCAAGACACACTCACTATACAGATTCACCAGTTAATAGAGCTAAGCTGGCTAGAAGGACAGCCCCACAGGATTTCAAAGATTCAAGTATCATAACATTGTACAAGAACAAAGGCATTTGATTTGATCAGTCGTGAGGGTCTGTTCAAGGCACTAAAGAAGATTGGCTGCCCACCAACTCTTCTGTCCATTGTGGAATCGTTCCACACAGGCATGAAGGGTATAATCAAGTTTGATGGTGCAACTTCAGAAGAGTTTGAAATCAAGAGTGGAGTTAAGCAAGGTTGTGTACTAGCTTCCACCCTGTTTGGAATATACTTTTCACTTCTACTGAAATATGCCTTTCGTGATCAGGATGGTGGTATATACATTCACTCACGCTCACATGGCGGCCTTTACAATGCTCAGAGATTGAAGGCCAAGACCACAATTAGGAGGGTACTGATCAGAGAGTTGCTTTTTGCAGATGCTGCTGCAATTACGACTTACTCTGATGAAGAATTACGACGTCTACTATCTGCATTCTCCAATGCTTGTTCTGAATTTGGTTTAACAATTAGCAATAAGAAGACACAGATTATGTCACAAGGTGCACATGGTGTACCATCAATCTTTATTGATGACGCCGAACTAGAGATAGTAGACTATTTTACATATCTAGAATCAGAGGTAAATAGCAAATTATCCCTAGATCAGGAAATCAACATCAGGATTGGTTAGGCGGCAACAACAATGAACAGGTTAAGAAAATGAGTCCGTTAGAACAGGAAGCATACTGCCCAAACAAAAGTCCTTGTCTATCAAGCCTGTGTCCTTAGTACTCTTCTTTATGGCAGTGAAGCCTGGACAACTTACTCTTACCAAGAGAAACGCTTAAAAAGCTTTCATATGCGGTTTCTGCGAAGAATACTTGGTATTAAGTGGCAAGACAATATCACAAATACTGACGTATTGGAAAGATCAGGTTGTGTAACAGTAACGTTAGGAGGATGGATGATGGTAGAATACCAAAGGACATCTTTTTTTGGTGAATTACAGGTGGGTAGGAGAACTCAGGGTCGGCCTCTACTACGATACAAAGCCTGTGTCCTTAGTACTCTTCTTTATGGCAGTGAAGCCTGGACAACTTACTCTTACCAAGAGAAACGCTTAAAAAGCTTTCATATGCGGTTTCTGCGAAGAATACTTGGTATTAAGTGGCAAGACAATATCACAAATACTGACGTATTGGAAAGATCAGGTTGTGTAACAGTAACGTTAGGAGGATGGATGATGGTAGAATACCAAAGGACATCTTTTTTTGGTGAATTACAGGTGGGTAGGAGAACTCAGGGTCGGCCTCTACTACGATACAAAGATGTGTGCAAGCGGGACATGATTGATACAGGCATTGATAATGCACATTGGGAGCAAGTCGCCACTGAACGTGTTGCATGGAGAGCAAATATCAGAAATGGAATAAAGACAAAGGAAAAAAAAATATTGCCGATAAGTCATACACCGAGCGCGTAAGATGGTAGATGATGGTGAAAATGACCATGTGTTCACATGCATGTGGACGAACATTTACAACGCGAATTGGCCTTATCAGTCACATTCACCACGGCCATTGGTTGTAGTTTTATTAAGTCCTTTTGAAGCACAACGTAACAAACTATCATCTGTCAAGACGGCAAGGTGCAAATCATATCTCAGGTATAACACATCTGGTCGATTGTCTGTCTCTATGTTTGTGCTTGGTATTACTTGACTGTCTGTTACAAATCTTCTATTGGCAAATTTGGTTAGTTGTAAGTCGATGTGACATGACTGGTTGAGGTTCTTCCATTTATACCATGTTTGAAGTTGACTGTATCTATGTCACAGATTATGTCGTCACTAGGAAGAAATAAATACCACAATGTAAATCGGAATATTCTTAAACAAGTGAATCTTGACGGGAGATTCCTTGAACAATAATCGGTATGACTTCTGCAGGATGGAAAACATACTGATCAATAAAAAGATGTCATTTGCAACGAGACAAAGAGTATTGAACTGCTTGAACATTTGTATGGATGTGAAGCGTGGACAATGAGCAGATAAGCTGAATTGGAGTGTGGTTTCTGATAAATGCAAAGAATACCATGGACACACAGAAAAAAAATATCAATGAGCAAGTCCTACAAGTAATAAATGAAAACCGCAAACTGAATAGAGAAATTAGACAAGAATATCTACAACAAGACTACGATAAATAATGATTTGACACGAACAATATCTACAACTAGCCAACATGTTGTGGACACGTTATGAGAATAAAGAAGTGAGAGAACTTGGTGCCAACATGCAAGAATGAGGGGAAAACAACAAATGGAAGGCAGAGAAGTAAATATCTGGATGGCTTGGCCACGCGGCATGGTGGAGACAAGAACACGGAGCTGATCCACGACTTTGATGATCGTGTAAGATGGCGAAACATAATCACCCACGCTTATCGGCATGGCACATGCTGCTGATGATGTCTATGTTAAGAAATAATTACACCAATAATTACCTGGACATATAATTCCTTGGATTGTCAAACCAGACCCAGGTGGCCAGGAGGGTCAAGCACGCCCCTGTGACCAGGAGAAGGATGCAGCGGAGCAGCCAGTCAATCTTCCTGACAACCCGTTTGACAGACGTAACTGACATGCCTGCACTCGACGAGCTGCCTGCGATACCAAGCGAGAATATATTACTCTCAGAAGTCGTATAGATTAGAGAAACACTAGACAACGCATACATTGAAATCTAAAGTTACCATACTGAGATTCGAACCAGTCCCCTCAAAATGACAACAGTGCCTAGAAGTGCACATTAGCCTGGTCGCGTATACTTCCTGTCTATGGTCCATCACGTTTAGTCTGGTTGTAGATATTATGCCGACGCATGGCCAACTGGGCAACCCTAAAAAAACATGTCATTAGTCAGGTCTAGCCGATCTCCATGGCCTAAAGGCTTGCGAACTCGATTCATGATCTATCTTGCGTTCGAAACACAGTGGCGACCGATTTGGCGGCAGACCGTGTCGCTCTGGGGATTTAACTGTTGGTATGGGAGCCGGTCGTTCAGAAAGCAATGGCAGTCTACTAAACGTAACACTTGCAAAGACATCAACAACAGCAGTAAAATGCTGGTATTGACAGCGATGTACTGTAAATAGGATATGCAACAAACAAAACATAGTCAGGTCTAGCATCCACCTGAATCTACAACTACGGAATATGGATAGAATTCGTATCCAGCAACTTTATGTTTTAGAATATTATATTAACCAAACATTTTTATTTTTAGCATATCCTTTACAGGACTAAGCTGTCAACAGCAGCATCTTTCAGCTGTATGTTGATCAAACAATAATATACTGCTGGTAGAAGCTGTTTTAACGCAGTCAGGCTACACTAGACAATGGAATGCGATTGACAGCGTCTTCAAACATATTGCAAGAGAATAATCACATGCGAAATATTTACAGTACAAAATATACAGCCAGACTACAAGTAAATGATGTATTGACATGGGCAAAATCCACAGCCAGACTACAAGTAAATGATGTTTTCCACGTACAAATTATACAGCCAGACTAAAAGTAAATGATGTATTGACACGTACAAAATATACAGCCAGACTACAAGTAAATGATGTATTGACATGGGCAAAATCCACAGCCAGACTACAAGTAAATGATGTTTTCCACGTACAAATTATACAGCCAGACTAAAAGTAAATGATGTATTGACACGTACAAAATATACAGCCAGACTACAAGTAAATGATATATTGACATGGGCAAAATCCACAGCCAGACTACAAGTAAATGATGTTTTCCACGTACAAATTATACAGCCAGACTAAAAGTAAATGATGTATTGACACGTACAAAATATACAGCCAGACTACAAGTAAATGATGTATTGACATGGGCAAAATCCACAGCCAGACTACAAGTAAATGATGTTTTCCACGTACAAATTATACAGCCAGACTAAAAGTAAATGATGTATTGACACGTACAAAATATACAGCCAGACTACAATTAAATGATGTATTAACACGTACAAAATATATAGCCAGACTACAAGTGAATGATGAAGTGACACGGACAATATCCACCCATCATGTGCCATGCTGGAAAGCGTGGGCGGTCATGACTCGCCATTCCACAAACCCACATTGTTCTTTCCCTATTACAGGTTGTATTTTATTCCTCAATCTTTGCATGATAATTCGTGGCAAAATCTTCGTGACAGTATCTACAGCCAGATTACAAGTAAATGATGAGTTGACATGGACCATATTTACAGCCAGACTACAAGTAAATGATGAATTCACATAATTCATAAGTGGATATCTACAATCAGGCTACGGAAAATGATGAATTGAAATGGCAATATCTAAGCCAGATTACAAGTAAATGATGAATCTAGAGCCAGACTACACACGAATGATGGATGAAATGACATGGGCAGTATCTACTACATGACTACAAGTAAATCATAAATTGACATGAACAATATCTATAACCATGCTACAGTAAATGATGAATTTACATGGATAATATCTACAGCCAGTCTAGAATTGCCGGCTCCCTGGCGAAAGGGTTAACGACTTTCTCCATAATTCGGTAGCGGATCACGTCGCACTGGTTACTTACAGGGGTATGTGAACCGGTCGCTCAGAAAGCAATGGCAAACTACTGAGCGTAATCTTGCCAAGACATCAACAGAAGCTAAAAAATGCTGGTGTTGACTGCAATGTCCTGTAAAGGATTTACGAAAAAAAATGTCTACAAGTAAATGATGAACTGACATGAACAATATTTACAACCAGTCGAGAAGTGAATGATTAATTTACACGAACACTATCTACAATCAGGGTCGGTAAATTATGAACAGAAATGAACAATATCTACAAGCAGGCTAAGGTAAATAATGAATTCACATGAACAATATCTGCAACTAGGCTACGGTAAATAATGAATTCACATGAACAATATCTACAACTAGGCTACGGTAAATGATGAATTGAATCAAACAATATCTACCAACAGGCTATAAGTAAATGATGATTTGTCATGAACAATATCTACGACAAGGCTACTGTAAATCATAAATTGACATGAACAATATCTACGACCAGGCTACTGTAAATCATAAATTGACATGAACAATATCTACGACCAGGCTACTGTTAGATTATGAAATGACATGGACAAATTCTACACAGTCAAACTACATGTAAATGATGAATTGACATGGACAAATTCTACAGTCAAACTACATGTAAATGATGAATTGACATGGACAAATTCTACAGTCACACTACATGTAAATGATGAATTGACATGGACAAATTCAACAGTCATACTACATATAAATGATGAATTGACATGGACAAATTCTACAGTCAGACAATATGTAAATGATGAAATGACATGGACAAATTCTACACCAGACTACAAGTAAATGATGAAGTGACATGGACAAATTCTACACCAGACTACAAGTAAATGATGAAGTGAGACGGACAAAGTCTACAGCCAGATTACAAGTAAATGATGAAATGACATGGACAAGTTCTACACCAGACTACAAGTAAATGATGAAGTGTCGTGGACAAATTCTACACCAGACTACAAGTAAATGATGAATTGACATGGACAACATCTACAAACTGACTATAAGTAAATGATGACGTGACATGCAGTTTATCCACAAACTGCAGCTAGCGCACAATCAATGTCTTGTATACACAATCAATGTCTTGTATACACAATCAATGTCTTGTATACACAATTAATGTCTTGTATACATATTCATTTGGGTCGGGATTTTTATGAAGGGTGTACACGTAACATTTTAATGCTCACAAGTAATAGACCTAAAGTCTAAATAAATTAGTAGCTACGATGCGAGTACATTACAGCAATAAGCTTGTGCACGTGGAAACAAAAGAAACACATTCGGTTTACGCTTATGACAAATGCGGAGACGTTACAATTCTTGTATTATTCACTTATAAATAAAGTGGGAAACACAAAAGATATACCTGTCTGTCCACAAATGAATCCGTAACAAGATAAATCCTATATAAAGCTTACTTGTTTTTCAAAATTGTGTCTCTGGATCTTTTCACGCGCACCATTCAGCTTGCACGACCCAGGAGAAAATAACCCACATGAAGCACTATAAGCAAAATGATTTAGTTATCTCATTGCAATAATAAACGCTTTTAACAGCCGGCTCTACGCAGATTTCATGACTGCTACACCGGGCCGTCTTCAGCTCACTGCATCTGGCAGTCGCTGAGATGAACAAATCTATCGATTTGAAATAAATAAGAAAGATTTATGAAATACTACACTGCATTGATCGACAGTAGCATTGTAACCAACTCAATTCCGCAACTTTCACTTGCAACGATGAATGTTATTTTATGTAGCAACATCTGTGGACGGAAACAAGGCTACTGGTTTCGTTCCTACCATTAGAATGCTGGTAAAAGATGACTCTCATAGCACTGATACTCATACAGGCGCTCCTATTCCGCCTCATACATTACACAAGAGAATCTCAGCACACTGCACGAAGTAGCCAGCACTGACAAGAATCCAAATATGTGTATCCAAAGATAAGCCGGTCTCCGTGGCCAAAGGCTAGCGAACGCGGTTCGTGAGCCGCTTACCAGGCGTTCGAAACTCAGCCGCGACCCATTTGTGCAGCAGACCGTGTCGCGTTGTGTTATAACGTGTTGGTATGGGAGCCGGTCGTTCAGAAAGAAATGGCAAACTACTGAACTTAACATTTGCCTAGCACATCAACAGCAGCTGAAAAATGCTGGTGTTGACTGCAACGTCTTGCAAGGGATATGCAACATTTAAAAAAAATGAAGATAACCGTACACCTCAAGTTTTGTGGGTGGGATTTCTATTGTGAAATTTGACATAATCAACGACCGATTACAATTCCAATTTTCAAAACAAAAACTCCAAATTCAGTCTCGTTAATCTGGCTTGACTGGCTGCAGTCCTTATAAGGACTTTTTATTTGGTCTTATTGCCGACTTTTTTGTGTATTGTCTGTAGCAGCTTTTCGATGTTTTCATTTCCTTGTTTGCGCAATATCTCTTCCCTCTCCCTTTCGAATTTCTTGCGCATGTTTTCTATTTCGAGCCTTTTGAGTTCCTTTCGCATATAGTATTCTGCTTGCTTGAGGTCCTCCATTCTAGCCGATTTTAGGCACTCCTCAAGGGTAAGTGGAAGTGGGTACTCTGTGTCGTCGTCACTCTCCTCCCCTATGATTTCTCCAGAGGTCTGGTGGTATATCGGTTTCCTCTTGGGTGTCGTGGTTGGGCTGCTGGTCTTTGCTTGCGGTTCCGGTTCAGTCTTTTGTTGGGTTTCATCTTACGTCTTTTCTGTGATCTTTTCTTTGGCTGGTTTGTTTTGGGTTAGCTCCCTTTTTAGCATTTCTCTCTCCGCTTTGATGTGTCTTAGAATCTCTTCATTCTTCTTTGTCGTCTGTGCTATATGTTCCACCTCTTGTTTGATATTTCGCTGGATCTCCTTTATTTCAGCAAGCAGCTTTTCATTGTCGCTGGTCGGTGCCGGTGTTTGAAGTAGCTTGACTTGTTTTTTCAACTCATCAATCTGGCTTTGTAGTTGTGCTCTTTCAGCTTGCGAGATACACTTGGCTGGCTCGCACCTCCGCATTGCTTCCTTGTATGGTGTCTTTGTGGTAATGGCGAGCCTTATGACGTCTCTGTGTCTTTGGAGGTACGGACAGCCCAAGTATCTTCCTCTATGCTTGCCCAGGCAGTGTGCACACTTTATTTTGTTGTTGGGTGCTCGGAAGTTCGTGTCCAGCTTGGCCAGTGGCCATTCCTTGAAGGCGTGGTGATTGGCGCAGTACCGGCAGATTTCCGTCTTACTGCGACACGCTGCTCTGCTTTGGCCGGCCACCTGGCACCTGGAACATTGATTGACTCTTGGAATGAATCTCTACGGCTGTTGTATTTTCTTGTTGATTGATACTGTGGTCGGCATCTCGGTGCCCTCTGTCGTCACCACCGCCAACGTTATAGAAATCTTGGAATAGGTGAGGAGCCGCTCCGCCTTCAAGAATCGGATGTGGAGGTTTTCTTGTAGCTGCTTAAGGATTTTTTCATCTGTCAGCTCCGCTTGGATACGCTTGACAACCCTCTTGATTGTCGGTGAGTCGGTGTTTTCGACTCTGGTGTCTTTCTCCTCTATCTGCTTCTCATTAGGTCTGGCTCTTGTTTGTGGTGGGTTGTCGTTGTCTTTCCTCGTCGTAGCTTCGTTAGAGTTTGCTTGAGCTTTGAGATTGCTTGAACGACCGAATGCACTGGCTCAGTTATATCTCAGTATCGAACGCACAATGTTCACATTGGTCCTCTTAGGCTTTTACCTTTATCCGAGAAGGATAGACGTGCAATACACTACCCATAATAATTTAGTTGTGTTGTAAATGCCCATATCGCCCACATGGTGAGTCATACCGGGTGTGCTCATGCTAGAGATGCAAATCGCACTGTGACGTACGGCATTCAAGGTCCTGACTACATAGATCATTAGTGTACTCTACAACATGGTGACTGCCTAGACCAGTAGTGTACTCTACAACATGGTGACTGCCTCGACCAGTAGTGTACTCTACAACATGGTGACTGCCTCGACCAGTAGTGTACTCTACAACATGGTGACTACATAGATCATTAGTGTACTCTACAAGATGGTGACTGCCTAGACCAGTAGTGTACTCTACAACATGGTGACTGCCTCGACCAGTAGTGTACTCTACAACATGGTGACTGCCTCGACCAGTAGTGTACTCTACAACATCGTGACTGCCTAGACCAGTAGTGTACTCTACAACATGGTGACTGCCTCGACCAGTAGTGTACTCTACAACATGGTGACTGCCTAGACCAGTAGTGTACTCTACAACATGGTGACTGCCTCGACCAGTAGTGTACTCTACAACATGGTGACTGCCTAGACCAGTAGTGTACTCTACAACATGGTGACTGCCTAGACCAGTAGTGTACTCTACAACATGGTGACTGCCTAGACCAGTAGTGTACTCTACAACATGGTGACTGCCTAGACCAGTAGTGTACTCTACAACATGGTGACTACATAGATCATTAGTGTACTCTACAACATGGTGACTACATAGATCATTAGTGTACTCTACAACATGATGACTGCCTCGACCAGTAGTGTACTCTACAACATGGTGACTGCCTCGACCAGTAGTGTACTCTACAACATCGTGACTGCCTCGACCAGTAGTGTACTCTACAACATGGTGACTACATAGATCATTAGTGTACTCTACAACATGGTGACTGCCTCGACCAATAGTGTACTCTACAACATGGTGACTGCCTCGACCAGTAGTGTACTCTACAACATGGTGACTGCCTAGACCAGTAGTGTACTCTACAACATGGTGACTGCCTCGACCAGTAGTGTACTCTACAACATGGTGACTGCCTAGACCAGTAGTGTACTCTACAACATGGTGACTGCCTCGACCAGTAGTGTACTCTACAACATGGTGACTGCCTCGACCAGTAGTGTACTATACAACATCGTGACTGCCTAGACCAGTAGTGTACTATACAACATCGTGACTGATAGACAAGAAGCATACTATACAACATCGTGACTGATAGACAAGAAGCATACTATACAACATCGTGACTGCCTAGACCAGTAGTGTATTATACAACATCGTGACTGCCTATACCAGTAGTGTACTATACAACATCGTGACTGATAGACAAGAAGCATACTATACAACATCGTGACTGATAGACAAGAAGCATACTATACAACATCGTGACTGCCTAGACAAGTAGTGTACTATACAACATAGTGACTGCCTAGACAAGTAGTGTACTATACAACATCGTGACTGATAGACAAGAAGCATACTATACAACATCGTGACTGCCTAGACAAGTAATGTACTCTAGTATGAACCTAAGGCCTAACCACGTCAATGTGGAAGCACTAGACTCGAGTTTCGCTCTCGTTTGAGCTCGTCAGTAGTGCATATCCTTGACCGGACCCGGAAACAAAACCCGGACTACTGGCGTGCGAAGCTGGTGTGTAACATCTAGACCACGCGGCACACGCTGGGCACGACCAAATTATCACAAGAGAATACTGCAACGTCACCCATCGTAGGCTGTAGCTCAAGATTTGCCCGATCGCCGCGACTGACGTCCGTCAATCGATGTGGACCCGAACGATCAGGTCTTCTCACTGGCAAGGCACACGAGGCCGCCTAAAGTCCAGCGAGCAATAATCAAATTGATTTATTTGGTTGTTTCAGGATTTGAGATTTAAATATTGAGCAGTGTTCTGCATCGTAATGATTCTGTAGCCGCTTATCTTGGAATAGTCTTTGTTCGGTTTTGGCAGCGGCAGCAAGTAGCTGTGTAGACATTCCTCTTTGATCTGACCCTTCTGGATACTGGTGTTGAATTCTCTGGCCAGTTTTTCCATGTCATCATCTAACATCACCAGTAGGTCACGATAGATGCCGTCTGGGCCTGGGGCGGTAATAGGTGATTTCTTGAGCATCGCACGTATTGTCTCAAATGTGATTATGTAATCTTCGTCTGTCTCGACCCCCTCGCACAACTGAAAGAGTGTCGGTGTGGTCCTCTGTCTGGCGGGCTCGTCTTTCAGGTCAGTCTGCTCCATGTAGCGTGCAAGAAGGGCATTACCTTTATCCGCATCCGACTTTTTCCATGTGAGGTCTGTGCCTTGAAAGTCTGGAATACCCCTACGTTGTGCAGCACCGTTCATGCCCTTATGGAGGCCCACGTTGTCGTAAGAGATCGCTCGGAGCACACCTTCATGCAGAACTCGCCCCATTTCTCGGCTTAATCTGTGTGGCGCAGGATTTGAGTAAAATCATCGTCCTATGGACATCAGTCTTCAGGTTCGCCAACTCAACCTGTGGCATGTTAGCCTTTCTGGCTTTTTGCCAGTCTTTGACAGCCTGCCTCTTTCCCAGCCATGCCTTCTCGACCTCTCCATTCCACCATGGTGGCTGCAACCATCTTTCTTGTCTCCTGCGGGAGGAAGTAGTTTTCTTCTTCTGATCTTGCTTATGGCGTCTTGACTTGTGTTGTCGTACGGGAAGGCATTTGTCTTGTTTCCTTGACTCCTGGCTCTGTCTTTCTCGATCAGGATGACACAAGGGTAGTTAGTGGTCACTGTCGTGGTATCCCAGTGTGCCCCACCTTGGTGCGATGGTGGGCGACACCAGGGCCAAGTCAATGACGCTGTCAGAGTCACCTGGTCGAGTGGCTATTCTAGTGACCTTCCCATCATTCAGACAGACTAGGGCAGCAGATGCCAGGGCGTCCTTTTCCCTGTCTATTAGTGATGCTTTTCCCCAATATAGTGAATACCTAGCCCAGTAGCGTACTGTACACAATCCTGACTGCATAAGCTTGCAGCATACTATGCAAATGCACTGTGTCAGACAGTGAGCTTCTGAATCAAATAAAGTATTCCTGTCACCATATTAAAAATGTTTGTATTTAACTACAAAACTTGTATTTGAAATTGCCTGGTAAATCAGATTCGTCCAATACAAGCTGGGGTTGAGTGCACCGTTCCGTAAAAGAACATGTAACTAACATTTAACACAATCATCATCATGTGCCATGCCGTTAAGCGTGGCCGGTCATGTGTTGCCATATCACACGATCACCAGAGTCGTGGATCAGCTCTATGTTCTTGTCTCGACCATGCCACGTGGCCACGCCATCTTGGTAATATACCTCTCTGCTTTGCCCTTATTTCTTTACCCTCAATCAGATGTCACCAAGTTCTTTAGTTTATTTCTTCTCATATCGTGTTGACTATGTCTATTTTTTCTAATCAGTTTACGGTTTTTATTTGCTTCTTGAAGGATTTACTCGTTGATTTTCCTATCTGTCTATAGCATTCTTTGATTTTCACCAGAAACCACATTTCCACTGCTATTAGACTGTCCGCTCATTGTCCATGTTTCACATCCATACAAAAGTATCAATTCTATTTAACACCTCAACACACCATTAATCTTTTTATTGGTATGTATGTTTTCCATCTTGCAAAAGACAACCCTTCGTGGTCTAATCTCTTTAAGGCATCTCCCTTCAGATGTTATGACGTTTCCGAGATAGTTGTACTAATTCACTTGTTTACGAATATTCACATTGACTTGTATATTACATTGTGGTATTTATTTCTTCTAGGCTTGACACAGATACACATGCCCACACACACCAGTCCTGGATTCATATATTTAAGAATGTATATCATGTGACCAAACATGCCAAGTGGTTACAGTTTCGTAATTCCCCCAGGCTTGGGTTAGGAGTAGAACTGAGCACTTATGGGTTACACCCATGTTCCGTGATGTTGATTCGTCGACTTAACTAAACTACACTAAACTGTTTCTTTCTTCTTAGTGACGACCATTATCTGTGTCTTCTTACAATTTAATTCTAACCCTAGCTGTTCACTCTGTGCAACAACCACATCTACTAAATGTTGCAGATCCTGCTCATTGTCTGCAGTTAATATTGTATCATCCGTATATTTTTATGTTATATCCCCCAATTGTGATTTCTCTCTTATCTTCTACATTGACAAAAATAGTTTCACTTTACAGGGAAAATAAATTTAGAGACGTTACACATCACTGTCGCATACCTTCCGTAATAGGCCCATATTGACCTACTTCATTATCAATCTTTATGGCAGCTTATTGTTTCTAGTATATCGTTTTTTTACAAGTCTAAGGTCTTTCCCATCAATGTTTAGATCTGCAAACATCTTTATCATGTTGACATGTCTTAATTTATTGAAAGCCTTTGTGTAGTCAATGAAGCAAAGATTAAGACTTTGTGTACTTCTTTTGAACGTTCAATTAATGTTCTCAGCAAATAAACACCATTTACTGTACTCTTCCCTTCTACGGACCCCATTTAAAAGATAATAACTATGCTTGAAGAAAGGGGATGAGAATGTGCACAAGAAGATAACGACGTTTGGTATTTTGAAAAAGAAACAGAAAAAGAACTTCAGGCTAAGAACAGTTCAGAATGTAGCCAACATCGCCTATCAGGATCTGTACCGAAAGGGAGATGTGGCCAGTCGTTCCGCTGAAAGCGTGCTGCTGGTCTCAAATATGGCGCATCGTGTATTCAATGTGGTGTGGCATGAACATAGGATGTTTACACTCTACTGACATAGTATTACTCAAAGGAAGCAACGCGTAACCTCGTTTTAAACTCGGGAAATACATCGGTTGGGAAATACATCCGCTGAGAAATATACCCGTTGAAAAATACATCCGTTGAGAAATACACCCGTTGGGAAATACATCCGTTGGGAAGTACATTCGTTGCGTTACCGTCAGACCGGGAGCCGCGGTAACGCAGTGGTTAGCATGCCTGCCTATAGGCCGACGATCATGGATTCACTTTCAAATCAAGGCGGAGTTGTAATAGTGACCTGCGCTCCAGTTGTAATAGTGTCCTGCGCTCCCATTTGTAACTTGTAATAATGACCTGCGCTCCCAGTTGTAATAGTGACCTGCGCTCCCAGTTGTAATAATGACTTGCGCTCCCAATTGTAATAGTGACATGCGCTCCCAGTTGTAATAATGACTTTCGCTCCCAACTGTAATAGTGACCCGCGCTCCCAGTTGTAATAGTGACATGCGCTCCCAGTTGTAATAGTGACCTGCGCACCCAGTTGCAGCCAGACTGGATGGGGTACCGGAAATTGTAAGGGTGAGTAAAGGTGTCCGACATGATATTGAATACATCACCAATCCAGTTCTGATTGACCTATACAAATATGCGGCTGGCGCCAAATGCCAATTACGATTCGGGGTGTGTGTAGGTTTCCTCAGTTGACTGACTTCACACATATCCTTCCGTGATGAACACCATTGCACACAAGCAGTGATTATGTCTCTGTATAGGTTCCCTCAGTTGAATGACTTCACACATATCCTTCCGCGATGAACACCATTGCACTCTAGCAGTGATCATGTCTCTGCATAGGTTCCCTCAGTTGACTTACTTCACACATATCCTTCCGTGATGAACACCATTGCACACTAGCAGTGATTGTGTCTCTGTATAGGTTCCCTCAATTGACTGACTTCTCACATATCCTGCTGTGATGAACACCATTGCACACTAGCAGTGATCATGTCTCTGTATAGGTTCCCTCAGTTGACTGACTTCTCACATATCCTGCCGTGATGAACACCATTGCACACTAGCAGTGATCATGTCTCTGTATAGGTTCCCTCAATTGACTGACTTCTCACATATCCTGCCGTGATGAACACCATTGCACACTAGCAGTGATCATGTCTCTGTATAGGTTCCCTCAGTTGACTGACTTCTCACATATCCTGCCGTGATGAACACCATTGCACACTAGCAGTGATCATGTCTCTGTATAGGTTCCCTCAGTTGACTGACTTCTCACATATCCTTCCGTGATGAACACCATTGCACACTAGCAGTGATTGTGTCTCTGTATAGGTTCCCTCAGTTGACTTTACACATATCCTTCCGTGATGAACACCATTGCACACTAGCAGTGATCATGTCTCTGTATAGGTTCCCTCAGTTGACTGACTTCTCACATATCCTGCCGTGATGAACACCATTGCACACTAGCAGTGATCATGTCTCTGTATAGGTTCCCTCAGTTGACTGACTTCTCACATATCCTGCCGTGATGAACACCATTGCACACAAGCTGTGATCAGTCTCTACAGGCCAGCCTGCCAAACGGACCTCGCTGTTTCTCCATGGCACATTTAGTAACACGATATATATTCTGAAACATATTAATCCAGGAATGGTGTGTGCGCGCGTGTGTGTCTGCGTGTGCGCGCGCGTATGTATGTTAGTGAGTGTATGCAACATGCTTACATAAGTGGGTTTATGTACATAATATAACAAGCGAAGATCTCCAGATGGACTGACAACAAATGGGAGTTATGTAACAGCATTATTGTTGATGGGGGTCTACTCCATGAACTGTGTTAGAAATCTACATGGGCTGTAATACAACGGGTGTCATCAAAAGTACAACTTACGGAAATAAATAGGCTAAAATACTGTCATGGTAGGTGAAAACTAAATCAAGCGAGTATGGAAATAAACTATGATGAAGAAAATAAATAAATGTAGAAGTAAGTAGGAAACATCCATCCCCAAGCCTCCCAGAAATAACCATGCTTATTAACACAACCATATTGATCAGGTCACAATGTTCAGATTTCGTAGGGTCACAAGAGGCTTAAGTACTACTTGTTTACTAAACTAAAGAAAGGTGATACTAATACATGTAATCTTCGAAATAGTATAATGACGGCTCCACACTTGCTGCAGGAGTGCAAGTTTAAGCCACATATCGAAAGTTATTATGGTATACACATGTATGTTAGGAAAGAGATATAGAGGTAGCAACAATTTCAAGTTGACACTTGCTTTCTTTACATTTATTCAGACAGATGCCTGAAAATGTACGAAGAAGAAGGAGAAGGAAAAGAAGAGGAAGACGAAAGATGTAGAGAAGGAGGAGGAGGAGGACGAGGAGCAGGACGAGGAGGAGGAGGCAGAAGAAGAAGAAGAAGAAGAAGAAGAACAAGAAGAACAAGAAGAAGAACAAGAACAAGTAGAACAAGAAGAAGGATCTACGTCTGTAACATCACAATGATATATTAACAACTGATGGACACTTGCATTTATCACCACATGTTATTGACAACACAACAATTGATGAAAATTTGCATGTATCACCAACAACGGATAAGCATTTGCACGTATCACTACAAGACATAGGACAACACAACAGGTGATGAACAATTGTATGTATCACTACAAGACATAGGACAACACAACAGGTGATGAACACTTGTATGTATCACTACAAGACATAGGACAACACAACAGGTGATAACACTTGTATGTATCACTACAAGACATAGGACAACGCAACAGGTGATAACACTTGTATGTATCACTACAAGACATAGGACACCACAACAGGTGATAACACTTGTATGTATCACTACAAGACATAGGACAACACAACAGGTGATGAACACTTGTATGTATCACTACAAGACATAGGACAACACAACAGGTGATGAACACTTGTATGTATCACTACAAGACATAGGACAACACAACAGGTGATGAACACTTGTATGTATCACTACAAGACATAGGACAACACAACAGGTGATATCACTTGTATGTATCACTACAAGACATAGGACAACACAACAGGTGATAACAATTGTATGTATCACTACAAGACATAGGACAACACAACAGGTGATGAACATTTGTATGTATCACTACATGACATAGGACAACACAACAGGTGATGAACACTTGTATGTATCACTACAAGACATAGGACAACACAACAGGTGATAACACTTGTATGTATCACTACAAGACATAGGACAACACAACAGGTGATAACACTTGTATATATCACTACAAGACGTAGGACAACACAACAGGTGATGAACACTTGTATGTATCACTACAAGACATAGGACACCACAACAGGTGATAACACTTGTATGTATCGCTACAAGACAAAGGACAACATAACAGGTGATGAACACTTGTATGTATCACTACAAGACATAGGACAACACAACAGGTGATAACACTTGTATGTATCACTACAAGACATAGGACAACACAACAGGTGATGAACATTTGTATGTATCATTACAAGACATAGGACAACACAACAGGTGATAACACTTGTATGTATCACTACAAGACATAGGACAACACAACAGGTGATAACACTTGTATGTATCACTACAAGACATAGGACAACACAACAGGTGATAACACTTGTATGTATCACTACAAGACATAGGACAACACAACAGGTGATGAACACTTGTATTATCACTACAAGACATAGGACAACACAACAGGTGATGAACATTTGTATGTATCGTTACAAGACATAGGACAACACAACAGGTGATAACACTTGTATGTATCACTACAAGACATAGGACAACACAACAGGTGATAACACTTGTATGTATCACCACAAGACATAGGACAACACAACAGGTGATAACACTTGTATGTATCACTACATAGTATTCGGTCGTGGGGTAGAAGCCCAAACGTTCCTGGATCGATGACGCACCTGCAGCGACAGCAACAACTTAACACAGGCCGATATCGTCCTGGCTCGTTGGATTTATTATTGCCGGTAGCAATAGGCCGAGTTCAATAACCATGAATATTCATGAAGCTAGGGAGAAGCCTTGTGACAATGTTGGATACATGTACGTATCTTTGGAGGTCCGAATGTCCAGCCAGGATGCCACATCTCTATCCAGCTAAAAACAGCACTATCCATTTTCTATGCAATGTATTGATAGCACAGTCCATCAAACGCGACAGCACAAGCCCTTGTATATATTCCAAGTGTCAGGATGTCACCGGGGTTTTACATACCACTCATAAACGCCTTGATACGTGGCCATGCCACTTGTAAGTCTAAATCTCCAACAGTACAATAACGTCATGGGCTGCTTGGAGATCAGACATCAGCTCTCTTGTTTCTAGATGATGTTCCTCTTGTGCCACATACTTCATGTTGATATTTCACGAATGTTTCTCCATGGCCAAGGATGTTCCTCTTGTGCCACATATTTAATGTTGATATTTCACACATGTTTCTCCTCTGAGCACGTATGCAGTGTCCTCTACGATCGATCTGGTCATCCAATCGTCCGGTGCGCTAAACAAATGGTGACCATTAGAGAGCCACCATACTAAAGGAGAACTAAATGTGCAGAGGGTGTCATGTTGGACACCGTACTGACTAGGCAAGGACAGCTAGCCACTACTGACCCAGCAGTTAACTATATCTGATAGCATCTACCGTCATCAGACGAATCTCTCATCTCACATTGTCGTTGCAACACACCTCCACACATAATACTAATTACTGTTTGCAATTGTTTTGCGACATGTGTAGACAAATATAGCCCATTCAGCTGCAACAAAGAAATAAAACACGATGTTCATACACAGACTCTTTCCATGTATGTATATACAAACAAAAACACACATTGCACGGCTCATGTCTGATTTCATTTGAGTTCCTGACTATATGCTTATACTATGTTGTGTACCCAGCAGATTGTAATGTGTTTAAAATAAACGGCTCTCAAATACCTCAATTTCTGACTTGGTTTCCATTTGAACTAGTGGCATGAAACACGGGAGATTAATGATGAACGCAAAACATATCAATCAGTGAAACATTATTTCAATTGCCGCCTGAACTAAATGGCTTCGCTTAAATCGTTACAACGGATCGGACCAAAACAATCATTCGTCAAAACATCTCGCCAAATGAACGTGCAAATGTGTTTCCAGGAGGTTGGACAAAGAGATGAACATTTCACCCACCAATTACTGAGTCTAAGAAAATAAATCGTATGAAATAAATATCCCTGGGTGCAAATGTGGACAAGACAGTTATTATTTTATATCAATTTCATATTAGAAAACATACATTTGTTAATAATATTCATTGTATTTCCTAGTGAACTAACACCAAATGGGAAAGCACGCTAAACATATACAAGATTCATAAATAGATTGACACAGGTGGCTTTTCTGAGGTTACAGCTATGTACTCTAATTTACTCATATACCCCCCCCCCCCCACCCCCTCCAGGCCACATCGAGTTTTGTCCGCGGATCTCGATGTTTTATTGACATCTGCGTGGCAGGCTTACTGAGCTGTTGTAACTAAGCTCCACATTTGATTGTGTTGTTCACACTGGGGTAAGTGACTGATGCTGGCAAGCTATTTAGCTCGTCTGCTTTGGGATGGGAGGACAGATAGGACCCCATCCCGCCTGCAGAAGTCTCATAAACAATAATACATCTCTCAATGACCGAGATCCCTGTCTGTGGCTAGTGGACAGAGAACATCGTATCACAATCCCCCCTCTGCTGTGTGTCCACCGTGACGAGGTAGAGGGGCTTGAGCGTCCCAATGACCCTAAGAGCTATGCCGACGGTAGCACAGCTACTGGTAGGGTCACCCATGTCGGACAGGTCAAGGGAGAGGGACCAGACGAAGAGACACACAAACCTGCTGCCTTGTAGGTAGACTGGGGACAGTCAAAGGCTAGGGAAAGCACCCCGAATAAATGCTTGTCGAAATCGGATGTACTGAGCCACAGGCTTGACAAAGCAGTGCAATGTAAAACCTGCTGCCTTGTAGGTAGACTGGGGACAGTCAAAGGCTAGGGAAAGCATCCCGAATAAATGCTTGTCGAAATTGGATGTACTGAGTCACAGGCTTGACAAAGCAGTGCAACGTAACTTAATTCATGGTGTCACAAATCAAAATTAATCGTTATGGTGCTAATCCCGCGAAGTCCCATCAGGCGGCGATAGTGCCGGGCCCCCTGCCTCGAGGGGGTCCACCCATGACTACTGGTGGTCACCTTCCCTGTGCTGTGGAGTCAAGGCACAGAGGAGTAGGTTAAGAGCTATTGACCAAATACCCCGGACACTCAACATACTACAGTGGAATGCCGAAGGAGTTTACAAGAAGAAAGAGTCCCTAACACAGCGTCTTCATAAAGATAAAATAGATATGGCATGCATTCAAGAGACACACCTCAACGCCAATCGCAAATTCTCAGTCAGAGGATATCAGGCCACACGTTTCGACCGCGAAGGACACAAAGGAGGAGTTCTAATACTTACACGAAATACAATACCTTGCAGCGAAGTATCTGTGATCTCTGACAACCAAACGGAAATTATAGGTGTTGATATAATGATAAAGGACGTGAAAATAAGAATCTACAATCTGTATAGCCCAGCAGATAAGGACCTTACACTCTCAAACATGAAAATAACTGACACAAACTGCATTATTGTCGGAGACTTTAATAGCCGTTCAGATAGATGGGGATACCCAGATACTGACAAAAGAGGAGATGAATTGGAGGACTGGGAAATAGACTCAAATCTCCATCTACTCAACAAAGCGGATGACACACCGAGCTTCTACTCCAGAAGATGGCTTACCACTTCTACTCCAGACTTAGCTTTCTGCACAGGAGACATCCTCCACAAAATCGATCGCCATGTGCTGGACCAATTAGCAGGTAGTGACCACAGACCAATCAAGCTTGTAATGAATATGGAGTATGTTCCACAGGAGCAAAAGCCCTTGCCCCGCTGGAATTACAAACGAGCAGATTGGGACAGATTTGCCATACTAACAGACAAATATTGTGAAAACATAAATACACGATATGGCAACATGAAGCAAATGGTGGAAAGTCTAAACAGAGCGATAATACAGGCAGCCACTGAGTCTATTCCAAGAGGAGCGAGGAAAAATTACAAACCATACTGGACTGAAGAACTACAAAGTTTGGAGGACAAAGTTGAAGATGCCAGGAAGACAGCAGAGAGAGAACAAACAATTGAAGCGAACATCTCTCTCAAAGCCATCTCAGCAAAATATAAAAGAACAGTAAATCAAACAAGAGATTGTTGGAGGGAAAAAACAGAAAACCTGAATTTTGACAGGGATGGAAACAAGCTATGAAAACTAGTGAAAGCCATGAACAATGAAGGACCTAGAAACAAACAAATAACAATTAAACAAGGAAATGCCTTGCTTACAGGAAAAAAGGCTGCAAATGCACTAATGGAACACTATGCAAATGCAAACCACATTGATATTACAACCGAACAGAAGAAAGCAATCAAAGACAAACAGATACATCATAGAAATACAGAGACAGCAGCAGAATATATGATGGCAAATCTAACAATGGAAGAAATGGAACAGGCAATGAATACCCTAAAAAAGAAGAAATCACCAGGAAAGGATGGAATCACAAATGAAATGCTAATAGGACTAGGCACTAAGGCAAAAAAGAAACTACTAGCAGTCCTAAATTACAGCTGGAAGAGAGGAATAGTCCCACAGGCATGGAAGGAAGCTATACTAATACCAGTCCCAAAGAAAGGAAAAGACCTGGAAGAACCAAATGGCTATCGACCTATCAGTCTACTTAGCTGTGTAGGAAAATTAATGGAACGCATTATCAATGGCAGGCTAACATGGCATCTGGAAGAAAACAAACTCTTAACACCACACCAAGCAGGATTCAGAAAGTACAGATCCACTGAAGATCAAATAACCTATATAGCTCAGGAAATAGAGGATGCCTTCCAAGAGAAAAAGCACACACTAGCAGTCTGGATAGATTTAGAAAAAGCATTTGATAAAGTATGGAAGGAAGGACTGAAAGTAAAACTGCAAAAAATGCATGTTTGTGGGAAAATGTATAAATGGATCAGCCACTACCTTGAGAACAGAACTGCCAGGACAAAAGTACAAGGACAAACCAGCAAAATGATGCTGTTGGAGCATGGTGTCCCCCAAGGAGGAGTTCTTTCACCAACATTATTCCTAGCATATATAAACGACATCACAGAAAATTTTCCAGCCAGAGTACACACATCATCCTTTGCAGATGACCTAGCCATATGGACATCTGAAGAATATATTAGTACAGCTAACAGCAGAATACAGCAAGCCTTATTAGCACTAGAGGACTGGTCAAAATCATGGCTAGTGAAGATAAGTGAGGAGAAAACAACATGCACAGTGTTCTCCCTCTCAAATAAAACTCAGCAACCTAAGCTGGTATTGAATGGAAAAATATTGCGCCATGAAGAAAATCCAAACTATCTAGGAGTCACCTTTGATCGTCGCCTGACATGGAAAACACAGGTTGAGAAAAATCGAACAAGAGCAAGGCAAAGAATGGCAATCATGAAAAAGCTTGCTGGTACAACGTGGGGAGCAGATGAGAAAGTTCTCAAGAAGTTATATACTGGACGGGTGAGGCCAGTACTGGAATATGGCATTGCAGCTTGGGCAACAGCAGCTAAGTCAAACTTTAACAAAATAAGTAGAGTCCAAAATCAAGGAATGCGAATCATAACTGGAAGCCTGAAGACAACGCCTATTAATGAACTTAGAAAAGATCACTTGTTTACAACCAATGCAGGATAGAAGAGATAGCAGAGCCCAGCAACAAGCAGAAAAATTTAGAAGATTGACAGACCACCCTATGTATAAAAGGTTTAGTGGTTTTGGAAAGGGAAGACTGAAGCGTAGCAACTTTGTAGAAACTGCAAAACGAAAGATTAGGGCAGATCCCATACTTAACATATCAACAGTCAAACCCATTTACAATGCAGACAAGTTCCCAGCTTGGAGACAGCAGCAACTGCCTGAGATGATAGAAAACATTCCTGGTATTGAGAAAAAGAACACTCAGCATGAAACCGAAAGAAGAGAAATAACCCTAAACTACATAAAAGAACATTACCCAAGCAGCAATTGGACCCATGCATATACAGATGGATCAGCCAAAAATTCAATAGAGAATGGAGGAGGAGGAATTCTCCTAAATTTAAAAAATGGAGTGAAAAAAAACACATTCAGTGGCAACTGGAAAGTTTTCAAGTAACTTCAAAGCGGAGGTAGAGGCTCTGAAAACTGCAGCAGAAATGCTCTTGATGGAGGAAAATAAAGAGAAGCAAATAGCTATCTTCACAGATGCAAAGTCAGCTGTCTCAATACTGAAGAGCAATAACAGCACAGAAATAGCTGACCTAAGAGCAGCACTCCATGGTCTATGCCAGAAATCCAAAAAAGTTGTAATACAGTGGATCCCATCACATTGCAGTATACCTGGAAATGAAGAGGCTGACAGACTGGCAAAAGAGGGCGGACGACTAACACAGCCTGACATAGACATAACCTATAATGAGGCAAAGAGGTTGATAAAAAGCACCTATAGAACCAAATGGGAATCAGAGCATCCAGGCCACCAGAAGGATGATGCATATTACAAACTCGACCGAAGAGAACAAGTAGCAATCTTCAGACTCCGCACAGGACATAACAGGCTGAAATACCACTTGTTCAATAAACTAAAGATAGGAGATACCGATGAATGTAATTGTCGAACTGGAAAAATGACAGCAAAACATTTGCTTCAGGATTGCCCAATATATGCAGAACAGAGAAAGATATTTTGGCCCACACCTGCTTCATTTGAGGACAAGCTCTATGGAGATATCAACAAGCTCAAGTTGACCGTAGCTTACTTTAACTACATACAGGTTGACATTTAAAGGTGTATGAAGAAGTATTCAGACTGCCACACTTCATACCACAAGTATTCGGTTACAAAAGCCTCCCAGAGTCATGAAATGGAATATTGCTGGATAGCAGATCCATTACGTGGAAAGTCCGAATCAAAAGCTCACTGTGTGAGCTTCAAAAAAGGTGGAAAAGTGTCCTAGTGGCATGAAATGGAATATTGCTTGGATAGCAAATCCATTATGTGGAAAGTCCGAATCGAAAGCTCACAGTGTGGATGTCATCTGCACACTGCATTTTTCTGGTTTCCGGAAGAACAGCCTATGGTGAACGGAAGGCCCAATATACGGAAGTGAGGCTAAGCAGCCATGTGCAGGACGTGACGATTCCTTGGGTGAGCCCAGTACCAGAGCGCTGTGTGTTGGCTCTGCTAGTATGGAAGCCTCCTTGGATGGCGGGGAATGCCCATGGTCTGCCCCTGCCTTCCCTTGAGGGCTGACCAGGATGTCTTTGGCTGTTCTATCAGGGCCAGCTAGGATGGGGGATAACACCACAACAGTGAGAGTCACACGTCCTAAGAAACCCCGGGGAAGGTTAACCCGGTCAACAAATGCCCGCAGAAGTCGGATGTGTCGGCCTAACGGCGCAAGAACGCAGCTCTGCTGTAAACAGGCACAACGCAATCACATCCGGAAAAAAAAAAACAAACTCCGGATGAACGAAGAAGAAGTATCACAATCCCGACGCCCCGGGTTCGAAACTAGTGGCAAGTGATTTGGGAGCAGATCACTTTGCGTGGTTTTTCGCTATGGTGTTAGCGTTAGCCATGGGGAAAGCAATGACAATCTACTGAACACAATACTTCCCGGAAACTCACAAACAGCCAATTAATGCATCTATCAATTACCGAGAGGTTACTTGTGGTTTGTTCTTAAATACGGATGCGACTGTTGAACAATAATGAATACAATGATGAAGACACCGGGAGCAGCGGAGGTGTGGTTGTTGAGAATAGTGTTAAGAATGTCGTGCGGAGAGGAGAAAACACACATTGAGTTATTGTTATCGGATGAGAAAAACATGAAATTGATGTGACGTATCAACAAACGAGCTGGATTAGAGAATTTAGCCCAGTGTAGGAAATATGAAATTGATGAGACCGATCAACAAACGAGTTTAGACCAGTGTAGGAAAACATGAAATTGATTGATTGATTGATTTAGGAACCGACATCACAGCATTCGGGGCATTCCCATAAGCGCTCCGTCCCCATCATCAGCAGGCAGCGAAGAGTTCCAACACCAATAGTACCAGTAGCAATCTGATTATATGTCCTTCTCGCCTTTCTTCTGAGCGTCAAGCGTCGTCCAGATCCCCTCGCCACTCATTCTTGCCAGACCCTGGTGATGCATTTGCTCCTCCGAGGTGTGCACGTGCTCCCACAAGGCCGCAACCACGTCTGCCTTGTCATGCATCAATACTCCACCAAGTTTTGCAGAGCCAGCCAGTCTGTCCATTCTCCAGCTCACCGGCATGCCCCGGAGAAAAGATCCAGGCGATGCTTGCCAACCGTGACCTCCGAATCGAAGCAAGCCACTCAGCACGAAGCTTGCCTGTCCTCACCTTCCTCAGCATGCTTTCTGAGTCAGTTACAATCACGATGCCTATGTGTATCATATTCTCCATCCAGCGGAAAGCTGCACTGATCGCCTCCTCCTCTATTCTTAAGCTAGATGTTGTGGTATCATATGCCAGGCTCTCCTGCACCAAACGTCGACCATTAGCTTTTGCTGGGTAAAGCTGGGGCGACCATCCCCAACCTCGCGCGTCCACAGGTGGAAGATCGTGGAACGGCCTCTAGATATAGAGGTTAGCTGCGAATACCCAATAAGCAGTCGCGGACCGACTGGCAGTGGACACAGAGAGCGAGGCGGGATCTCAGGGTGAAATCTGAGTTCCTTAGACCTCATATGCTCGGAGACGTGCCTGACAAGCGAGTCAGGGGCGCTCTAACTCCCCCCCCCCCCCCGGTAGGTGGAACCCGTTAGCTTTGGACAGCAGTCCATCTAGGAGATGGAAAACTACAATTATAAGCCCCCAAGTTTAAGGTGGATTAGCGTGCTGAGGAACTGGGTGGCCATGGGTAAACTGGTCGTGAACGTTGGACGTCTGGCAGGCGTGCGGCGCGGCACCAGGCTATGGACTCCTGCGGGACATCCCCTGCGCCTTCCCTAGCAAGCAGGCAATGCTAGGGCGACAGGTTATTTCCTGCAATATCCAAACTTTGCTTATGGAATTAATTAAACATGAAATTGATGAGACGTATCACAAACATGTTGGATTAGAGAGTTTAGACCAATATAGGAAACCAGAAGAAAGGATAAAATGCCCTATCTCTTAAACTTCCAGTACGCTGATGACGAGGTAAGGGGAGCGTTTGCTGCACGCGTGAATTAGGACTTCAGTGTTGACTTATGTAGACCAGTTAGCAGGCACAGTCTTGAGGTCTGTAGTCATCTTCGGATCACAATGCATGACTGGTATCAGCATCGGGTTTATATACTAGTTTTTGAGCATGCTAAAACCGGTTTCAGCCAGTTTTTGTTAGGTCAAGTGGCTCAGATTACGCTGACACTGCTGTCCGTATGCTGTGACTAAGCGATCTACTATCCGCTCGGTGACTCGTTGAATGTTTGAGCGGGGTTGGGGAATGCGAGTCATGCTCGCCCCATGACCTCTCAACATGATGAAATAGATAGCATAGAGGGCGCCGTGGTACTTGCTTTGTAGTCACTGTGAGATACAGTCTGTGAAGCCAGAAATACAACGATATACATATACAGTCTCCTCACACCCACTGTAGTTTTCTTCGTATTGAGGACTGGTCAGCTATTGAAGACATGACTGTAAGTATATTACAACCATCTTGTTTTTATGTAGGTGTGTTTTAATACTCGTCCGCTAGTGTGGATTTACTAAAGGTTAAGGATGCTGGTGGCGATATTCGCTCGACTTTTGGTGAGGATGGTTCTGAAGTATCCTGTTCGCGAATATAGTCAAGGATGCACTCCCCAATTCTACTGAGGCTTAATATGATTATTTCTTCTTCGGTGAAGTTCTGTTTTAGTTTTACTGAACGCAAACATGATTGGAGAATAAACCTGTGCTTGGGGTTGATGGCAGCGTCCTGTAAAGGGCATGGAGTTTGTGTAGAAGACAAGAAGAAAATGCTGGGCTAGTCAATACGGGATCCCAACTCCGTGGACCAGTGGTTAGTGTCACTGCCTGAAAATATGTATGCACCTAGATGTATCGCATACACACTATTTGTGTGTCCTTTGTACACCCAAGAATCACCCTCTTCCTTGGTTATAGTCATTACCTCCGGTTTACTGACGCTAATTTTCATGTTATGTTCCTTACAACTTGGTTTAGACTATGTATTTGGACTTGTGATTCTGCTTCTGATTATGACAGTAGTGCTTGATCGTCAGCAAACAGGCGTTCTTTAATGGTGTATTGTGTCGTTGGTTCTTCTTCTGTATTCTGTTCATCAAGCGGCGTTGTTACGGTCTCTGTTTGTCTGGTTTCTTTACATATGCTGTCTATATAGGTTATGAACATGGGATTCGGGAAGACATGACACAACTTTGTCATACTTCGGATCTTATGGTGAAAGGTTCAGAGTGTCCTCCGTTTGTTCTTACCGTGCATTCACGGTAATTTACATTTTCACAAAATTCACATTTTCCACAACTTGTTTCTATCTACTCTATCGAATGCATTTTCTTGGTCGACAAAAGCTAAGTAGAGTGTTTCATTAAATTCGACTGCTTTTCTATAAGTTGTCTAAGTGCAAAGATGCCGCCTCCCTGGCCAAGGGGTTAACTACGTTGTTTGTAATCTCGTATATTTACGTGAGAAAAACAACTGCGCGGGGTTCGACAGCGGATCGCGCAGCACTGGTAACTTACAGGGGTATGTGAGCCGGTAGTTCAGAAAGCAATGGAAAACTACTGATCGTAAAACTTGCCTAGTACATCAACAGCAACTGAAAACTGCTGATGTTGACTGCAACGTCCTGTAAGGGATATGCAACACACATCACACACACACACACACACACACACACACACACACACACACACACACACACACACGCACGCACACACACACACACACACACAGAAAGAGCAAAGATAGCTTTGTGCATTCTTTGTTTTTCCTAAATCCAAGTGTGATTGATTGATTGATTGATTTAAGAACCGACATCACAGCATTTGGGGCATTCCCATAAGCGCTCCACCCCCATCCTCAGAAGCCAGCGAAGAGTTCCAACACCAATAGTACCAGTAGCAATCTGATTATATGTGCGTCTCACCTTTCCCCTAATCGTCGAGCATCGGCCAGATCCCCTCGTCACTCCACGCTGTCGCATTCTTGCCAGACCATGGTGATCCATTTGCTCCTCCGTGGTGTACACGTGCTCCCACAAGCCGCAACCACGTCTGTATTATCATGCATCAATACTCCACCAAGTTTTGCAGAGCCAGCCAATCTGTCTGTCTGTTCATTCCCCAGCACACCAGCATGCTCCGGAGAAAAGATCCAGACGATGCTTGCCACCCGTGACCTCCGAAGCGAAAAGCCACTCGGCACGAGAATTGCCTGTCCTCACCCTACTCAGTATGCTTTCTGAGTCAGTTACAATCACTATGTGTGTGTATCGTGTTCTCCATCTAGCGGAAAGCTGCACTGACTGTCTCCACCTCCATTCTTAAGCTAGATGTTGTGGTATCATATGCCTAGCTCTCCTGCTCCAAACGTCGACCTTTAACCTTTGCCAAGAAAACCCAGGCACTTCTATTACCTCTCATCACCGAACCATCTGTGTAGATAATCACATCATCCGGGCGAGCATTATCCTGAATTAGTTGCTGGATTTCCACTTCTGTGGCTCCTGCTGGCCATTCCCTGCACTCTCGGCTCAATGTGATTATAACTCTGCACAAGTCTGACTGCTCCGCTGACACTCTGACCCACTCCTCTCCTCGCCTAATATTCTCCTCCTCACTCTCTCTTCGCTAGCCCCTGAAGGATGTGTCAAATCCAAGTGTTATTTCGGCTACCTGGAGTTCTACTGTAGGTCGCAATCTTTTTTCTAGAATTTTGCAGAATATTTTTCCAGTATGACTCAAACTGGTTATGCCCCTGTATTGTGTACAGTCCCTTTTACTGCCTTTGTTTTTCCATATATAACAGAGGGAGAAACAAATTACGAACAACTTTTAACTTTTGCTACGGTGATCTGAGGAGAATAACGCAACACTGACCATTTTAGGGCCACAGAAGAAAAGCAGTAAAAGAAGAAAGAGTGAACCTCTCTTCGCCCTCAACTGACAAGAAAAGGATATAATAAGTCAGAAGAAAACTCAGGATCTTGATGGACGGGAGGTTATACTATAATTTATCTGCAACCTCAGACATTAGATTGCACCATAGGATGTACTAATAATAGTAAAAGCCATAATTACCATTACAAGCTCAATACAAAAAATCGAAAATAATATAACTGTCACTGTATTTACTAATCTGGTAGACACATACTTATCATAACATCGCTAACGACAGGCTAGATGGCTTTCAGAAGCCATTAAAAGCAGAAGAAAACTCAGAAAGGCCACTGTCATCTAACTACTATCTCCTTCACACTGCAGGAATCCACGTCTCTAATCAAACATTGTTCTTTGGATCCTCTTGATCCCTCTATAGGCATTGGCGCCTATGTTTGATCTGCACTATCACTACACAGGCTTGAACGCCTTTTTGACTAGGGTCTTTGGTCCGAGAGGCTAGTTTTGCCCGCGTCTTTTCCTTATATAGTGACGCCAGAATCATATCCCGAATTCTGGCGGTGCACCATCAGGTAGGTTCTATCATCAACACCCAGTGTCTTGTTAATATATATATATATATATATATATATATATATATATATATATATATATATATATATATATATATATATATATATATATATATATATATATATATATATATATATATATATATACACACACATACACACAACACACACACACACACACATATATATATATGTATGTATATATGTATGTATGTATGTATACATATGTATGTATGTATATATGTATATATGTATGTATATATATATATATATATATATATATATATATATATATATATATATATATATATATATATATACACTAGCTGACCCGGCCCGGCCTCACCCAGGTCCTAGAGGGGATCTATCTATCTATCAGTCTGTCTGTCTGCTTGTTTGTCTGTCTGTCTGGCTGACCCGGCCCGGCTTCACCCAGTCCCTGGTGGGGAGCATCTCATTTAATTCATATAAGTAGTCATATAAGCTCTCCCGTTCCCGACTATCTGTCTGTCTGTCTATCTATCTGTCTGTCTGTCTGACCCGGCCCGGCTTTACCCAGTCCCTGGTGGGGAGCATCTCATTTAATTCATATACGTAGTCATATGCCCGGCTTCGCCCAGGCCCTGGAGGGGATCTATCTATCTATCAGTCTGTCTGTCTGCTTGTTTGTCTGTCTATATGTCTGTCTGGCTGACCCGGCCCGGCTTCACCCAGTCCCTGGTGGGGAGCATCTCATTTAATTCATATAAGTAGTCATATAAGCTCTCCCGTTCCCGACTATCTGTTTGTCTGTCTATCTGTCTGTCTGTCTGTCCCGGCCCGGCTTCACCCAGTCCCTGGTGGGGAGCATCTCATTTAATTCATATACGTAGTCATATAAGCTCTCCCGTTCCCGACTGTCTGTCTGTCTATCTGTCTGTCTGTCTGACCCGGCCCGGCTTCACCCAGTCCCTGGTGGGGAGCATGTCATTTAATTCATATAAGTAGTCAAATAAGCTTCCGTTCCCGACTATCTGTCTGTCTGTCTATCTATCTGACCCGGCGTGGTTTCGCCCAGCTCCTGGCGCACAGTAACTTAAAAGAATGTCCTTCCACACACCATTCATTATTTTTAATGAAAACTGTTTTTAATCACCGACATGACAGTTGATAAGTTCTTTAAGCAGAAAAAGATGGGTTACAATGTTATGCATTATGCATTATTTTTATGAAAACTTTGAAAATGCCTTAAAGATTATATCATTATTTATTATAACTCATATGCCTGAAAATAACTATAGACAAAGAGTTTAACAATAGTGCAAGTAAGTCCAACAATATGACTATAAAGTATATAGAAATGTTATTAAAAGTTATGCCCCTTGAAATAACTTTTCTAGAGTGAAGTCCCCCTGCTATATAGAAATTATATAATGAAAATGAAAAAGTTAATGTTATTAAATAAGTAGAAGATTTTACACTAAGAAACTATTATAGTCGGTTGCACAGGAATGAAAGGAAGACGTGTAGAAAATTTCATCTCAATCGGATGTACCGTTATCGAACGCATCCAATACACACAAACACACAAAGCCACATACACTCTGTTTTATATATATATATATATATATATATATATATATATATATATATATATATATATATATATATATGTGTGTGTGTGTGTGTGTGTGTGTGTGTGTGTGTGTGTGTGTGTGTTCATAACCATTGCTACTATTTTCATGATATTCAAAGAAAGTCCACGTTTGCACTCTATTACGACAGAGTCTGAAAGATGTTATAGATCAATAGTATGTCCAGTTTCAGTGTAGTCCGCATAATACAGATTGTGTACATTATTTCCAACTCGTAATCCTGACTTCTCTTTGATCTCTCTTATTATTTCTTTGCTATAGAAAGAAAAGCGATCTGGAGACAAAATACATGTGTGTCTTACTCCATGGTTTATCTGTATACAATTGTCCTCTTTATTTCCCATTTAATTTCTGCTACTTTTTTCCAGTATATAGTCTTTATTATTCTGAGATCACTTCGTTTATTGTTAATATTTTCCATATCCCTCCTTGCACAGTTTCGCAAAACTGGTGTGGCCTGTTAATGGACAGCTTGTTCTTGACGTTGGGTTTGTTGTAACTGCTGCTGCAATTGTCGAAACTCTAGGCCACACTGTTTATTCTGTAGTCTACATTGTTCATCTGTAGGCCACGTTGTTCATCTATAGTCCACGTTGTTCATTCTGTAGTCAACGTTTTTCATTCTGAACTCCACGTTGTTCATTCGGTAGACCATTTTGTTCATTATATAGTCAAGTTGTTCATTCTGTTGTCCACAATGTTCATTTTGTAGTCTTCGTTGTTCATTCTGTAGTCTACGGTGCACATTCTGTAGCCTACGTTTCTTATTATGTAGTCTACGTTGTTCATTCTGTAGTCTACGTTGTTCAGTCTGTAGTCCACGTTGTTCATCTGTAGGCCACGTCGTTCATTCTGTAGTCAACGTTTCTTATTATGTAGTCTACGTTGTTCATTCTGTAGTCTACTTTGTTCAGTCTGAAGTCCACGTTGTTCATCTGTAGGCCACGTCGTTTATTCTGTAGTCAACGTTTTTCATTCTGAACTCCACGTTGTTCATTCTGTAGACCATTTTGTTAATTATATAGTCACGTTGTTCATTCTGTTGTCCACATTGTTCATTCGGTAGTCCACGTTGATCATCTGTAGTCCACGGTTACGTGAAGAAATGTGATTGCTTGAATCCATATTGCGTTATGTATCTTACTGTCCAAAACTATTTGTTTAAATCCATTGCTTCTCTCTCTCTCTCTCTCTCTCTCTCTCTCTCTCTCTCTCTCTCTCTCTCTCTCTCTCTCTCTCTCTCTCTCTCTCTCTCACACACACACACACACACACGCACACGCACACACACACACACACACATCACGCCACATTGGTGAGGCCGTCCATAAATATCTTTATAGTCGTTTTAGTTTTAGTCGTTTTAGTCGTTGGATCAACATCACGGCACACGGTTTAACCCATAAGTGCTCCGTTTTCCTCCTAACTCAAACCATGAGTCTGGAGAAACTCAGCTCAATGCACGAACTCCCTTGCATCGGCGAGGATCCTGAAATGCTTTGGGTAGATTTTTAACTCGAAATTTTGCCCGGGCAGCGCCGTTAGGCTACTCTTTTTTTCCGATTTCCAACTGCCAAGGGGTTATTTACTTGCGCAACAATACACACGGGCGTCCGATCTCACTACCCAGAGACCAGGGGAAATTACTGGAAGTCCCGGTGGATTTTTTAAATAAATCCTGGTCCTCACCGGGGCCTGAACCCGGGACCTCCAGCACTCGAGGCCACTCAGCCCCCCCCCCCCATAATAATAAATATCTTTATGTATATGTAAATGATATCCGTATTATACTCACTCCATTTTCAAAACATACTAGAGTAGAAGAACATGAATTTTCTGTCTCCAGAACGTGCAGATGTTAAGATTAAAGCTGGATTGGGTTAAATGTATTTGTTTGCAACCTTAAGCAGAATGTTTAGATTAATGCATGCGTGGAAATAAGAGCACATGAACATAAATTGATTGCTATATCAAAATTCCCCCCCCCCCCCCCCTTTTTTTTTACTTAAATAGAGTTAAGAGCTTTCCTTGACTTAGAGAGTTATTGTCGAGGATTTGTTTTTCTACAATAGCACACCTATTTCATGAGTCTGTAGCCTAACTGAAATAATAGCAGACTGAGAAACATAGGAACATCTCAAAAGACAGTGATTGTTTCCAGAATGTTGCGAAGATTTTAACCTGAAAGTGACATATACATCTACGCCACTATTTACCTTTTAAGAATTGTTATGACCAGCAGTACTTGAATTAGACGCTTTATAATATGGACTAGCTGACGACCCGGCCCGGCGTCGCCTAGCCTCTGGCTGCGGCGTCTCATTTAATTCATATCAGTAGTCATTATACATTCAAATACATTTCTCTAAGCACACAGAGTACGCGTTCGGCCCCTGATCCCGTTCCCGTTCCTGTTGCTCGTCTGTTTCTGATGCTCCCGTTCCCATTCCCGTTGCTCGCCTGTTTCTGATGCTCCCGTTCCCGTTCCCGTTGCTCGTCTGTTTCTTAAGCTCGTAATGCCTTCTTCTTTCGTGTAAAAGGTAAAAATTGATTTAAAACTAACTAACTATTTCAGTTGGATCCGCTGGAGTGAGAACAACTTCTGTACAAAATTTCATCTCAATCGGATGGAGCGTTCGGGAACGCATAAAGAACACACAAACAAAAATTCTCTTTTATATATATATAGATTCGGTCAGGAAAAGCAGTTTTAGCATACACTAGTCGCACTCAATGACCCAGTGAGCCACATTAAAATATGTAATTGAGACTTCTGAGTCTTTACGTAATAATTTATGCATTTTGCAGTAGCCATTTAGACAGGGAAAAGCTAAAAATTCCTAGAAAAATACTCAGAGGCCATCCATGAAAACTATTGAATATAAGAGAAAAACAGCACCATTTAAAATTCTGAGACATCTACGCCAGCAAGAGTAGTAAGTCATAATTTTCAGTTGTAGATATTTTATGGTCATACCAAGTTGCCACAGAAAAAGAATTCACTAACTGAATTGTAAGAATATTTGTAGGTGTGTATTGATGCAACCCTTGCTAAGAATTAATTATTATTGCTGCAACTTCTACTAAATCTTGATTGTTGTTGGTGTAACACTTACTAAGTCTTAATTTTGTTGGTGTATTTCTGGCAGGCGAATAGTTTTGATTGTTGAATCAATGTTGATGCAAATATTTAACAGAGGGTAAACTAAATGTTCATCTTTACATAGAGTATAATTTACTGACAGATTTTCTATTTGCTAGCTATTTGCTCACTGTCAGGGTTATGAAGAAAACTTTCAAAGTGTACTTACAGATCACATTTCTTTGCTTCCTTATTTATCTCGTGCAATAATGTTGTGTGAGCTTTCTGTCCACCACGAAATTCATTTGTCTACTATTCAACCACCTATCTCTCTCGTTCTCCTTTGTCAATGTAGCAAGTGATGTTGCCGATATGATATCTATAGCTTTAGTCTTCTCCTTTGGTCTGCTCTTTTACTTTCATTTCGCCCGCCTCCCCCACCATCCTTTCCCCTGTCTTGTTACAGTAACATAACTGATAAAAAGACACGTTGGATTTATGACAATAGCAGCAAAGAGTATGTATTAATGTGTTACACTGACATGTTTCAAGCCAATAGAGGGAATATCAGCTTCACCATCACCAGCGCCAACGTGTTCGGTATCACTGAGAATTTTCACTGGAATCTCGGCAATAATGTGGAGTTCCAGATTCACCCCTCCAGGGATCGCCCAGGGTTGAAGTTTGCCATCAGCAAGAATAGAGTAAATTAGAGCACCAGTTGCAGCCACAGCTGCGCATACGTAAAACACATGTCGCCATTCTTCAGTCGTTCCCTGTGGGGAAAAAATAAACAATAGAATAAAAGCGATGAATACAAAATTGCACGTTTAATGAAACCCCAAATACTTTAATACAGGGTAACGCAAAAGGCATCTATTACATTTTAGATTCTCTCGCTGTCAGTTTAAAATTGTTACGATTCTTCATTTTCTAGACATATTTGTATACATACAATAACATTCTAGACACATTTGTATAAATTCAATAACAGGTAGGAAAACACAAAATACCACTGGATGTTTAATGTAGAGAAAATGTGCATTATTGATGGGACAAGATTATACAGTCAATAGTTATGCGAAATATCTGGTAGAACTGTATGGTGATAGGTGACCGCATGTAAATATTCCAAACAATGGCGAGGGTCCACCAATACTTGCAGTGGAAGTTAAAGAGGCACTACATCGCATGAAGAAAGGAAAGGCACCTGGTCCAGACAATATTACATTGGAGGAAGTTGAGGCTCTAGGTGATTTTGGAATAAAAATATTGACAGAATTCCTAAATATCATCTAAACTAGTGGGTATATGCCTAGTGACCTATTAAAAAGTGTAAAGTAAACGAATCCACACGAAGGTAGATCAGACGTCTTTTTGAGAAAAAGAAAAAAAACCTAGATTACGTGATTCAACATAGGTCGCGGAAGGATAAAATCGCCCCGTCTACCTCTCCCTATCAAGTGTCGGTAGTGTCACTTAGAAAACGGAGAGGAAAACGCAACCGGGACAAAGTCTGTCAAAAAAGACAGTACTGAATCGTAAATAAAACTTCTACTAGAAGAGAATCAACATTTTCCTAACTGAGAGGCAACCAATTTTCTAAAAAAGTTGAATAGCAGAAGTACTTATTAAAGCTCTGTGCATGCATAAGCTAGATCATAGTTAACATTCAGTACCCATAAGAAGGCACCGCAAAAGACTGTTTTGTCTATTTGGTCGAAGTAAAGCTCCCTATGTTTTCACTAGGAGATGCGATGCGGGGAACTACATTCGTGGGAAGGATAATATGTGTGCGCATTTCTTTCAAGACACCCCATATCCGATCAGGATAATTGAGAGTTGAATTGGGGTTTTGGCCGTTTGGAAACAAAAGTTCTGAGGTACCTCACATTTGTTTGCGTGAGGGCCTCTGTAACAAAACGCCTGAGGATCCCAGTAAGGCCAAACTTATTTCCAATACTTACTAGCCTCTGTTCGAGGGGGAGACTTTAATTGAGTCATGGAGAGTATAGGGGTTGATTGTTGTTTGTCCATCAAGAATGATGATGACCATTCATTTCATCCAGTGGGGTTGAAGGTGTGGAGCCGTGGGTTCTAAGATGGCTGATAAGGCCTAGTTTGGCTCGAAATGTTCTTTGACAATGTGGGCAAAGAATGCTTGACGTCTCTGGAGGAGGATTTCCTGCAGTGGTTTTTCTGTCCTGCCTTTTCTTCACAGCTCTTGCAGTCCTGGTTGCCTCACATATGACTGCACCTTTGTGCAATGATGCACGCCACGAATTTCGGTCTCTGGCTGCAGCCTCCCAGGTGTCATGATGAATTCCAAAAGCATTCAGTGAAATTTTCAGTGTCTTTAAAACGTTTCCTCTGGCCACCTTGGGAGCGTTTACCACAACGCAGTTCGCTGTGAAAAATTCGTTTATGGAGCCTGTGATCTGGCATGCGAGTCAAGTGACCAGCCCAGCGAATCTGATTCTTCATCAGTAGAGTGTGGATACTGGGCATGGATGCTCTTTCTAGGACTTCAGTGTCTGGAATCTTGTCTTGCCATTTAATCTTCAGTAGCTTCCTTAGGCAGACTGTGTGGAAGTGGTGTAATTTCCTAGCATGTCGCTGATAAACAGTCCAGGTTTCACAAGCATATAGCAGTGTGGATAATACAACTGCTTTATAGACTTTTAGCTTTGCTTGCAGGCTTATTCCATTTCTGTCCCATACATTCTTGTACAGTCTGCCAAAGGCTGCACTGGCCTTGGAGATTCTTGCATTCACTTCATCATCGATTGTGGCAGCTTGTGACACGGTGCTGCCAAGATAGGTGAATTTGTCCACAACACTTAGTCTATGATCATTCACTTTGATATTCGGCACAGTGTGATTATTCCCTGGAGCTGGCTGGTACATAACTACAGTCTTCTCCAAGTTGATATTGAGCCCAAAGTTGGCACAGGCATGTGAGAAAGCTGAAACATTATGTTGCATGTCCGCCTCTGAGTTGGCGTATAGAGCGCAATCATCAGCAAACAGGAGCTCTCTGACGGTGCCGCTGTTAATTTTGGTTTTAGCTTTCAGCCTTTTGAGATTGAATAACTTTCCAACCATACGGTAGCTGATGTCTATTCCAATGTCGTCGTTCTCGAAGGCATTCATCAACATGGCTGAAAACATGAGGCTGAACAGTGTTGGTGCCAGGACACATCCTTGCTTCACTCCATTGGTGACAGGAAAGGGTTCAGACAGTTCACCATTTTCCTGTACTCTTGCCTGCATGCCGTCATGAAATAGCCGCACTATTTGGACAAACTTTCGTGGACAGCCATATTTTGCCATAATCTTCCACAGTCCTTCTCTGCTGACTGTATCAAAAGCCTTGGTAAGGTCAATGAAAGTGGAGAACATTTCGAAGTTCTGTTCCTGACATTTCTCTTGCAGCTGCCTTGCAGCGAAAATCATGTCAACAGTTCCACGTTCTTTTCTGAAGCCACATTGACTCTCATGAAGAAGACCTTGATCTAGATGGGCTGTGAGGCGATTGAGAAGAATTCTGGCGAGTATCTTCCCTGCAATTGAAAGCAAGGAGATGCCTCGGTGGTTTCCTTTACGTTTGTAAAGGTGGACTATTGACGCGTCCTTAAAATCTTGTGGCATGGTCTCGTTCATCCATATGTTTGTGAAGACTTGGTGAAGCTGCTCTGTTAGGACCGGCCCACCTGCCTCGTATATCTCTGCTGGGATGGAGTCAGGACCAGGTGCCTTGCCGCTGGAGAGTTGCTGGATGGCTTTGTTTATTTCCACTATGGTTGGCAGGTCATCAAGTGTCTCATTGGTGGGAACTTGAGGAAGGCAGTTGAGGTTTCATCATCGAAGAAGGAAGTTGCATTTAAGATTTTGCTGAAATGCTCTGCCCAGCGTTGGAGGATTTCTTTCTGATCGGTGACCAATGTTCCCCCGTCTGCAATGAGGAGGGGAACTATGCCTGGTGATGAAGGACCATAGACCGCTTTCAGTGAGTCGTAGAAGTTTTTCATATCATGTCTGTCAGCAAAGCCCTGAATTTCATCAGCTTTGCTGCTCAGCCAGGAGTCCCGCATGTGCCGAAGTTTCTGCTGCACTACTCTCTGAATGTTCTTGAAAGCATCTTTTTTTGATGTTGACTTTGGGTCATTCAAATGCGCCTTGAGGAGAAGATGTTTCTCGGCCAGCAATTGGTTGATGTCTTCGGAATTTTCATCAAACCAGTCTTTATGCTTTCGGGGGGCTGGACCCAGGATTTCCATAGCAGTGTTGTAAATTGTGTCCTTTAGGGCTCTCCATTCTGTTTCTGTATCCTGTTTAGCTTCAGCATTGGGCTTGAGGCGGTCTTCCAGCATATTTTCAAACGACTGCTGCATTTTCTTGCTGTTTAGGCGGGTGACATTTAGCTTTGTTTGCATTTTCGCCCCTTGAGGACGCCGTGGTGGCCTGATGTGGATGTTCATTTTCGAGACAATGAGACGATGGTCTGTCCAACATTCGGCACCACACATGGATTTTGTCACTCGAACGTCTTGTCTGTCACCCCTCCTGACGATGACATAGTCAATGAGGTGCCAGTGTTTCGAGCGAGGGTGCATCCACGATGTCCTATTTCTCATGGGGAGACGGAAAATTGTGTTCGTAATCAGGAGATCATGTTCGCACATGTCTGAAGGAGGCGGAGTCCAATGCTGTTACAATTTCCGACTCCATGCTTTCCAATAATGCCACTCCAAGAGGTGGTGTCCGTGCCTACTCTGGCATTGAAATCCCCAAGGAGTATAAGTTTGTCTCCTTTGGGAACAGATGTTAATACATTGTGCAGGTCCTCATAGAACTTGTTCTTGACATCATCTTCGTTGGTCATAGTTGGTGCGTAGACACTCACAATGGTTGCATGCTTCCTTCCATTCAGCAGAGGCAACTTCATGGTCATGAGCCTGTCGTTTATAGCCTTTGGAAATCCAGCTAATTTGCCGACCAGGGCCGACTTAATGGCAAATCCCACACCGGATTGGCGTCTTTCCTCGCTTTTCCTTCCACTCCAGAAAAATGTGTAGCCGGCACCAATTTCACAGATTTGGCCTTCTTCTGCAAGTCGTGTCTCGCTCAAGGCTGCAATGTCGATGTTGTACCTGCCCAGCTCTCTCCCAATCAGTGCTGTTCGTCTCTCTGGACCCGACGCGCCGTCTCTGTCAAGTAGGGTGCGTACATTCCAAGTTCCAATTGTTAAGGGAATATGGTTAACTCTTTTAGCTTTGCTTGTTTTATCTTTCTTTTTATGTCGACCGCAGTTAGGGTACCCACCAACCGCGGCTAGCTGGTTAGGTAGTGATGAAGCAGACAATGTTTAGGGCACCTTTTCTAGCCCCTTCCTCATGCTATGGAGGTGAGCAGTGTGTGAGCAGAGGGCTGCTCAGTCGCTCAGGGGGCTGCCGTAGAAGACGACCATATGGCCTGAGCCGCCTGTGTGCAGGTCTGCGACTACGGCTGCCAGCGTACCCACGCCTGCCGCTTTGCCGCTCGCCCATCGCCACAGGGCTTGAAGGTGATATGTGACGTTGGATGAAGAATGACTTGCGCGATGACTTGGATTAAAGTGAGGAAGAGTTGCGCAATTCGTCGACCTCACTCTCTCGCCTGAGTCCATCTGAGTCCAGTGGCAAGACAAGTCGAGACGATTGGAGACGAATATAGGTGCAGTGGATGACCAGGGCGCTCTACGTGCCTTGCCGTGCTCATTACGTTCCACAACGCTTTGAAGGTAAACGCCGTCTTGCCCGTTGAATCAGGAATGATTTCTTCCGCGCAGTCTGCCGAATCCTGTCTTCACATGCTGATTATGTTTATCTGAACAACATAAATTCCTTGAAACTAACATTCCTTTTTCTTGCGAGACACGATTTCTCTGAATCAGACTCACGGATTTCCATTAATCTGAGAAACTCTGTGGAAATGTACGTCGATCACTCTGTAGCTACATCCGTGCACTCCGCAAATGAGAATTGTGGGTTGTGTTTTTAAAACACTTATAACATCCGAGCATCGGTAGCGCCATCATTCATTGCATGTGCTCTCACTGCTCTCACTGAAGACGATAAGATCTATCCGGACTGGGAAGTATGCAATGCTTCGTCTCTACAAACAGAGAGGAGATCTATTTGCACATTCAGATGACTTGTTAATTCTATAATTAAAGGTAAGACACACTTTCACACTTGTATTATGTCGATATATCATAAGTTATCCTCTGATCACTACTATCACCTGTTGCGTCAGCTGTGTCTTGGCCCGATCCAATCCAGAACACAGTCCAGTGGAGTGGTCAACTTGACCTAAACTACCTATGTGAAAACTAGGCACTGGCACTTAAAATATCATTGATCTTGAGGACGCATACAACAGAGTACCACTGGAATTTTTAATGTTTCAGCTTCTTGAACTAAAGGTAAGTCCATTCCTCCTTAGTTGGATCGCTGCAGCCCTCTTCCAACGGAAAGTAGTTTTTAGATGTGGCAGTTGGACTTCGGAACCAACAACAATATATCCTGGCCTACCACAGGGATCACCATTATCTCCGGTACTGTTCAACGCCTACACAGTGAGAATCACCAGTGAGCAGATCACTGGACCTGGCAGGACATTGTCATATGCCGATGATGTTTTAGTGTATCGTCAGGGTAAGGATAGAGAGGAGGTTGCTGTGGAACTACAAACCGAACTCAATCGCATAAGTACTTGGTGTGATAAAGCTGAGGCAATGGTCAACCCAACAAAGGCAACAGTGACTTGGTTCTCGTTGAATAATCATATTGTCAACAATCCAACACCAACTGTAATGCTGTGTTCAGAGACGGTGGAAAGAACGCAGGCAATGAATTACCTGAGGATACGGTTTGATCGAAGCCTTGCTTATAATGTGCACATAGACCAGGTGATAACAAAGGCCAAGCGGGGTTTGGCAGCGATGCGGGTGATGGCGGCAGCAAACTGTGAGCAGCGCCATCTATGTCTTCTGTACGAATGGCTGGTCATGTCTGTTTTGGAGTATGAAATGGCAATCCTGACTCTCAGCCATAAGCAGATAGAAAGGATGGAAAGGATACAGAATGAAGCTATGCGCATTATTCTTTGATGTACAAGAGATACAGCATGCAGGGCGATGCGCTACCTTCTTGATTTTCCAACCATTGAAGAGAGAATACAAGTTTGCAGGGCACGCGCCTACCTCAGAATTAACGCAAAAACACAACATCCACTGCATAGTGAAATTAGGAAGGTGAAGGGCAGCAGGTTAAAAAGAGGACGGTCGTGGATGGGTCAAGCCGAAGACATTCTTCAACAGGTGTGTTCACTTGAGGACTTAGAACCTGGCGAGGAGTGGGTGCAAGTGCCAACAGACTTCTGCACATCCTTTTCAGTTTGCATCCAACTAGATAGAAAATGCAGACAAGAAAATCCGGCTGCTGTTGAGGCTGAAGTACAAGCGTTGATTTTCGAGAATTCGCTAGACGGTGACGCGGTCATCTACACAGATGGGTCGGTCGTCCGACATGTGAGAAGCTCATGGGCCGTTACAGCTCGGGCCGGAGGGAGAATTGCGAAGGAGGACTCTGGTGCTTTCACTGAAACCACAAGTAGCCTGACCATGGAAGTCATGGCAGTAAGTAAAGCAATAACATGGCTCGAGACACAGACATTCACTAGGGCTTGTTTCCTTAGCGACTCAATGAACATGATCAAGAGGATAGAGGAGGGGTCGATCCGAAGAGAATGGTTGCTGCTTCTGGAGCGGTCTCGCCTGGCAAAGATTAGTTTCATCTTCGTGCCAGGGCATGCGGGAGTACAAGGAAATGAGCGGGATGACAAGCTCGCAGGTGAGGCTACTGTGGAGGGCGGACGCGCCATGGACCAGGCTGACATTCTGAATGCTCTACGAGAAGTGAGACTTTTGCGAGAACCAAGTGATGACTGTGAATCTACAACAATGGCCAGACTGCGAGAGCAGCAAATTAAAGGAGGGGTGGCCAAACAAGAACACTACGCAGGAAGCCAAAGAAGTTTCATAAACCAACACAGAACTGGCGTCGTTAGCCGCTACACGCTGCGGGATTTGCTGAGAAGGGGATCCGAGCACTTATGGACTGAATGGTTCGATGTGCAATGAGGATGATCTGTCGACTAACTAACTAACTAACTTAAAATATCATCGTGGAAGGTCGTACAGTTCAGGATAGAGTGATACAGTTTCCCAAAGATTTTGGAATTACAGGATTGATTGATTGATTGATTAGGAAACCGACATCACAGCATTCGGGACATTCCCATAAAGCGCTCCGTCTCCATCCTCAGCCAGCCAGCGAAGAGTTTCCAACACTAATAGTTCCAGTAGCAATCTGATTATATGTCCGTCTCGCTTTTCCTCCGAGCGCCGAGCGTCGGCCAGAACCCCTCGTCACACCACGTTGTCTCATTCTTACCAGACCATGGTGCTCCATCTGCTCCTCCGAGGTGTACACGTGCTCCCACAAGGCCGCAACCACGTCTGCCTTGTCCTGATCAATACTCCACCAAATTTTGCCGAGCAGCCAATCTGTCCGCCTGTTCATTCCCCAGCACACCGGCATGCCCAGGAGAAAAGATCCAGTGATGCTTACTACCGTGACCTCCGAAGCGAAGCAAGCCACTCTGCACGAAGCCTACCTGTTCTCACCCTTCTCAGCATGCTTTCTGAGTCAGTTACAATCACAATGTGTGTATGTATCGTGTTTTCTATCCAGCGGAAAGCTGCACTGACCGCCTCCACCTCCATTCTTAAGCTAGATGTAGTGTTATCATACGCCAGGCTCTCCTGCACCAAACGCCGACCATTAGTTTTTGCCAAGAACCCCCAGGCACTTCTCCTACCTCTCAACACTGACCCATCCGTGTAGATAATCACATCACCCGGGCGAGAATTTTCATGAATTAGTTGCTGAATTTCCACTTCCGTGGCCCCTGCTGGCCACTCCCTGCACTCCCGGTTCAATGTTATTACAACTCTGCACAAGTCTGACTGCACGGCTGGCACTCTGACCCACTCCTCTCCTCGCCTGATGTTCTCCAAGGGGCACACCTGTCTGATCGTATCCTCCGCCTGAGCCATCCATGATTTCCCTCTTATCAGTCTCTGACCCTTAACTACGTCCAGCGCCTCATGCAACGGGTGATCTGTGTCTGCAGCTACTCTGAGGTATGCCTTCGCTTGCATCACCTTGTGCCTACTAGCAACAGTAGGAAGACCAAGGATGTAACGCATACACACTACTGGAGTGTCTCTAGTGCATCCCAGAATGACCCGCATCGCTTCATTCTGTATGCGCTCTAATTTCACCAGCTGACTCTTTGAGACAGTAAGCATTCTCTTGGAATTACATATTGCAAGGAAGCATGTACTTGAATTATATCTTCTACCACTGCATTCATAAATACAGAGCTTTAATTTGTTTATCATCATGAGATAGTTAAAAGTCAAGGTTCAAATATCAACATCAGGTGGGGTGACCAAGAACTTCTCGGTTACACTAAATTACATGAGGTGTTACAGATCAGAGGGAGTACTCTGAAAAGTTAACCCCACTGATACCTTCTGTTTACATACCTAGGAATGTTTTAACATAGTCTGATAATATCTACACACCTACTATAATCCACTTTCTTCCGAAATTCAAGGGAATCATGACTGTCGGGATCAACCCACACAGGTAAATGTAGTTGGTGTTTTCTACAGGTGTCAGTGGGTGACAGTAACATCAAACTTTATATTCCCGTTCGTCAGGTGGCGCTAGGTGTCTCATGCGCATGCGCATCGCATAAACAAATTTGCGACTGTACTTACGGAGTGTACAACTAAAGAGCAACGTGCTGTTGTGAGTTTTCTGTGGGCAAAAAGATTGCCTGCAAAGGAGATTCATAAGGAAATGCTTCCTGTTTATGCTGACAAATGTTTGTCCCGTAAAGCGGTGTATAGCAAAAGCTTTCTCAAGCACGCTCTGAAATTGTTAATGAAATCCGATCTGGTCGTCCTGTTGAGATTGCAACAGAAGCATCTGTGCAGCGGGTAGATGAGATGATTAGAGGTGACAGGCGAGTAACGATAGACTCTGTAGCATCTGCAATAGGGTGCTCACATGGTTCAGCATACAGCATAATGCATGATCGATTGAAATTTAAGAAAGTGTGCTAAGGGTGGGTACCCAGAGAATTGAAGGAGGAACACAAAATGAACCCATCTGGCCTGTCCTTGCATCATCTCTGTCGATGCGAAGATGAAGGAGAAGACATGCTTAACAGGATTGTTACTGGGGACGAATCATGGGTGCATCACTACCAGCCCGAATCAAACCGTGCTTCAATTCAATGTAAACATCCTTCTTAGCCTTGTGTCTAAAAATTCAAGATTACGCCATCAGCAGGGAAGGTTATGCTGACAGTGTTCTGGGATTGTCAAGGAGTGCTTGTTACCAATTTCAAGAAGAAAGGTGACAATGTGAATTTTGAATCGTACTGTGAAGTTCTATCGATGCTTCATTATGCAATTCGAAGAAAACGTCCAGGACTGCTGACTATACGAGTGTTGCTTCTTCATGACAATGCCAGACCACATACGGCTCGATTAACTCAAGAGAAAATAAACCATCTAAGGTGCGAAGTTCTGGAACATCAACCTTATAGCCCCCGACTTAATCCAGAACACAGAAAATACAGAACCCTGTCGTGCTCCGGATCTTACGGTGAAGGGTTTTGAGTGTCCTCTAGTTGCTCTCACTATGCATTCACTGATATTGTATAAGCTTCTACATATGTTTGTTAGATGTGTACTCACTATATATTGTTTAAGATTCCCCACAGTTTGTTTCTATCTACTCTCACATGCCAGTTCGTGGTCGACAAAGGCTAATTAGAGTGTTTCATTAAATTCGATTGATTGATTTAGAGCAAAAACGGCATCTGTCCATCCTTTGTTTTTCCTAAATCCAAGCTGTGTTTCACTTAGCTGGGGTTCTATAGTAGTTCGTAATCTTTTCTCAAGAACTTTGCAAACATTTTCCCACTATGACTCAAAAGGGAAATGTCTCTGCATTGCGTGCAGTCTCTTTTGCTACCTTTGTTTTTCCAAATTTGGATAATTATGGCGTTTCCCCAGTCTCGTGGTGTCTGTTATTCTACCTAAATATGGTTGAATAGTCTATGTAGCCATGATATTCCTACTTCTCTTGCTGCTTTAATTAGTTCATTTGGTATTTCATCCTGTCCCGGTGATTTGTCCAATGGCGCTAATCTGATGGCTTCTATAATTTCTTCTTTAAGTATGTTTGGTTCTAGTTCTTCGGTGGCATCTGTGTCGGTTTCTTGAATTCATGTGACATCTGATGGAATGTTGAGAAGTTGTTCGAAGTACTGCTTCCATCTTATTAGGATTTGTTTGTGTTCACTTATTGGTTCTCCATTCTCGCTGTTAATTATTTCAGTACAATATTTTTTTTTTTTATTTGCATACACTTTACAGGTCATCGCTGTCAAAACCAGCATCTTTCAGCTGTATGTTGATTTCTTGGCAAGATAACGCTCAGTAATTCAGTACAATGTACAGTTTAATATACGGTTCAGTACAGTTCAATATACAAGTAAATGGGAATATTCTTAAGCAAAAAGCAAGTGAATCAGTACAATTGTCTCGGAGCAGTCATAACATCCTAGTGGTGATGCGTTGAAGAGCTTAAAACAAGAATCGCCATGGCGAAGGTAGCCCTTTGCAAGATGGAAAAATACTGACCATTATGTCATTTGCAACGAGAAAAAAGAATGATGAGGGGCTAGATAGAACCTGTACCTTTGTGTGGATGTGAATAGTCGACAATTTGCAGACAAGCTGAAAAACATCTAATGGATGTGGAATTGTGGTTTCAGAGGAAAATGCAAAGAATATCACGGACAGACAAGAACAACCAATGACCAAGTCCTACAAGAAACAAATGAACATCGTAAAATGATTAAAGAAACATGACGTAGACAGTCACAATTTTATGGACACGTTATGCAAAGAAATAAATTTGAGAACTTGGTGACAACTGGCAAGATTGAGGGGAAGAGAACAAGTCGAAGGCAAAGAAGTAAATAACTGACAGCTTGACAAGGTGGTATGGTCGAGACAAGAACACATAGCTGATCCACGACTCTGGTGATCGCGTGAGATGGCGAAACATGACCGCTTACGGTTATCGGCATGGCATATGATGATGATTACATAGTACATTTCCTAATTCATTCATCAACTTTTCATTCATTATACCACATGTTTTGGATTTCAGCGTCGCATGGCCGATGTAGGAAACCAAACACTACAGACATTTTGGCGGGAAAATTCTTATCAATCATTCCCCGTATTTGAAATTCCCGTCCAAGGCACCTAACAAATGCATTGTTCTATGCTAGGATACAGTATGATGGCGAAGAATATAAAATATCCTGATCGAACACAATAATCGTCGTCCGTTACAAGAAAACACACAAGAGAACGCAAAGATGCATCTCAAGCAGCCGTTTCTCAATGCACACAGAACATTCTCTCCTTCCCAGAACAATTGCCTGTATCCCAAGTACACAAAACAACAAATCACTACCCTCGTTCCAGCCTCGATTCTGAAAATTACGAAATTGTGGTTACTCCTGTCGCATGTACGCTCTTATGGAGAAGCGAGTCTGACCTTGGTTGGTGAACTGAATTGCATGTCTTGTATTCGCGCAGAGTGGCTTTCAGGCTGGGTACATGAACGTTTTAGACATGTATCATAGCCCCCGGACTGCCCCAGGGGACAGAGGTTCATCTGTGCTTTTCAATATATCTACGAGCAAGATTGCAAGACTGGAAGCACCAGGAGCCGGAAGGTTACTAATATTTGCAGATTATGTTCTCGCATACAGATAGGATGTGGACAGAAATCAAACAGCACAGGAGCAGCAGGCGACAGTTGACAAAATGATGGATTGGAGCACGGAGATAAATGCTGTCATAACCCCAGACAAGGCATCTGTCTTGTGGCGCTCTCTAGACAATAGGATTGTCACGATAAATGTTAGACATGTGAATAGAGAAAGCAGACTAACGCATCTGGGAATACCGTTTGATAGAAGCCTGTCATTTAAGGATCATGTTGAAGTGATGGTTACAAAGTGTCAGAAGGGGCTAAATGCGATTAAATGTGTGGAGGCAAGAGACACAGCAGAAAATGCTATTCGCACCTTTTCAGCACTTGATAATTTCAGTGGTAGATTATGGACTAGGAATGCTCACTGTCTCAAAGAGTCAGCTAGTGAAACTAGCGCGTATTTAGAAACAAAATCATGTTAGTGATTCTGGGATGTGAATGGGACACCTCAATAGTGTGTATGGGATTCATCCTGGCTTTGCCGACCATAGCAGACAGACTCAGTATTATGGAGGCGAGGTCATACCTCAAGATAGTTGCGGACAAGAGACACCTCCTGCATGAATCCCTGGATACAGTCAAGGGCTGCATGCTGTTAAGTGGAAGATCATTGATGACTCAGAAAGAAGATATCATCAAAGAAGTGTGCACACTTGAGAAGATTGGCAGAGACAAGGAGTGGGTCAGGGTCCCGAATTGAAATTCAGACTTGCGTGGGGTTATAATCACAATTGGCCGTGAGTGTTGGGAGTGGCCAGCAGGCGCTATGGAAGTAGACATTCAGCAATTAATTCATGACTACTATCGTCCTGCCTGGCGATGTGATTATCTATACCTATGGCTCCGTGTTAAGAGACCAAAAAAAAAATGCCTGGGAATTCATAGCAAAAGCTAACGGCCAATGTTTAGTAAAGGAGAGCTTGGCATATGAAACACAGATAGACTATCATGGTCTGGAGAGAACGCAGTGGCAAGGAGTGGTCAGAGGATCTGGTCGAGGGTCATCACTCTAAGTAAAGCTAGATAAACATATCATTGGCACCTTGCCGTCTTGACAGACGATAGTTTGTGCTTTAAAAAGGCATAATAACTTTTAACTATGGCGGTAGCGAGTGTGACTGATAAGGCCAATTTGCGCTGTAAATGTCCGTTCACAGTGGGTGCATGTGAACACGTGGTCATTTCCACCATCATGTACCATCTTACGTCTCAAACGCTTGGTGTGTGACTTTTCTGCAATAATTTTCTCCTTTGACTTTATTCCATTTCTGATATTTGCCCTCCATGCAACACGTTCAGCGGCGACTTGCTCCCAATGTGCATTATCAATGCCTGTATCAATCATGTCCCGCTTACACACATCTTTGTATCGTAGTAGAGGCCGACCCTGAGATCTCTTACCCATCTGTAATTCACCAAAAAAGATATCCTTTGGTATTCTACCATCATCCATCCTCCTAAGATGTCCTATCCATCTAAGTCTACGAAGACTGAGCATGGAATAAACTGTCACACAACCTGATCTTTCCAATACTTCAGTATTTGTGATTTTGTCTTGCAACTTAATACCAAGAATTCTTCGCAGACACCGCATATGAAAGCTGTTTAAGTTGTTCTCTTGGTGTGAGTAAGTTGTCCAGGTTTCACTGCCATAGAGAAGAGTACTAAGGACACAGGCTTGATAGACAAGGACTTTTGTTTTGGCAGTAAGCTTCCTGTTCTCCCAGACTCTTTTTCTTAACCTGTTCATTGTTGTTGCTGCCTTACCAATCCGGATGTTGATTTCCTGATCTAGGGATAATTTGCTATTTACCACTGATGCTAGATATGTAAAATGGTCTCTCCATAGCACAAAGCCTGGGCTAAAATATAGAGATCATGTGTTGCCCATGCAGCATGATCCCTCTCTCGGCCTGCCTAGTTTACTCCAGAGGAAAGGTAACACCCCTACATCTGGAACAAGACAAGCTGCAGAAGCTGCCGGATCAGCAAAGCAATGCTCTAACTGTCCGCCTGTCGGAGCTTCGATCCTAGACCAGTCGCCAACCAAGGCTTAGGGCCTGGTCTGCCCTGCCATGACATTTTGTCTTTAGCTTGCATTTCCTCGCACCAGTGTAAGGCTTGTACCCTCCCAATTGCGCTCTTCCGCCCGAAGCCGTTGGCACAATGTGGGGTGTTGGGTTTGGTAAGCGCCGCCCAACGTTCAGCGCTAACAGAAACCAGGTAGTACCGTCTACTGTTATACGGTAGCTCAGTAATATCTGGCTAAGACCTGACACATATAAACCTGACACAGATAAACATATAATCAGATTGAAAAGGGCACTATTAGTATTGGAACTCTTCGCTGGTTGTTACAAATGAGGATTGAGCGCTTATGCGCATGCCACGAGTGCAATAATGTCGGTTCTTGTCTCAACTCACCTCAACTCCTGTCTGTAAACCAGTCTCCTACAATCAAGTCGAAGGGGACACCTTTAAACAATGCTTCCGTGGGATTTCTGCTTCCAATGTAGGCCCTGTTAGAGATACTCATGGCAGTAGTCCTTTAGGCGGTGTTCTACACTCTTCGTACCAGCGGAACCGTGAACTTCAGCATCTCAGGCAATTCAATCCTGCAGCCTTACACCAAGCTTTCATGATGTCACTCAAAAAGAAATATTATCCTACCTCCTCGAATAAAATCCTTTATTCAATCAATCAATCATGTGCCATGCCGGAAAGCGTGGGCGGTCATGACTCGCCATTTAACTCGGTCACCAGTGTCGTGGATCAGCTCAGTGTTCCTGTCTCGTCCATGCCATGTGGCCAAGCCATCCAGGTATTTTCCTCTCGGTCTTCCTCTTGGTCTGTTCCCTTCGATCTTGCCAGTAGTCACTAAGTTCTCTAATTCATTTCTTCTCATAACATGTCCAAACAATTGTTGACTGTCTACGTCTAATGTCTCTAATCAATTAACGATTTTCATTTGTCTCCTGTAGCACTTGGTCATTGGTTTTTCTATCTGTCCATGGTATTCTTTGCATTTTCCTCAGAAACCACATTTCTGCAGCCATCAGATGTTTTTCAGCTTGACTGCATATTGTCCAAGTTTCACATCCATAGAAAAGAACAGGCTCTATGTATCCCAACAACACTCTTTTTCTTGTTTCAATTGACATCTTTTTATTGGTCAGAATGTTTTTCATCTTGCTAAAGGCTACTTTCGCCATGGCGATTCTTGTTCTAATCTCTTCAAGGCATCTCCCATCAGATGTTATGACTGTTCCGAGATAATTGTACCGATTCACTTGTTGAAGAATATTCCCATTAACTTGTATATTAGATTGTGGCACTTCTTTCTTCCTAGTGACGACCATAACCTGTGTCTTTTTACAATTTAATTCTAACCCCAGGTGCTCACTGTGTACAACAACCGCATCTACTAATTGTTGCAGATCCTGCGCATTGTCTGCAATCAATACTGTATCATCTGCATATCTAATGTTATTGATGTTTCGTCCTCCAATGCTGACTCCATTTATATCTTCTACATTTCTGAAAATATTTTCACTGTACAGAGAAAAAAGATCTGGAGACATTACACATCCCTGCCTAACACCTCTCTTAATAGGCTGATATTGTCCCACTTCATTATCAATCCTTATGACAGCTTGTTGTTTCCAATATATGTTTTTTATAAGTCTAATGTCTTTCCCATCAATTTGTAGATCTGCAAGCATATCCACCATGTTGACATGTCTAACTCTATCAAAAGCCTTCCTGTAGTCAATAAAGCAAAGATGTATATCCTTGTTTACTTCTATAGCACGTTCAATAACTGTTCGCAGCATATACACAGCATTTACTGTACCCTTTCCTTCCACAAACCCACATTGTTCTTCCCCTATTTCAGGTTGTAATATCTTCCTCATTCTTTTTGCATGATAATTCTTAGCAGAATCTTTGTGATGTGACTCATTATACTACTTGTTCTATGTTGATCCGCATTCCAAGGCTCCTGATTTCTTTGGGATTGCAATCCTTTACTAAGTGATTCTAAAACAATATGTAAATGTTATATCGCTAGCGACATCTTCTTTTCATTATGTTATGCCCTCCAGTCATGATCAGTGGCTCAGCACAGATGGGCTACACATAGGCCATCTCAACACCTATCATTTGCTTGTTAAATTACAAGAGCTTTCGGTACTACTGTGCAAACAGTTTCATGGGTTTGTGTTAACATGTGTACACATCAACATACACGTACACACGGTGACTAGAAGAAGCAACTTACATTCGGGGTTAGAATTCCAGCAATCAGAGGGGCCACCATGCCAGGTATAGTTGCTGCCGTGTTCGTTATGCCAAACAAAACGCCCGCGTAACTGTTTAGTCAAAAAGTAGTTGCTGGAAAATCATTGTTTGTATATTACATACGTATTATTTTTGTGTCAGTCTCCCTGGCTAAGGAGTTAACGACTTTCTCCGTAATCCCGTATATCCACGCAGGGTAACGCAGCTGCTCGAGATTCGGTAACGGATCGCGTCGCGTTGGTAACTTAGGGGTATGTGAGCCGGTCGCTCAGAAAGCAATGGCAAACTACTGAGCGTAATCTTGCCAAGAAATCAACAATAGCGGTAAAATGCTGGTATTGACAGCGATGTCCTGTAAATAGGATATGCGAAAACAATTAATTCACATATAAAATAAGGATGCCCTAAGGGATAGGGAGACAGACACGGGACCAATCCACAGACATTTAATTAATTACACACGTCAAGACCAGACAATCGTTATGTTTGGGCATGGAGAGGGACAAGACTGTCTGGATTAGGCTGTGTCAACCGGAAAGATTGAGTGTTACAGGCAGAAGCTGGCAGAGGGAGAACACCCTGGCTGTTTTGCGAGGGGACATAGAAGATTGCCTGTGGTCTAAATTATCAGGAACGAAGTAGACGGTTGGGTGTGGAGGAACATAATCTCCCTAACCGGTCGACATGATACACCAGTGTTTCTCAACCTTTTTTGTGCTATGCCCCACCTATGCCTTTCTAAAATTCTTATCCGCCTCCAAATATATACATAATTTTTAATATTCAAAAATTGAAATGTTCACCAAAGAAACTTGAATGATAGGTTTTAGGTAGAAATCACTAGGAAATTATTGAGCAAACACAATAAATACATTTTCAAAATATATATTGGAGAACTGAAATTCAAGTACAAAATTAATTTAATGAAAGATTTTTCTATATTTTTTTAATTACCAGTAATTATTTATTATTTAAATTTAGTCAGATCCTTGCGCTTGATGCTTGCTGCAAAGAGATTTTATGTCAGGTTCCAAATTAGTTAACTTCAGTCTCAACTCTCCCCGTTTTGTTGTATCCAGCCGATGTCTTTCTTTCTTTCTTTCTTTCTTTCTTTCTTTCTTTTTTTCTTTCTTTCTTTCTTTCTTTCTTTCTTTCTTTCTTTCTTTCTTTCTTTCTTTCTTTCTTTCTTTCTTTCTTTCTTTCTTTCTTTCTGCCTGTCTGCTTGCCTGCCTGCCTGCCTGCCTGCCTGTCTGCCTGCCTGCCTGCCTGTCTGTCTGTCTGTTTGTCTGTCTGTCTGTCCTGTCTGTCTTTCAGGAGAAAGTGTTGTAACCCCACAGCGAGAGAGACCGGCCTTCCTGCATATTTGAAATATCAGACAAATAGACTAACATTGGTTGCATAATCCAAGATGGGAAATCAATTTGTTTCAAATCAGAAAATCTTTCTTTTAAATCAGCCGATAAAATTTTTAGATGATCGACAATAACATATATTGCGGTGTCAGTCACTTCACAATTTTGGAGCCAGTGAAACTTTTCAAAATTTTTGTTGTAAATATATGTCTGACATATTGTTTTTTTTTTTTTTTTTTTAAGTAATGGAACCAAATATCTTCGCCTTTGCATCGACAATCTGTCTGACAAACCGGAAATGAAAAATCTGTTAACGGTCAATGGTAAGGCATTTGTGAGTTATTTAGCCTTTATCTTTGAAAAACTAAGTATATTAAATAAACAACTTCAAGGAAGCCTGGGTGAGTCGTCTTTTCATATAAGCTCCCGTTCTCGTTCCGTTTTATATTAAATAAAGTTTTGTCAGACAGTCGGACAGACAGACAGACAGACAGACAGACAGACAGACAGACAGACAGCCAGACAGCCAGCCAGCCAGCCAGCCAGCCAGCCAGCCAGCCAGCCAGCCAGCCAGCCAGCCAGACAGACAGACAGACAGACAGACAGACAGACAGACAGACAGACAGACAGACAGACGGGAACGGGAACGGGAGTTTATATGAAAAGACTTCATTGAAGTTGTTTATTTAATATACTTAGTTTTTCAAAATATCGGCTAAATAACTGACAAATGCCTTACCATTGACCGTTAACAGATTTTTCATTTCAGGTTTGTCGCTTAAAAATCACTAAGCGTATCAAATAGTTCCATAAATCTGTTCAAACAGTTCACTTTCGAGAGCCATCTTACTTCAGTGTGAAGTATAAGTCTCACGTGGTCTTCATTTTGTTCTTCACAAAATAACTTGAAGAGACGTTCACATTTACCACTAGCTTTAATAGCGTTGATACACTTTATAACTAAATTTAGTACTTCATTTAGAACATTCGAAATGTTTTTAGCTACCAGGTTTTCCCTGTAAATAATACAATGCGCAAGAAGCATTTCTGGATTCTCATCTTTCATCAATTTTAAGCAACCATTTTCTTCCCCATTATATTAGGAGCACTATCTGCATCATAAGGTGTTATATTTTTCATTGGTATATTATTGACATCTAATTAATTATATATATTATATATATATATATAATATATATATATATATATATATATATATATATATATTATATATATATATATATAGATATATATATATATATATATATATATATATATCTTTTGGAGGTAGTGATGCTTTCTAGTGATTTACAGAATAACATTTCTTCAGCAAAAATCACCTTTATCAATATATCTTACGTAAGTTTTAAGTACGGCCTCACTGTCTCTCAAAAGTTGATTCATCCATTTTCACTGAGAATTTTCTTGTTTTCAGCTTTTCAACAAGTTGTATTTCAACATCCTCACTCATTTTGTCTGTTCTTCTGCTAACAGTATTGTTACTTAGTGGCATAGCTTTAACGTCTTTGTCATCTTTTTCCAGAACCATTTTAAGAAATGCTGATAAGTATGGTTTGATTAAATTCTCCCCTATAATTTCACTTTCCCCAGATTTAGCGATGAGTAATGCAACTTGATAACTAGCCCCAAGAGTACGATTGATAGTTGCATTATGAGCACTAAATAGAGACTTTAATGTTACTCTTTTATCAAAATTTTTCTTTTAAGTTTGAAAGTAATTCAAATCAGAATTAATATGAGCATTATGTTTCGCCTTCAAATATGCCTCAAGACGACCTCGTTTCATTGATTAGTTGGTCAAGCATTGTTAGCATAAAAGACAAATAAAGTGACCGTTCATCGTGGACAGCGGCTATCAAACCAGATTTTAAATATTCCTCCGAATACTGACACATTTTATTTCTTGCTTGCACCACTCATTTCACTATTGGCTGAAATAAATAAATATAAGATCAATTAAAAACTTTAAAAAAAAAAATAATGTGAACTGGAGTAAACGTTGGAAAATGATGCTTCTAAAACTGAAATTAATAAAAATTACCGATTGAATTTACATACCATTTTTATATCACTTATATTTATACAATGTATATACATTTTTAAACAACGAGACTTTTACAACAATTTAACGGACGCTTATTTCAAATTAACACCAACGGTGAATGCTGAGCTTTACTGCAAAAAACTGCAGAAACTGAGATCCTGGCACTAAGCATTTCGCGCCATTAAAGAACAAATAGCGCGAAATGCTTATTGCCGGCCCAGTATAACCAGTAGTTCAACTATAACGTCTAACAATGAAATCACGCCTACTAACATGGCGGACAGAAGTTACTTATACTTGACGTTTACCCAGCTCGAGTAGCGACTGAGAGTCACAATACGGTTAACTTAAACTCTGGACGAGTCCATTTTTGAATTGCCCCCCTTAACAATCGAATTGCCCTCCTGTGGGGCATGGGCCCCACTTTGGGAAACACTGTGATACACAGTCATAACGATACTATTATGCCAAGTATACCAGCTTGAAGTCTAGGACAGAACTCTGGCCCGCCCAACCACAACAATCACAGTCAAATGTTAGCCAGGCTCCCCACAAATACCTGTCCTCATCTTCAGCCCTACACACGTGATGCCATCTGCAGGAAACACTTGACAATCATAAACAACAACATTGCCGGCTCGCAACAACCACGGCTTATTGTTTCAAATTTTTGCAAATGTGAGGTTGTGATTTGCTCTATGCTTCTCTGCTTGTGCCTGTGCTGTCATGCTTGCTCCTGGTGAGCATTTCTTCGCTCGTTTACAATTCTTAGACCCACATGCATGTATATATGTCACTCTAGTAACTTACTTCACGATGCAGAAAAGCATTAACTTTGAAGCAATCTCATGTATAAAAACGTCAATAAACAATCTCTTGTGTGTGAACCCCAGTAATCAATGTCTTACGTCCGGAGTTCAGCAAACATTCTCTTGTTTCTAGAGATCAGCAATCATTCTCTTGTGTCTAGAGGTCAGCAATCATTCTCTTGTTTCTTGAGGTCAGCAATCATTCTCTTGTGTCTAGAAGTCAGCAATCATTCTCTTGTGTCTAGAGGTCAGCAAACATTCTCATGTGTCTAGAGATCAGCAATCATTCTCTTGTGTCTAGAGGTCAGCAATCATTCTCTTGTTTCTAGAGGTCAGCAATCATTCTCTTGTGTCTAGAGGTCAGCAATCATTCTCTTGTTTCTAGAGGTCAGCAATCATTCTCTTGTGTCTAGAGATCAGCAATCATTCTCTTGTGTCTAGAGGTCAGTAATCATTCTCTTTTGTCTAGAGGTCAGCAATCATTCTCTTGTTTCTAGAGGTCAGCAATCATTCTCTTGTGTCTAGAGGTCAGCAATCATTCTCTTGTTTCTAGAGGTCAGCAATCATTCTCTTGTGTCTAGAGGTCAGCAATCATTCTCTTGTATCTAGAGGTCAGCAATCATTCTTTTGTTTCTAGGCGTAAGCAATAATTCCATTGTGTCTAGAGGTCAGTAATCATTCTCTTGTTTTAGAGGTCAGCAATCATTCTCTTGTGACTTGAGGCCAGCAATCATTCTCTTGTGTCTAGAGGTCAGCAATCATTCTCTTGTGAATAGAGGTCAGCAATCATTCTCTTATGCCTAGAGGTCAGCAATAATTCTCTTGTGTCTAGAGGTCAGCAATCATTCTCATGTGTCTAGAGGTCAGCAATCATTGTCTTGTGTCTAGAGGTCAGCAATCATTCTCTTGTGTCTAGAGGTCAGCAATCATTCTCTTGTGTCTAGAGGTCAGCAATCATTCTTGTGTCTAGAGGTCGGCTATTATTCTCTTGTTTCCAGAGGTCAGCAATCATTGTCTTGTGTCTAGAGGTCAGCAATCAATCTCTTGTGTCTGAGATCAACATTCAATCTCTCGTGTCTGGACGTCAACATTCAATCTCTTGTATCTGTAGATAAGTAAACTGTCTCTGGTGTTTGATGGAGAGTAGTTAGACTCTGGTGTCTAGAGGTCAGTCATTACTGCTTTGTACCTGGAGCCCAGGTATCATTGCCTTACCTTGGAGCTAAATCTAAATGGTTGACAACGTAACCGGCCATGTTAAAGCTCATGAACATAGTACACAAGCACAGCAGAGCCACCGCCAGTAGTCGCGTCTCACAGTTCATTTGACCAATGCAAACAGCGCAGACTGCAATTCCCAGAAATGCTGTGGATTGCATTGCAACCATAAATCTGATGTTACAGAATGAGGAGATAACTGACTAGTTTACCTTTATATTATCTATCACAATACATGTATAGACGATGGCTTTTGGTAGAGATTTGTCGTTTGGCTTGTTATGGAATTGAAGTTTTCATCTTGAAACAAAGGTGTCCTTTGGAAAGCACTGAGTTAGTGTTTGTAATTATGCATTCATCCATACATCCGATTTTTTTGTTGTTGTCATCCTCTCGAAAAATAGCCATAGCTTCGTTGATTTCGGGCATCCAGCTATGAATGACTTGGCTCTATTCTCACCATCTCTCAGACAATGTTTATAGCACAATAATTTTTGTATCCAATAACATCTAGGTTAAAGCACTCCGAGCAACCCACATCTGTCTCGCTCAGAAAATGTCTAAGTGTGTGAATACGTACAGCTTCAGCATTTGTTTCGTCCGCTTTAAGGTCCTTTCCTGTTAGGGACAAATACAATCTTTCATCAGTCCATGCCTGATGTTTTTGTATACTTGCTTTGTTGTGCAACAGGCGATCATTCATAGACAGTGTCACTGTCACAGCTCTATATTAGGTATGTATTAACAACATTATTAACATATGAGATTTAATAGGTACAAATGATAGAAACGGACAACCACTGAGAATACGACAGCCAGGAGTTAACTACCAGTTACAGTAGACATCAACAATTGCCAACATGGTCACCTGACGTCAAGAACAAGGACAACCAGTAGGAGTTGAACACTCACTTAGGTTTCCAGACGTACGGCAAAAAGAGGACATGTTCTCCTTTTAGCCTAATATTCTCCGTCCGGCAGGCAAAGCTCAAAGCCTTTAAAATGTCCGGCTTTTCTTATATCTTATGTTGTTGTTTTTTTTAAACATGTATTATGAGTAATTAATACAGATTTTAAGGTAATAATTGTACAATCGGCTGTTTAAATAATGTTTTTATAGCATTTTGAAAAAGGCCTCCATTGAATTTATATTTAATTTTTAACATGATTGTTTTTTGGTCGATTCACTAAGAGTAAGATACAATTATTGGCAGCTATTGGAATAAAATTGTACTGATTGTGGGTTTAATCTGGGACGATTCAAATGAAACACTCAATATGTCCTCCTTTGTCCTCCTTTTTGGCTTATTACTTCCTCCTTTTGGTGCCCACGTATCTGGCAAACTCACTGGACCAGAGGACGGCATGGGAGAGTGAACACGGCTCCTAAACATCGACCCGTGAAAAGTGAACAATGGGGAGGTGAAAACGGGAGAAAAGTAACGCAGACCAAGCAGTGAGGTTTCAGACAGCGGATGGGACAAGACGGAGATTAGAAACTGTAGTGAATAAGTGATAACATGTCAGACTGAGATATAGGAATGTCGAATTGGGGGGGGGGGGGGGGGGGGGGGGGGGAGTGAGAACTAGAGCGACTCAGCAACGAGAGATAAAGTACATCGCTGATGCTAGAATGATGAATACCACGGTTAGGACGCTCTGTGCTTAACGTGCATTAACCCCAGGACGCTCAGTGTGCACATTAACTAAAGAAGGTGAAATGTACGTTCGGCTTACCTGTAGGGTGGCTGGAAGCGTGTTGTGAAGCTGTACTTATGTATTTGAGAATGGCTTTCATGTAAAGATGTTGTTTCTAAGGTGATTAAAGCCCATGCACTATTGGTTTCTCTCCTAGCGTCTGAGTTGTTTATATTGCTAACATTGACAGCTTGTCTGTTATAGCCTTATATGTACAAGGGACTATCGTCCAACAGTTAGTTGCACATCGTTTACAGGACGTTGCAGCCAACATCAGCATTGTTTTGGCTCTCGTGATCTCATGGCAAGTTTACTTTCAGTAGTTTGCCATTGATTTCTGACCGACCAGCACCCATACCATTTCGTTAAAAAAGCCAACGCAGCGCGGTCTGCTGCCAAATCGCGCGCAGCTGTGTTTCGAATGCGGGTATGCGGGTCCACGAACTGTTCGCCACGAACAGTGTAGCATAATTAAATAGGTCTATGGCAGGTAAGTCTTATTTGTCCGATCTCCGTGTTTACCCTGGAAAACCTACTCAATTAGCCGTTTTATTCTCATTCGCATCAGCATTGATCTGATAACAGAGCAGCATTAGATATTTTAAAATTTTATTTACAGAATTCATCTAGTTGTTGTTAACAATGATGTGTCAATCCATGAAATTTATCCACTCGTGTTTAACCAGGATGTCTCAAACCATGGAATTCATCCAGTTATGTTTAACGATGATGATGTGTCAATGCGTGGAATTCATCCAATTGTGTTTAATTATGATGTATCAATCCATGGAATTCATCCACTTGTGTTTAAGAATGATGTGTCAATCCATGGAATTCACCCACTTATATATAACGATAATGTGTCAATCGTTTGAATTCATCCACTTGTGTTAAGGGTGATGTGTCAATCCGTTAAATTCATACACTCACGTTTAACGATCATGTGTCAATTCATAGAAGTCATTGAGTTGTGTTTAACGATGATGTGTCAATCCATGGAGCTCATCTACTTTTAATGATGTGCTAATCCATAGAATTCATCTAACTGTGTTTAGTGATAAAGTGTCAATCCATTAAATTCATCGAGTTGTTTTTAACGATACTGTGCTAGTTCATGAGAATTCATCCATTTGGGGGGGGGGGGGGGGGGTAAACGATAATGTATCAATCTACGGAATTCAACCAGTTGTGTTTTACGATGATGTGTTAATCCATGCATTTCATCAACTTGTATTTAGCGATAATGTGTCAATCCATGGAATTCATCCACCTGTATTTAAGTATGATGTGTCAATCCATGAAATTCTCCTATTTGTTTATAACCATGATGTGTCAATCCTTGAAATTCTCCTATTTGTTTATAACCATGATGTGTCAATCCATAAAATTCTCCTATTTGTTTATAACTGTGGCATAACGCCGCCAACATTATTCATTTATCAACTCCTGCCGCAAAAAGAGGAAACAACATTAAAAGAAATTGACTTCACAACCGCAAACGGAGACTAGGACTTAAAACTTAACATCGAAACTGGAACTGAACAAGTGACAGATGACGTGGATTCTTGGAAAGATTTCATCAGACCAAGCTCGGAACCCCATTGGTTGGGAGAGACACGTGACACCGCTTTCGCGCCAACGCCAGTATAGATTATGATAAGCAGCGCACTCCTGTGAAACCATGCCTGGCGAACAGACATCAGAAATTGTGTGACCAAATTTTCAAATAGAGGAGGCAGAATGTCTGAATTTCGGGTGAGCTTGTTAGTCCCGAGATTAGACTAAGAAACCGATGTATCAAGTATTGGGTCAGGGTAATCCAGTGTTTGTGATGTCAATTGAAATGTATTATTATTAATTAAAACCTCTGAAATGTAAAAATGCTCGACTGTAGATTCTAACGACGCAGAGCCATTCCCGGGCAAAATATTCTCTTCGATGAAACTACAATCTCTGATATTCTTAAAGATAATTATTAACTTTAAGAAGTGCATTATACTACTACCTTCTATTCTAAACAACTGTGAGAAGTGATGATTCTAAAGCAATCTTGTGCATTTCACCAGAAACACTGATAAAAGATGCTATCACTATCTACAGCTGAAATGACAGTTCGTGTACTGGAACAAGTGCCTTGTTCTAAAACAGACTTATCTATGCCTATTTACAATCTAGAAAGCTGAAAGAGAAATCAATCTTTCCTTTCTCCTTTATCTATTGAATTAATAGGGTGTGGCGAAATAAATATTTATATTTATGTCAAATTTTAATTAGATAAGGGCACACATGAATTGCGATACATGAGAAAGTTGTGCTTCGCGGAACACCATCACGCGCAGTGAACTTAACTCATTACTCAACATAACTTAAAACTCAACACCACTCATCACCACACAACACAACACTTAACATCACAACAACAACAGATAATGGAAGAGAGTTATTAGACACAAGAAGAAGAAGAAGAAGTTAATTGGGAAAACACAGAGAATTATTTATACACGCGATAAACACCATTATGTGGAAGAAATGTTATAAATGTATGTCATTTATTTACATGCATCTTGACACCTTCTCACTCTTGTCATTGTCTCACTGTACACGTTCACTGACCCCAGGTCAAATGAGAACTTACATACAGCAGGAACAAGTTGATACAAGGCGTACACAGTGTGATAAACTCTGACCACCCCAAATTAACCCAACAGTAGCTTAGAGAGAAAAGGAGGGGAGGGGAACTAGTTCCTACTTCAGGAATTTAGGTTTCTTTTACCTACTTTTAAAAGATTGTATTGGTAGGAATGTATATATTTATGCGAATATTCATCAGTGATCTTGGTGGCTCCATACCAACAACCACCCAACACATCAGCAAACTAACCACCTAAATCAGACCTGAGAGAGGGAAGCCGAGAGAAGGAGATGAACCACAAGTGAGATGGAGGATGACTTGGCTATGAGCAGAGCATGGGGAGGCCTTCAGTGGAGCTATACGGGTAGACCTGAAGTGGATCCATCAGTCAATGGACCCTGGCTTACCTAATCCTCCAGTCACCAGGTTACTTTTCTCATCGGTACACACCACACCCAATTTCAGGAAAACTGATAATTACTTGTTGATTCATCACCACCTCACTTAATATGTACAACATCAAAATGTTTACTATGTTTTCACACTTGTTGACATCTCACATATTGATGCTTGTTATTGATTGTCTGGGACAATGGTCCAATGTGCAACTGTTCTATTACTTTGTGTAAATCACAATAGAGATGTATGTACTGACCAGAAGGCTCAGGCCAGTCAATAAATGATTAACATGAATTGACCTTCTGTTAATTTATCAGTTCAAACCTATCTGTGTCAACAACTTCTTTGTACATCATGTTGTCAGAATCTAATGTGATTGATTATGTGTTTGATTGTTTAAAGATAAATTAACTCATAATGACTTACTGAATGGGGAAATAAAAAGACTCTAGATCTATCAACTGCTCAACATCCATGTTTCTTCATCTAAATCAGGCTGAGAAAATTCTCCAGACTTTCCTCAGATTTGATAAACTAAAAGGGGGCTCCAGAGCTAAAGAATCATTGGAGAAGGGGCAGATTCCCAGTTAGTAATTACCATTCTCACCAGGGCCATAATCTATATCTCCTAGACATAATTTAATAGAACGAGGCCTGCAGATAACTCAAGGTTCATATTCTGGGGTTATTGAAGATAGAAGAGGATGGGGCTCTACTTCTTTTGTTAGAGATGGGGCATGCACTACAGTGATCTCCCACTCCCTTCAAAAAATATGACAATAACCATGATATGTCAATCCATGAAATTCTCCATTTTGTTTATAACCATGATGTTTCAATCCATGAAATTCTCCTAGTTGTTTATAACCATGATGTTTCAATCCATGAAATTCTTCTATTTGTTTATAACCATGATGTGTCTGTCACATTAAAAACTTGAAGGTTTCGATCGATGACAGAAAGTCTAGCCAAATGTCTACACACAGTCGGCATATCTTTAATATGTTGTTGCTCGAGGAGGGACTATAGCGCCATCCGTCTGCAAGGCGGCAGCCATCCTTTGATGTGATAGACGGACTGTCGGGGCAGAAGTCGGCTAGATCTTGTGTTGTGGGGGAATTATTCTCTAGTTCACAGGCGGTGAAGACTTTTTGTTATACGGGAAACAGGTACCCAGATGAAAGCAAAATAGACGGCGGTTTGTTTCCACCCAGTCTAAACAGGAGGGAGAAAAATAGATTCTAGACTGTCTAGTGTCTAGACAGTTTTGTGACGTCATTTATACCCAGTATAAAAACAGTGAAGTAAACAACTTTTGGGTTAGTCGACCAAAAGTTGTGAAGCGCCACGGATATGTGCAATATTCCTTGTGTTTCTATAGAGAGAGACTATAGTGTCCATTGTTGATGTATATCGGCGGACATCGATCCGAGTAGAGTTACATCAGAGTAGTTACACTGTGTGTGGTAGATAGATGATCAATATTGGACGGTTTCCACTATTGAAGACCAAGCATCAGGAGTGTTCACGAGCTATCTGAAGAAGTCGACACTTGGCCTGAGAGACACATCACTTGGGTGAAGTTTTCTGTCCCGATATGGTATTGTGGTGTGGCCAGTACGATGATGAAGCAGACTGTGCTCCTTGGCTGTTCGGTCTGATTCTGCATACACACTAGATTATACGACAGGCATTCTACTCATACACTTTGCACATACACGACACTTTTCTCTATTAAACTAAATTTTTGTTTTTTTTAGAGCCAGTGTTGTTTAGTGTGTTTTGGGAAAGAATGAGAGGGGGCTTTATACAGTATTGAGAGAGAGAGAGAGAGAGAGAGAGAGAGAGAGAGAGAGAGAGAGAGAGAGAGAGAGAGAGAGAGAGAGAGAGAGAGAGAGAGAGAGAGAGAGAGAGATATCCAGGGACCGACGGGGTTTTGTAGACAGAAATCAAGAAGATCCTCAAGATAGTGTTATGGGGTTAAAAGGATGTCGATGTTGATTTCCCTCACCCAGGGACGACATATATTATAAAATAAAATAAAGACAGTGTCAATCCATGAAATTCTCCTATTTGTTTATAATCATGATGTGTCAATCCATGAAATTCTCCTATTTGTTTATAACCATGATGTATCAATATATGGAATTCATAGCGTCGTGTTTAACCATGATTGGTCAATAATACAGGGTGTATTTTTAATGATGGTGCAGTGTTTGAAAATATTGCCGGTCCAAGTTTTATATTTGCCTATTATGTTGCGTGGACTTTACAGAGGGTGAATACAAAACTTGGACCGGCAATATTTTCAAACACTGCACTGTCATTAAAAATACACCCTATATAATTTAATGTAATACAATACAGTGCAATGCAATATAATATAATATAATATAATATAATATAATATAATATAATATAATATAATATAATATAATTTAATATAATCTATATTTATAAAACAAAGTGTATGTATGTAAATATGTGTGTATGTATATATGTATGTATGTAAATATGTATGTCCTTTATTTGTTCGCGAACGGCCCATCCGATTGAGATGAAATTTTCTACACGCCTTCCTTTCATTCCAGAGCTGTCAACTGTCATAGTTTTTTTTTCTTCTTCCTCCTCCTCCCTCCTCCCCCTCCCAAAATACGTACGTAAATATATGATGATGATGATGAAAGAATCCCCGAACCAAAACGCTAGGGAAAGGGAAGAAAATGACGTGACTACACAGAATCGTCACACGGCAATCATCATCATCAAGTGCCGTGCCGGCTGGCGTAGGCGTTCATGGCTCTCTGTAGATCTCAGTCTTTGTTTTTTTTAATCAACTCTGCTGCTGATATTCCTCCATGCCACGGCAATATCAATAACAATTCATCTTTTTATGTGTAAGGAAGTTATCTACAGTCGTGTAGAAGGGAAGAACTAGACGAGTATGAATTCGGAATGGCGAACTCTCTCCCCCTCTCTTCTCCTCCCTCTACCTCCTCCCTCCACCCTTCTCCTCTTCCTCCTCCCTCTCATCCCTCTCCCTCCTACCTCCTCCTTCTCCCTCTTCCTTCTCCCTCTTCCTCTCCCCTTCTCCTCCATCCTCCTCCCTCCTACTCCCTCCGCCTCCTCCCCCCTCCTCCCTCATCTTCCCTACTCCTCCCTCTCCCTCCTCATCCCTCCTCCTCCTGCCTCCCTCCTCCTCCTCCTGCCTCCTTCTCCCTCATCATCCTCCCTCCTCCTTCTCCCTTCTTCTCCCTCTTCCCTCTTCTCCTCCTACCTCCTCCCTCCTCCTCCTCCCTCCACCCTCCTCCTCCCTTCTCCTCCTTTTCCTCCTCCCTTTCCTTCCTCCTCCTCCTCCCTCTACCTCCTCCTCCCCCTACCTCTTTCCTCCTCCCTCCTCCTCCTCTTCCACCTCCCTTTCCTTCCTCCCCTCCTCATTCTCCCTCCTTCCTCTCCCTCCTTCCTCCTCCTCCTTCCTTCTTCTCCCTCTGCCTCCTCCCTCCTCCTCTCCCCTCCTCCTCCCTCCTCCTCCTCCTTCTCCTCCTCCCTCCTTCTCCCTTCTTCTCCTCCTCTCCCCTCTTCCTCTTCCCCTCCTCCATCCTCCTCCTCCCTCTTCCTCCTCCTCCCTCTTCCTCCTCCTTCCTCTTCCTCCTCCTTCCTCCTCCTCCCTCTTCCTCCCTCTCCCTCCTCCATCCTCCTCCCTCTTCCTCCTCCTTCTTCCTCCTCCTTCCTCCTCCTCCCTCTTCCTCCTCCTCCTACCTCCTCCCTCCTCCTCCTCTCTCCTCCTCCCTCCTCCCTTTTCCTCCCTCCTCCTCCTCCCTCTACCTCCTCCCTCCTCCTCTCCACTCTTCCTCCTACCCTCTTCCTCTTTTCCTCCCCCTCCTCCCTATCCCTCCTTCTCCCTCCTCCTTCTTCCTCCCTCCTCTTCCTCCTCCTCCCTCCTCCCCCTCCTCCTTCCTCCTCCTCCCTCTCCTCCTCCTCACTCCTCCTCCTCCCTCCTCCTCCTCCCTCTACCTCCTCCCTCCTCCTCCCTTCACATTCCTCCTCCTCCCTCTTCCTCCTCCTCCCTCCTCCTCATCCCTCCTCCTCCCTTCTCCTCCTCCCTCCTCCTCCCTCTACCTCCTCCTCCCTTCACATTCCTCCTCCTCCCTCTTCCTCCTCCTCTCTCCTCCTCCTCATCCCTCCTTCTCCCTCCTCCTCCTTCTTCCTCCCTCCTCCTCCTCCTCCCTCCTCCCCTCCTCCTTCCTCCTCCTCCCTCTCCTCCTCCTCACTCCTCCTCCTCCCTCCTCCTCCCTCTACCTCCTGCCTCCTCCTCCCTTCACATTCCTCCTCCCTCTTCCTCCTCCTCCCTCCTCCTCATCCTCCTCCTCCCTCCTCCTCCTCGCTCCTCCTCCCTCCTCCTCCTCCCTCCTCCTCATCACTCCTCCTCCCTCCTCCTCCTTCTTCCTCCCTCCTCCTCCCTCCTCCCCCTCCTCCTTCCTCCTCCTCCCTCCTCCTCCTCCCTCCTCCTCCCTCTACCTCCTCCTCCTCCCTCCACCTCCCTCTACCTCCTCCCCCCTCCTCCCTTAACATTCCTCCTCCTCCCTCTTCCTCCTTCTCCCTCCTCCTCTCTCCGCCTCCCTCCTCCTCCTCCCTCTACCTCCTCCCTCCTCCTCCCTTCACATTCCTCCTCCTCCCTCCTCCTCCTCCCCTCCTCCTCTTCCCTCCTCCTCCTCCTCTTCCTTCTCCTTCTTCTCCCTCCTCCTTCTCCCTCTTCCTCCTCCCTCTTCCTTCTCCCTCCGCCTCCTCCCTCCTCCTACTCTCTCCTCCTCCTCCCTCCTCCTCCCTCTCCCTCCTCCTCCCTCTCCTCCTGCTCCCTTCTCCTCCTGCGTTCTCCTCCTCCCTCCTTCTCCCTCCTCCTCCCTCTTCCTCCTCCCTCCTCCTCGCCTCCTCCTCCACCCTACTCCTCCCTCCTCCTCCTAATCCCTCCTCCTCCTTCCTATTCCTCCCTACTCCTCCTGTCTCCTCCCTCCTCCTCCCTCCTCTTCCCTCCTCCACCTCCCTCTTCCTCCTCCCTCCTACATTTACCCAAGACAGACAGACAGTCAGACAGATAGTCGGGAACGGGATCTTATATGACTACTTATATAATTTAAATGAGATGCTCTCCACCATAGGCTGGGCCGGGTCAGACAGACAGATAGATAGATAGATAGACAGACAGACAGACAGACAGACAGACAGACAGACAGACAGACAGACAGACAGACAGACAGACAGACAGACAGACAGACAGTCCGGAACGGGAACTTATATGACTACTTATATGAATTAAATGAGATGCTCCCCACCAGGAGTTGGGCGATGCCGGGCCGGGTCAGACAGACAGACAGACAGATAGATAGTCGGAACGGGAACTTATATGACTTATATGAACGGGAACTTATAAGACAGACAGACAGACAGACAGACAGACAGACAGACAGACAGACAGACAGACAGACAGACAGACAGACAGATAGTCGGTAACGGGAACGAGAACTTATATGACTACTTATATGAATTAAATGAGACGCTCCCCACCAGAGTCTGGGCGAAGCCGGGCCGGGTCAGCTAGTATAATATAAATGTTAATAATAAAATAATAAAAAATGTTCTTAATAAGTTGGACAACTGATCGATGGATCTAAAGTTTTAAAACAAATCTACCTTAATGTACGTTCAGTGTTTCCTCAATGCTTTCATGTGTGTGACTGTTTTCATTGTGTCAGTATTTATTGCTAGTAACACAGAAAAATCATTGAGAAACTCACAGAAACTCTGAAACGACTTTCGAATAATTCTAGTGGTCAGGAAACCCCTCGCAATCAAAAAGTCAGCCAGGTAACCAACTCCCATAGAGGTCACAAACTGACATAAATATGGCAGGGATGAAAGTGCTCCGTTCTGTAAACACAATGACAATAATAATGACTTTAACCTTTGCTAATATGCTAATATTGTGTATTATTACAATATCAAAAACGAATGTATAAGAGGGAATCTTATCTAGAAAACTGAAATATGACAGTCACAAATACAAAATTCACAACACTGGTTTTATCGTCAAGGGCCGCCTCATTCCGGAGAGCAAGCAGCTCATGAATGAAAACCACACATTGGCTTTACAAGGGGGACTACATCATCATCATGTGCCATGCCGATAAGTGTGGGTGGTTATGTCTCTCCACCTCACGCAATCACTAGAGTCGTGGATCAGCTCACGAGATTACAACCTGTCGGGTACAGTTGCTAGAGGCAGTCTCCCGATACAAATGACGACAACGCTTCTTCGAAGGAACAGGTGCACATCGACACGTGATCTACTAGACACCCTGAAGAAAGCCGTTTGTTTGTTTGTTTGTTTTTTGTTTGCACTCGCTCGCCTTAAACTCAAGCGTAGTCCATACACACTATTTCTAGTAGTGGGGACTGAATTTTGCGTGTGAATTAGCTTTCCCTATTAACAGTGTTCCTGGCCATCAGGCGAACATACTCCGATTTCAGAGGTACTTGTAATGTACGTCCTCAAGTCAAGGACGATAGGTCAACATTTTAGTTCAACTGTCTGGTGTAGGGGTTGAACCCCTTCTCTCGGCATCAGCACACCGGATGTTTAAGAACACGCGTTCTTATCCATTTGGCCATGCTGACCTACGAAAACCGTCTTAAGTAATGTCTATCGTGCACCTGAATATACAATAGCGAAAGTTCAGGAGACATTTGGAGATCACAGATTCGATTCCCGATGTGGCCACTATAGCTTTCAATTGTCATATTATCTAGTGTGCCCTTTAATAAATTCTTTCCTATACTTATCCGAGTGTCAGTCAATACCTGCTATATTAATTTTTATTTTTTTTCACTGACTGTAACTTTGGGCATATTTGTTTATATTGCATTCTATGCTAAGTGCTTTAAGATAGTTAATCAGGAGACTGTACACATCCTTCACACATACACACACACGCACGCACACACACACACACACACACACACACACACACACACACACATATATATATATATATATATATATATATATATATATACATATGCGTTTGTCTGTGTTGTCGATTATGCAAGAATATATATATATATATATATATATATATATATATATATATATATATATATATATATATATATATATATATATATATATGGTGTTTAAAGAACGAGCATTACAGATTGTCATCAAATTGGCAGAAGTAGCTCCCGGGTGATCAACCACTCAGCCAAAATCATTTTTCTTACAGGAGTTTAGTTCTTGGTGCAGTATGAGATCCCTTAACTCTGTCAGAAGGGACTAATTACCACCCCAGATCCCAGAGAGAAAACTAGGAACAAATGTCTGTTATGCTGATTAAAGACATCGTCCATGGATACTCAAGAAAACAGACAAGAAGTGGCTTGTTGAAAAGAAATAGATTTAGTTGTTCTTGATATCACCAGGAGAAGAAAGAGGAATCAAGATATGCAGAATAAACGTGTAACTTATGGCTGCATAAGCAAGGTACCTCCCTGACATAATCTACTCCTGTAATAGATTTCTCCAAATTATCACATACAACAAATCAGAGAACCAAGTAGCGAATGAAAGAAGAAGAAAACAAAGTTCACAGTGGAATAGTAAAGGCTATAGTTGGAACAATGAATTCAAAGAAAATCCACACGCTTGAAGTTTGGAGGAGAAAAAATGCGAAACAGGAAACTAACGCAAGCTTCAAACAGCAGACAATCGGATCAAACTTTTGTTGGTATTACCTGAGTTTAGCTAGTAAATTCTGTCACAAGACTTCGTACTGAAGTAACAAAACGAGAGGAAAATCTCTCATCAGAAATTAAAATTCCGGCTTCCCTTGTACGATATTGTGCACGCGCATGAAGTCTTGTTGGCCATGCCGGCTGTTAAATATTCTATCCGTCCATGACGTGACTTCCCTCTTCACTTCTCCCCTTTCCACGTGAGCTAATGACTTATGTCCAGTTTCGTTAACTCCACCTATTTCCCTCATTAGACAGTAGTTTCATCTGTCAATCAAATCGACTGCCTCTCCGCCACGTTTCTGAAACAATGCTTCGTTTCGCTGTCCAGAGAATTTACGCCCTTTGCGTCATGCAAAAGTTTCCATGGCTGTTACACCCTCGCTTTCCCAGTGTTTCGCGAGTGTCAGGCAGGTTGTCTATTTTGGCCGCCGTGTGTTAGTTCAGACGGGTCTGACTGACCATCTTATCTCCCAGTCTGCCGTTGCTGGTTCACACAGTTAGTCCGGCTGAACGTAAGGTGTTAGGTATCTGTCCCTATTCGGAACGCTTGCGACACTTCAAAAGATTTCGCATCTCCACTACGTCTGGACTTTACGTTTGATCAGAACATCAAAGTAGAGATGTCTCAGATGTAGAAACCAGACGTTGCTTTGATCTATGATCTACGAGCGCAATGTAGTAGAAATGATAGCGCGGCCTCTAAGTGAATCTGTAATTTTCTCTTGCGTTTTTATCCTTTTCTAGTGGACGTTTATTCTTTTAGAGAATGATAGAAAAATGATTGTGCTGTCAAGGCGTCTCGTCACAAAGATTGGAACAGCTATATGCTGATGGAGAGATGCAAATAACCTATATTGGTCCTCTCCATCTCTGTTTTCCCTCTGAGCGTTAGGTGAAGAAGAGAAATCGAGACGGACAGACAGACAGACAGACAGACGGACGGACGGTCGGACCGACCGACCGACCGACCGACCGACCGACAGAGACAGACAGACAGACAGACAGACAGACAGACAGACAGACAGACAGGCAGGCAGGCAGACAGACAGACAGACAGACTATTATTGGACAGGCGTATTGTGAAGGCATGCTAACCTGTTTGATGTCGAAGTTGAGACTTTCTTTCATGAAGATTGGCAACGAAGTTATAAGGGTGTAGATGGTGTAGTTGTTGCACACATGGCCAGCAATTACCGCCCACAGTGGTCCAGATGTGAACATTTTCAACCAGGGCACTCGCCGCACCTGCCAACAAAAGTCGAGAAACACACTGAGTGCATGAAGACAGAATAACCTTATCTTCTTCTTCTTTCGTTCGCTTGAAATATGTCTATAACTGAAATGTTGTCTCTTGTATGAATCTAACAGTAATAACCTTATCAAAAGTGCATGATTGTGAAAGGACTAGCACTTACCGCTGAATATATGAACATACTTTATGGACAGGTGTTGGATTCTTATATTTCTAATGAAGACTACATCCAGTCCACAGAACTTCTTGTATTGCTTAAAAAGCTCGGAAACTATAACATGCAATCAGATCTGTCAGTAAGTAAACGTCTCGTTTGCACGCCCTAGGCGCAATGCGCATAATGGGCTAGACGTATATTGTTATGGACCACTCCTTTCTCATTGCTTAATGTAGTAAGTATTACACGGACCGCCTTTAGTTCCCAAGACATGTCATGGTACCCATGTTAGGCTGGGTCAACCTGGGAACCCAGGTCAACTTTTAAAATGTCGAAACCGTCTCGATGCGGATCGATCCCATGAACACCGAGTCGGTGGGTGACCTCTAGCCCCTGTGCTCCCGCACCTGCCCTTGTAACCCTTGTAATGCGCGATAGGCACCAATGTACATGAAAACCCTACTCATCGGCATTGACATGAACTCATTCTTATATGAGACTCAAGCGAGGCAGCACAAAAGATACCTCGTGCCCGGCCATGTTTAACTTCCTTGATTTACCAATGGCCACCAGGCAAACAAATTGCAACGGTTAAGGCTCACATGAATGTATCAGCGGATTAGACAACCCAACACAGAAAGGGAATGCAAATCAACAGAGATCGCTCCTGTGGGGCGAGGCTGGAGAGATGATCAAGTAGGCTATGACTTGGGTGATGAAACTGAGAAGAACGCACTGATACTCCCGTCGACTCGTAAACACTCTCAAGTGGTCATCACAATACGGGGATATTGCCAAGGTCAGCTGCCTGCATCGGTCAACACTGAGTTCAAGGAATGAGTCGAATAACTTCTACGTCCATAAGATATCATCTACAGTGAGCGAAGATGATTGTTTTTTCGTTCGCTCACCTTGAATTCGAGTGTGGTGTAATCGAATTTTTGCGAGTTCGCTAGCTTTCCCTTGTACCAATGTCCCTCGTCAGCAGGCGAACACACTTTGACTACAAAGGTACATGTAATTTATTTGTGAGCGCTATCAAGACAAGTCACCCTAACAAACAAGTCAAGAAGCTAGATACGGGGGAGGAAAATGGCACCTGCTAGAACACCAAAAGACACGCGGTATCCAAGATGGGCAGCGTGGGAACCGACACAGCCGTAAAGAAGACGGGCGGAGAGAACTTAATGGGGACTGCAACAATGAACCGGAAACTACAGTTACTACTGCAACCACCACGAGGAAGATCGACGACAATCCACCACAGACAAGAGCCAACACAGCTGAGAAGGAGGAGAAAGACACCAGAGTTGGAAACACCGACTCAAAAACAGTCAGATGGGTTGTCAAGCGCATTCAAGTGAAGCTGTCAGACGAACAAATCACGAAGCAGCTACAAGAAGAGAATTCCACCATCAGAATCTTGAAGGTGGAGCGGATCCCGACGTACTCAAAGATCCCTACCACGGTGGCGGTAGTGACGACAGAGGGCAGCGAGATGCCGACCACAGTATCAATCAACAAGAAAATACAACAGTCAGAGAGATTCATCCCAAGAATCAATCAATGTTCAAGATGTATGAGGGCCGGCCACAGCAGAGCAGCATGTCGCAGTAAGATGGAAATTTGCCGGTGCTGCGCCGATCACCACGCCTTCAAGGAGTGTCCGCTGGCTAAGCTGGACACGGACTTCCGAGCACCCAACAACAAGAGAAAGCGCGCCAACTGCCTGGGCAAGCATGGAGCAAGATACTTGGGCTGCCCGTACATCCAACAACACCGATACGTTCTAAAGATCGCCATTACAGCAATGACACCGTACAAGGAAGCAAGTTGGAGGTGCGAGAAAGCCACGGGTATATCACAAGCTGAAAGAGATCAATTGCAAAACCAAATAGACGAGCTGAAGAAGCAAGTCAAGGCAATTCTGACGCCGACTCCGACCAGCGACAATGAGAAACTGCTGGCTGAAATACAGGAGATCCATCAAAACATCAAGCAAGAAGTGTCACATATGGCACTGATAAAGAACGAGAACGAAGCAATCCTACAAACCATTAAATCAGAGCGAGAACTGCAGAAAGCTGAAATGGAACATTTCCAAAACAAACCAACAAAAGCCATACAAGAAATCACAGAGAAACCGCAAGATGAAAACCAAGAGACCGAGCCTGAATCGTAAGCGAAAGCCAGCAGCCCAACCACGACGCCCGAAACATTCAAAGGGAAGCCAATATCCCGCCAGACATCAGAATAAAACCGAGACGAGCACACTGACGACGCAGAGAGGACGCCCCGATACCGCCAGTATTTACCGATGAAGAAATCGCAGAGATAAAGAGGATACACGAACTCACGTGCAAGGAATACAGAAGGCGCGTGGAAGAAAAAGAAAAGAAGTACAAGAAACTCAAGGGGAAACCAATGCCCTGCCGTACCGCTGAATTACTAGACTTATGGCATGATGACGAACACCCATGGCAATACTATAGAGATGACGGAGAGATCGTCCCATGGCTGACCACGGAGTAAGCAATCGAAAGACAGCAAGAACTGAAATGCGAAAGTGAAAAAAGGCACAAGGAGGCAAATCACAACGAAAAGCTTCTACAGGCAATATACAAAAAAGGAGGCAAAGATACCAAATAAAGTCCTTATAAGGATTACAACCAGTCAAGCTAGACGAGCCAGGAGCCTTCATTAACAAAAGAAACCACTAGAGGAGACGCGAACAAATGACAGCCGCCGACAAACTCCCCTGCTGACGTCACAGACACAAACGCTTAAATAACCAGTCCGAGATAGGACTTACTCGTAAGAGCGCACAAGACCAAAAAAAAAAAAAACAGGGTTAAAATACCCACAAAAACCACTGATCTCAACAATAAACTAAGCTGGCAGGTTAGACGAGACCGAATTTGGTATTTTTTTATTTTTTATTTTTTTTTAAAAATTGGAACTGGAACCGTCACCAAGCAAAAGACAAGAAGTCAATATTTTAGTCCAACTGACCGGTTTAGGGATTGAATCAGCTACTCGTCACCAGACCTCTTGAAGTTTGGGATCGAGCGCTCTTATGCAATCAGCCTTGCCGTCCTCCTCCTCCTCTTCCTCCTCCACCTCCGAAGAAGATAGCACATCAGAATGATTATTTGCGGACGCCCAAGTGGTAATGATAGAAGATGAAGAGAGCCGTCAGTACCAGCTACACACAGTCAGTTCCAAGTGTAAGAAATATAACATGAAAATAAGCACTGAACAAAGAGACAGAGACACTGGGATAGGCAGACAGAAGCCCTGTCGATGAAAATAAAGAACTCGGAAATTAAACACAGTAGCAAATTTATGTGGCGGGGTAGGGGTAACACCTACACATAGGAGAAGTAAGGTGCCCTCTTGACCCCTTCCCTCCGCTAGCCTACGGGCCAACCTTGGGCTAGGTGGAGTACCCGTTTAGCCTCCCGACCAGGGTTACATGAAGTCATATGTGCAAGTGGTGGATGAGGTTGAGGAGCAGCCGACAGATAGTTATGGGTTATTGTCTCCAGCTTTACAACGGTAGGCAGAGGATCTCTTTTTTATTTAGGAGACAATGGCTACGGTAATTGACCAGTATGGTCACTGTTAAGAAGGAAAGCAATGGCAAACTACCCTCGTTACAGATGCCAAGACAATTATGATGTGTGGTCTCACCGAAATCAGAGAAACGGCGTAAATGGGTGCTCCATAGGAGCAACCTCGCCCGGTAGGATTGTCATGCGCACCAGGTGACTCCAGATCGTCCGCAGGCTACTAGGTGCAAACGATTACTATCTTTAAAAGTAGGAACTTGGAATGTCAGAACAATGAGTGCAGATGGAAAATTAGAAAATATCAAACAAGAAATGGAAAGAGAGAAGATTCATATTTAGGGATTTGCGAAACGAGGTGGAAAGGGGCAGGGATCAAGACAGGAGAGGTTTGTAAGATTATTTATTCTGGGGAAGAAAAACGGCAAAGAGGTGTAGCCATTATATTTGATCAGCAAACATCAAATTCTGTTAAAGGATATTGGGCCGTGTTAGACAGAGTTCCGTTAGTAAAATTAAACGGAAGACCTTTTAAAGTAAATGTCATGCAAGTATATGCTCCAATAAGTGAATGCAGTGAAGAAAGTATAGAGGAATTTTATAATGACATGGAGTCAGCTTTGAAGAACTGTAAAAAATCAGAAATAAATATTATAATCAGTGATTTCAACGTAAAAGTAGGAAATCAAGACGATGGATGCAGTGTAGACAACCATGGTTTGGGAGAGCGAAACGAAAGAGGATGTACACATGTAGAATGGGCTAAAGAACAAGAAATTGTTGTAGAAAACACCTGGTTTAAAGAACATCCTAGAAGATTATGGACACGGAGGAGTCCAGACAGCAGGATTAAAAAGTAGATTACATCCTTATGAGCAGAAGTTTTCGAAATGCGTTAACAGTCGTAAAAACATCCCCCAATGCAGACTGCGACAGTGATTACAGATTACTTACAGGCACATTGAGGGTAAAGTTAAAGAAAGTCAAATATACAACAGGAAACCCTAAATATGATTTGTGCAAATTGAAAACTGACATGTTTGCACATGTGCGGTTCTTACATTACTTGAGGACAGGGAAACTTGCGGGAAGTACCCGTTTGTTGTCTGCAATAGCTTGAATACCAAACGACATGCCATCCATCATGTGCCATGCTGATAAGCGTGTGTGGTCATATTTTGCCATCTCACTAGATTGCCAGAGTCGTGGATCAGCTCCGTGTTTCTGTCTCGACCATGCCACGTGGCCAAACCATCCAGGTATTTACTTCTTGGTCTTCCCTTTGGTCTCTTCAGTTCGATCTTGCCAGTTGTCACCAAGTTGTCCAATTCATGTTTTCTCATAACATACCCAACACATTTTGGCTGTCTACGTCCAGTGTCTCTAATCAGTTTACGATCTTCATTTGTTTCTTGTAGGACTTGTTCTTTGGTTTTTCGGTCTGTCCAAGGTATTCTTTGCATTTCCCTCAGAAACTGCATTTTCTCAGCCATCAGATGTTTTTCGTCTTGTCTGCTCATTGTCCACGCTTCATACCCATATAAAAGTACAGGTTCTATGTAGCACTTCAAAACTCTTTTTCTCGTTTCAATTAATATCATTTTATTGGTCAGTATGTATTTCATCTTGCAAAAGGCTACCTTTGCAATGGCAATTCTTGTTCTAATCACTTCAAGGCATCTCCCATCAGATGTTATGACTGTTCCGAGATCGCTGTACCGATTCACTTGTTTAAGAATATGCCCATTTACCTGTATATTACATTGTGGTATTTCTTCCTTCCAAGTGACGGCCATACAGTTTCTTCTTTCAATTCAATTCTAACACTAGTTGTCACTGAGTGCAACAACCGCATCTATTAAATGTTGCAGGTCCTGTTCATTGTCTGCAATCAAGACTGTATCATCTGCATATCTAATGTTATTGATGTATCGTCCCCCAATGTTGATTCCTTCCATATCATCTAATATTTCTGAAAATATTTTTACTGTACAGGGAAAACAGATCTGGAGACATTACACATCCCTGTCTCACACCTCTCCTAATAGGTTTTTATTGATTTACTTCTGTGAGATAATTATTCCAGTACTCCCCCGTTTCCAGCTGGCAATTCTAAGAAGTGCCTGTTTCACAAGTTTATGTTTTCCATTACCGTATAAGGAGAGGAATGTCGTACCACAAAAGACAAAGAGAATGCGTCGCCATGGCTCGAAATAGACTGCTGTTAGCGGGCGTAGTTAGACCTGGCAAGGATATAATTGTCACTTGTGTTTTGCCCAGCCAACAAGTCAGATGTAGTTACAACGGGAGTGGTTTTTTTCGCCAACAGTGCCTTTTGTGCTCAGGGTGAGATGATAATGTTTTTGAATGTTAATACCTGTATTATGTGATAAATAGAATACACATATGCTATGTATTTATGTAGAAGTTAGTAACTGCCAAGTTACTTCTTGAGAATATAGCCTGAGGTTCGAACTTTGCGCAAAGAATGTATCTATGCCACTGCTAAATATTCCCATGCTTGTCACATAACAGTCCAACATGATTTAACCATCGATGAGAATAAAAGGCGTTCTGAATTAGCGGCATGGTCGAGGCCAAAGGTTGTTTCAACAAATCCAGAAAATGTAACTGCACGTGTTTACATCCGGTCGACGGATTGGGAACATTCGGTGGTGAGTGAGACAAATCCCTGCATCGCTTTGACAGTTTATCAACATTCGAATACAGATAGAACCCGTCAGATTCTGGTTACAATCAGATGTCAACCATCACAGGTCGGGCATAGTTAACAGCTGCAGATGTGTAGGGGAAGTGTGTGAGATGAGTCAATACACCACTTTGACAGTTCATAAACAGGTCGGATTGAAAGCGGAAGTACTCAGCTCGGAAGAAAACAGTCTGTCTGTCAATTTATAGTTTCCGGACATCAAGAAGATTGGCAGCTTGTTGGGGAAACCCGTTGTTGGGATCATACAGTAACTCGCTGGTTTGTTGTGGGAGTCAAAACAACTGATGACAACTCTGACAGTGACTAAGCCAGGGAAAATGGATTCTTGACAATGGATGATATGTCCAAATAACACCTGTGTGGACAGGAAGAATACCATCACGTGACCAATTTTAGGTTTTGCCAAAAACCATGATTGGAGAGGACAGTTGAACTCAAACCTTGGTTTTTAGCGGACGTGCTTCGGCACTGCGGTTCTGATTGGAAAATATCTACCATGTGCGAATTGAGTTAATTTAATTTTACACGTGCCTGTCATGGCAAGAGTGGATGTAATTGGATCTAACTGCGGTGTTGCCTAAGGTAGAACCTATTATAATTAGTTCTAATTAATATAGGCTGTAGCCTTGTTAAAACTATAGTGTGATGATTAGCACTGTTAGTGGAAAACTAGCTAGAGTAGGGAAGTGATACTTGGCTCTGTTAGTTGAAAATAGATTAGTGAAGTGTTGATAAGCTTTACTAGTTGAGAATTGAGTAATGAGGGATAATTGGGATATTCCAGTAGGTGTCCCTGGTGGGCGGGGTTCCGCATTCTGTTTGTTGATTTGTTTTCTTCTTCTTGTCTTGGCCTGATGAAAGCCTATGTGTTCAGTTCATCTGTCCCTGATAAGTTCATTGTATTTTACTGAGCAAGGGCCGATGGCCCACGATCATCTAATAGAGATCAGTGACGGGGAGGCTATCACCAGTTGTATGATTTATTTTACAGGTTCCCTCTGGTTGGAATGAAGAACCCGGAACCAATGAAAAATCCGATCCCGGATAAATTATGATGTAGAGAGATGGGCCAGCCACTTTCGCAACGGAAGAAGTTAATACACATTGCTCGGTGGAGCTAATGGTATATGTATCCTACATGAGTGCATACCAATCGTTAACACACCTGAAGTGATGGATGTTCAGCCCATGAGGAACTAGATCAGTAGGAACTGATGTTCACATTAGATGAAACCAAACATTGAAGTGTAGTTGTTCCACGTATCAAGGAAATCAGAACTTTCAGACCATATCTAGTGAATAAAGCAAGCCATTTTTGTCTAGATACATTGACTGTTTAAGAGTGAAAATACAGAACTAATAGGAACCGTTGTGTTAGGAACAATAATAGTATTTTCCACGGATTATATATTTACATGGGATTCAGATCTCATGGTCATCAGAGCTCCTGGAGGAGGACATGTCTGGAGAGAAGGATACGACTTCGGTGAGGTCTATTGTACTGACTCGTGTGATGTCGTGTAATCCTTGCAATGATGACTGGACTCTGATCCTGAACTCTGTGGTCTGACCTATACATTTATGTTATAATACACGACACACATTTTCTTCGCATACACGTCTCATATACGTTACACTTTTCTTTTAATAAATTAATCTTTATTAATTTTTTGGAAGCAAGAGTTGTAGAGTATGTTGCATTGGGGAAGTATGAGAGGGGGCATAGTACGACAGTGAGAGAGTGATAGGAAAAGGTGTCCACGGGCTGATGGAGTGTGTTCGACGGAAGCTGGTGGATTCTCCAGGATATTGATAGGGAAAAAATATTATAATGTGGGTGTTGACTCTCCTCACTCCAGGGACGACACTGTAAAGGAGGACACGACAATGCTTACAATTCATATTCTGCTATGATGCTAATATCTTTGGTGAAGAATATCTTACTATCATCTGCAAAGTCTATGCAAACCAGCTGTTCACGATATCTTCACATTCGAACTAATATTCTCTAGATTAGAGACTTGTCTTTACTAGACATCTAGTGAATTATAGATGCACTCAAGAGTGCATTTGTCTAATTCATACATGTAAACACACATATCGTGTGTGAATCTTTATATAATCTGTTTAATGAATATGCAGGGGAGTTGATGTAATGTTTCTATTGGGTATGGCCGTATGAAGGACGAGAGGTGGATATCCTATATCTTCCGAATATCTTGGCAGGTCGGCATAACATATTAGCACGGCCTAATTTGTGGTGATGACTTGTGATCACATTTTATGTTCAGAAAATAGTACAGTGCTTGATTGTTGAACCCCCGACTGCTAGTAGTTAAGAGGGCGGACAGTTAGTCAGTGGAGAATCCCTGTAGTATTCTAGATGGATAGAGTATATGTCCTCTCATATTGTGGGTGGTTTCCATGTGAATGTGAGAGTGTATATTTTTGGGGTGTCAGAGTTTTGTCTTATTCGTCGTATAGTGAAGGGTCAGGTAGAGGAAACCGTTCCGAACCCCCGACTAGTAGACGAATAGGTTACAAGCAAACAATTAGTTACCCCACTCGTGAATAGAGTGAACGACAGCGTAAATAACAGAGAAGTAATAGGGGAAAGGCCATCAACACCCTCCCCTCATTCGTGTATTTTTATTCTTTTTCTCTGTTTGTGCGACAATGAAAATGTATATTCTGCCAGTATGTACATTGCTTGTTTTTTCATTCTTTCCAGCACTAGAGGCAATGGCGAGGGACATTGGCAGATACACATTTTGGCGATATAGTTTTTCCAAGAGATGTGGCAAACCCCAGCTTAATCTTTGAGCTGGTACTTTGATGAACCATCGGAACAGGGGAAACAACCCATTGTTTTCTTTCAAGCAACCACGATAAAGTCATGTCTTGGTTGCCTCCCTTGGCCATCTAATTTTGCAACGCATTGGCCAGCTGCCAAGCAAATTGATATTGGATCCAGCAACTGGTACAATATATTTCCCATAATTTGCCGCTGGAGGAAATTACTTATTGCTGCATCACTCCAGAACGGAGCTTAGCACATGATGGTGGAACATCTGCCACTATCTACGTCTGAGAGATATACAGTGTTTTCTTTCCTAAAGTATCATGGAAGTATTGTTTGCTGGAGCTGTCGGACTGATCTATCAAGTTCATATCTATAGTTGAAAGGCTCAGAATTAGGTCTGAACTCAGTGAAGGCACTTTTGTCGTTTCAATGTCGCTCAAAGACAGTCTGGATGTATCTTAATCTACGATGTAAGAATACTACCCACATAATCTTAAGATGCCTCCTGGATATCCTTCAACCAGCAATTACTGAACCCATATAGAGAGTCCTTGTTTCCTCAGCTCTTAAGCCACTTTGTGGAATCACCGGTTAATTGCAGACCCATTTTTCTCTCAAGACAAACGCAAGCCCGGGTAATCCAGAATTCATGTCCATCGTATATGTACCAAGAACATCATCATTTTATATCTAATGTCCTTTAGGAACAATCGTAGACAGTTACATTTGTCTGCCGTTTATGTTCCACAAGAAAGTGGATTACCATTTCCACAGTACCTATGTTATTCAGCCAGAGAACCTTTGGTCAGTGAGATAACAGTTTGTTTTACTCCATCAAGAATGGGATGAACCCATCTATCTATCAACGGTGGAATACATAGCGGAGTTAGGATAAAGACTGTAGAAGCGTCTTCACAGGACTTTTTCCCTTGGAGAGTAGAGACAGTTGGTTATGAAGCCCAGTGAGGGGTTATCATTTTCCTTGACTTAAGGATTTACATATTAGAGGATGAATTTAGGAGGAGAAGTCACAGCCAGATCTAAGATTTATGGACTGACTTTTTGGTGTAATAGAAAAGGTGTATTAGAATATAAATATACTATGTCTGGGTTGTTTGAACATAGGTAAATGTATACACGTTATGTTTATTCTGGAAGGTACACCAATTCAGATTTTTGAGTATTGCCTTATTTCAAGTGATAGTTTAGACAACAGCGTTGATGAGGTTTTGTTATCACAGAGTGTGCTTCACTGCTTTGATAATGTACTTTGTTGGTTATTATGTTTTTATAGATTTTATCAGAGATAGAGTCCCGTAATTCAATGTTTGGGATTCTATTATTAAAGATTATAATTAGGAACAGTAGTGTTTTCATTGTCTTGGGACCAGTGTTACAACGTGTGTTATTGTAAAGATAAATGTCACTGTTATCCACGTACAGAGAGCTGAAGTGGGAGGTCAGACAACACATAGACCCATATGTCCTAAAGAAAGACGACAGCTTAATAGAGGTCTATGGTTAATTGACCGGCTTTCGCCCTTTTTCTCCAGGAGAGTAGTCTTAGCAATGTAGGTTGGGCTGGAGTCTATTTCTGTCTAGTACCATCCTTATATAAATAGAGCCAAGGCTGCTCCAATTCCTGGAGACTACTATAAAAGAAACGGATTATAACTCATGGATTATATCTTGAATCCAGGCACTCTAACCCCTAGACCTAATTCACAGATAATCTATATTTAATATCCCACAACTTCATTGTCAATTCTTATGGCAACTTTTTGTTTCCAGTATATGTGTGTTACAAGTCTAAGGTCTTTTCCATCAATTTGAAGATCTTCAAGCATCCTTATCATGTCGACATGTCACACTTCATCTAAAGCAGTGTTTCCCAACGTGGAGCCCACGCCCCACAGGGGGGCAATTCGATTGTACAGGGGGGCAATTCGATTGTTAAGGGGAGCAATTCGAAAATGGCCTCGTCCAGAGTGTAAGTTAACCGTATGGCGACTCTCAGTCGCTACTCGAGCTAGGTAAACGTCCAGTATAAGTCAGATCTGTCCGCCATGTTAGTAGCCGTGATTTCATTGTTAGACGTTAGAGGCGAACTACTGGTTATACTGGGCTGGCACTAAGCATTTTGCGCTATTTGTTCCGAATGGTGCGAAAAGCTTAGTGCCGGGATCTCAGTTTCTGCAGTGTTTCGCAGTAACGCTCAACATTCACCGTTGGTGTTAATTTGAAATAAGCGTCCGTTAAATTGTTGTAAAAGTCTCGTTGTTTTAAAACATATATACATTGTATAAAGTGATATATAAATGGTACGTAAATTCAATTGGTAATTTAAAAAAAAAAATTAATTTCAGTTTTAGAAGCATCATTTTCCAGAAAAAAATTGTCAAATGAAAAAGTATGTTTTTTTTTTCCTTCTTGTGGAGTAGTTGTGCCATACATATTTAAATATGCATTTTTAGTCTACGTTTACTCCAGTTCGTATTATAATTTTTAGTTGTTTAATTGATCTTATATTTATTTATTTCAGCCAATAGTGAAATGAGTGGTGCAAGCAAGAAAACAATTTGTCAGTATTCGGAGGAATATTTGAAATGTGGTTTTCATACCCGCTGTCCACAATGAACGGTCACTTTTTTGTCTTTTATGCCAACAATGCTTGACCAACGAATCAATGAAACGAGGTCATCATGAGGCACATTTGAAGGCGAAACATAATGCTCTTATTAGTTCAGATTTGAATTACTTTCAAACTTTAAAGAAAAATTTTGAAAAAAGAGTAACATTAAAGTCTCTATTTAGTGCTCATAATGCAACTATCAATCGTAATCTTGAGGCTAGGAAATCAGGGAAAAGTCATACTATAGGGGAGAATTTAATCAAACCATCAATATCAGCATTTCTTAAAACGGTTCTGGGAAACGATGACAAAGACTTTACAGCTATGCCACAAAGTAACAATAGAAGAATAGACGAAATGAGTGAGGATTTTGAAATACAACTTGTTGAAAAGCTCAAAACATGAAAATTCTCGGTGCAAATGGATGAATAAACTTTGAGAGGCAGTTAGGCCGTACTTATAACTAACATAAGATGTATTGATAAAGGTGATTTTGCTGAAGAAATGATGTTCTGTAAATCATTAGAAAGCACCACTACCTTCAAAGATGTATATAGAAAGCTAAAATATTACTTAGATGTCAATAATATCCACCCATCATGTGCCATACCGGAAAGCGTGGGCGGTCATGACTCGCCATTTCACTCGATCACCAGAGTCGTGGATCATCTCATTGTTCCTGTCTCGATCTTCCATGTGGTTAAGTCATCCAGGTATTTACTTCTCGGTCTTTACCTTGGTCTGTTCCCTTCGATCTTGCCAGTTGTCACCAAGTTCTCCAATTCATTTTTCCTCATAACATGTCCAAAAATTTTTGACTGTCTACGTGTAATTTCTCTAATCAATTTACGATTTTCATTTGTTTCCTGTAGTACTTGGTCATTGGCTTTTCTGTCTGTCCAAGGTATTCTTTGCATTCTCCTCAGAAACCACATTTCTACAGCCGTCAGATGTTTTTCAGCTTGACTGTTCATTGTCCAATAATATACAAATGACTGCTCATTGTCCAATAATACCATCATCATCAAGTGCCGTGCCGGCTGGCGTAGGCGTTCATGGCTCTCCATAGATCTCGGTCTTTGGTTTTCTGGATCAACTCTGCTGCTGATATTCCTCCATGCCACCGTCTCAATCCATCCAGCATCACTTCTCTTGGTCTACCTCTGCCTCTCTTCCCCTCGATCTTTCCAGTTGTTACAATGTTCTCCAATGCCTCTCTTCTCATCACATGACCGAGGAAAGCTGTTTGTCTCTGTCTTATTGTTGTATATAATGTTCTAGTTTCATTAGCCTGTTTCAGGCAGTCGTCGTTAGTTACTCTGGCAGTCCAAGGAATTCGCAACATTCGTCTCAGGAACCACATCTCTGTTGCTTCTAATTTCTTCTTAATTTGTTCATTTACATTCCAAGATTCACTGCCATACAGCAAAACTGGTTCTACATAGCATTTCAGCACTCTCTTTCTTACATTCAGTGACAGTGACTTATTGCATAAGATACTCTTCATTTTATGAAATGCGGCTTTTGCCTGCCCTATTCTGCTCCTAATCTCTGTTGTACATCTTCCATCTGATGTTATAAATGCCCCTAGGTATCTAAAATTATCAACTTGGTTAAGGATTTTCCCTTCTATTTCTATGTCACATTTTGGTGTCACCATTTTCTTTGATATTACCATTGTTACTGTTTTCTTGATATTCAAGTTGAGTCCTTTCCTTGCACTCTCTGTTACTACAACGTCTAATAATTGTTGTAGGTCTGTTGAATTATCCGCCACCAATACTGTGTCATCTGCATAGCGTATATTATTTATATTATAACCTCCAACTAGTATTCCTGGCATCTCTTTGATCTCTCTCATTATTACTTCGCTATACAGGGAGAAAAGATCTGGTGACAAGACACACCATTGTCGTACTCCTAGCTTTATCTGTTCGTAACTACCCTCTTTATTTCCCATTTTAATTGCTGCTACTTGGTTCCAGTAAATATTCTTTATTATTCTTAAATCTTTTCCATCAGTGTTGATATCTTCCAACATTTTAATCAGTTCATCATGTTTCACTTTATCAAATGCCTTAGTATAATCTATGAAGCACAAATATATGTCCCTCTGTTTCTCTATTGACCTTTCTATTAGTGTCCGCAATGTATAAATTGCATTGTTTGTGCCCTTTCCTTCCACAAATCCATACTGTTCTTCACTAATTTCCATTTTTATTTTCTTTTTGGTTCTTCTCATTATGATTCTGAGTAGAAGCTTAGTGATATGGTTTATAAGGTTAATTGTACGAAAATCTTCACAATCAATTGCTCCTGGTCTTTTTGGTATAGCTATAAATACAGATTTCAGCATATCACTGGGTAAATATCCACTGCTGTAAATATCATTCAACATTTTGGTTAATATATCTACTCCAAATTCTCCCAATACTTCTAATTCTTCTATTGTGATTTCATCTGGCCCAGCTGTTTTTCCTTTCTTCATACGTTTCATAGCGTCAGCGACTTCTTCTTTCAGAATAGGTGGACCTTCTAAGTTACTATCTTCTGTTAATTCTGCCCTTTCTCCTTCATATAATTCTCTTATATACTCATTCCACCTCTTCATTATAGCATCTTCCTCTAATATTATCTTTCCTGTTTTTGATTTCAAACACCCTGTATTTATTCTTATTTTTTTTCCTGTAAGCTCACTGATTTGTCTGTGCATATTTTTTGTATCTTTAATGGAATTTAATTCAATTTTTTTGCATTGCTCGTTTAACCAACTTTCTTTAGCCTTCCCACATTTATCTTTTATTTCTTTATTTATCTTAGCGAATTCTTGTTTGTTATTTTTATACTGTTTTCTTTTGTCCATCAGGTTTAAGATATCTTCATTCATCCATTTTTTCTTAGCTATTTTGCCTCTCTCTGGTAATACTTCTTTGCTAGTTTGATGAATGGAGTCCCTTAACATTTCCCATTGTTCATCTATACTCTGTATTTTAGTTATTGCATTGTACCTATTTTTCACAGTCACTCTGTATTGTTCTTGCATTTCTTTATCTATTTTTAGAACCTCTTTATTAAGTCTCATGTTCTTAACCATTTTTTTCCCTCTTTTTAATCTTACTTTTATTTGTCCACATAGTGGTACATGATCACTATTACAGTCAGCACCAGGCATTGTCTTTACATTAATTAAAGCATTTCTAAATCTTTTATTAATTAGTATGTAGTCAATTTGGTTGCGTATATTCTTATCAGGGCTTATCCATGTGTACAGTCGTCTTTTATGGTGTTTAAACCATGTGTTTCCAATTATCATATCATTGATATTTGCCCATTCTATTAGCTTTTCCCCTCTTTCATTTCTTGTACCTAAACCATAATTCCCCACTACATCCTCCATTTTTCCCTTTCCTACTTTTGCATTAAAATCACCAAGTATTATCTTTATTTCTTGTGATCCAATTTGAGCCATCGCCATTTCTATTTCGTCGTAAAAGTGTTGTATTTCTTCATCACTACTGCTTGCTGTTGGTGCATATACTTGTATAATATTTATGTCTATTGGTTTGCCTTTGATTTTTACCATAATAACTCTATCTGAAATACACCAGTATCCATTAATTGACTTGGCTGTTTTTTCATCTAATATTATTCCTACCCCTTTCTCCTGTGTCTCCCCTCCAGAATAAATTATTGTGTGATTGTCAGCTATAATTTTGCCCGATCCCTTCCATCTCATCTCACTAACGCCTAGTATATTCATTTTCATGCTATCCATCTCACTTAGAACATTGGTCAACTTTCCTAGCTCATTTAATGTCCTAACATTCCATGTTCCTACTCTAAATTTATTTATTTTAGTTAAGATTTTGCCATCAGTAGCTGGATGACGGTCTGGTGTCACCTGTGGCTCATGACTGTCCCTACCGGACGAGGATGCCCTAAGACAGCCATTAACGTCCTTCACTAACTTTGATTTATGTTTTGCCATGAAGTCTTGGGAAGATAATGTGGTGGTTTCCCCTTGCCTTCCACATTCACATGGTGGTCTTTTTACCTCTGCTTTTGACAGCCATTTCCGACTGTAAGGACAAGTGAGTGCCCTGCTCTGCTCAGCTGCAGAGTTGTCCACTTATTCCGGTGGATACTCGGTCCCCAGAGCTGTGTTAGCCACACCGTAGTGTGTTTCCATCCTCTACCGCGTGGAGGTGCAGTTGGGATTTTCCCTTCATAAAGTTATGGTCTCTGACCAAAACTCTCCAGTACTTTTAGAGGACCCAATAATACACCAATGAAAAATATAATATCTTGTGCTGCAGATAGTGCTCCTAATATGATGGGGACGAAAACTGGTTGCTTAAAATTTATGAAAGATGAGAATCCAGAAATGCTTCTTGTGCATTGTGTTATTCACAGGGAAAACCTGATAGCTAAAAACATTTCGCCTTTTCTAAATAAAGTACTAAATTTAGTTATAAAGTGTATCAATGCCGTTAAAGCTAGTACCAAATGTGAACAACTCTTCAAGTTATTTTGTGAAGAACAAAATGAAGACCACGTGAGACATACTTCACACTGAAGTAAGATGGCTCTCGAAAGGGAACTGCTTGAAAAGATTTATGGAACTATTTGATACTCTTAGTGATTTTTTAAGCGACAAATCTGAAATGAAAAATCTGTTAACGGTTGACGGTAAGGCATTTGTGAGTTATTTAGCCTTTATTTTTGAAAAATTAAATTTATTAAATAAACAACTTCAAGGAACAAATAAAACTCTTGTCGATGCAAAAGCGAAGATATCTGGTGGCATTACCTTTATTGATTTATGTCAGACATATATTTACAACACAAATTTTGTAAAGTTTCATTGGCTCCAAAAATGTGAAGTGACTGATACCGCTAAATATGTTATTGTCGATCATCTGAAAATTTTATCGGCTTATTTAAAAGAAAGATTTTTTGATTTGAAACAAATTGATTTCCCAACTTGGATGATGCAGCCAATGTTAGTGGATTTGTCTGATATTTCAAATATGCAGTATCAAGAAGAACTCGCAGAAATGCAAAATCTTGAGTCAATTAAAACTTTATTTAATATAAAAGGAGCGATGGCATGGCTTTGTGAGGAAACCGAAATCAAATATCCAAATGCAACCAAATGTGCAAGAGAACTATTGTTACCGTTTCCATCTTCATATTTAGTTGAATACGGATTTAGTGCCATAAATGATTTGCTACTAAAAAAGCGAAATCGACTGGATATAACAAAACGGGAAGACTTGAGACTGAAGTTAACTAAATTGGAACCTGACTTAAAATCTCTTTGCTGCAAGCATCAAGCGCAAGGATCTCACTAAATTTAAATAATAAATAATTACTAATAATTAAAATTATATAGAAAAATTGTCATTAACATTATTTTGTACTTTAATTTCAGTTCTCAGTTATATGTTTTGAAAATGTGCTTACTGTGTTTGCTCAATAATTTCCTAGTGATTTCTTCCTAAAACCTATCATACAAGTTTCTTTAGTGAACATTTCAATTTTTGAATATTAAAAATTATGTATATGTTTTTTTTTTTTTTGGAAAAGGGGGTGGGGGCATAAGAAGTTTAGAAAGGCTTAGGTGGGGCATAGCACAAAAAAGGTTGGGAAACACTGATCTAAAGCCTTTGTTTAGTCAATAAAGCAAAGATGTAGATCTTTGTTTACTTCTATAGTATGTTCAATTACGTTTCTCAGTATATGCACAACATTTACTGTACCCTTGCCTTCTACAAACCCACATTGTTCGTCTCCTATTTCAAGTTGTAGTTTCTTCCTAACTCTTTCCATGATAATTCTTAGCAAAATCTTCGCGATGTGACTCATTATACTAATTGTTCGATGTTGATCACATTCCAAGGCTCCTGATTTCTTTGGGATTGCAATAAATACAGAATTATATAATTCATGAGGTGTATCTCCAGTATCATATATTGTATTCAGAAGTCTGGCAACTTTATCTATTCCGTATTCTTTTAAAGCAGTAATCGTTTCTGTTGTGATGCTGTCTGAACCGGGGGTCTTGCCAGTTTTCATATAGTTAAAAGCATTATGGACCTCCATCTTCAAAATTTATGGTCCTTCATTATTATGTTGAATATCATACTTTTCTTCTCTGTTATCACCATAAAGGTTTTTCACGTAATCTGACCATACATGTACAATCTGATCTTTTTCTATTATGATGTTTCCATCTTTTGTCTTTAGGCAGCCTGCTGATGTATGTGTTCTTTGATTAGTAAACGTCTGAATTCTTTTGTGCATTAGTTTGGTATTTTTACTGTTGTGTTGTTGTTCAATTTCAATGCAATTTTTCTCGAGCCATTCTTCTTTTGCCGCCTTACATAATGTTCTAACTTTTCTGTTAATTTCTTTATATTTTGGCAGGATTATTTTTGTTCTGTCTTCTTGTTTCCATTAGCTGTGAAATTTCTTCAGTCACCCATGTTTGACGACACACTTTCTTTAATTTTGGAATAATATTTTTCTGTTTGACGACACACTTTCTTTAATTTTGGAATAATATTTTTCTGCAGCTAAACTGATTGAATTCTTCAACATTTCCCATTGATCATCCCCATCTTGAAATAGGATCTCTAGATCAGACAATATATCACTTTTGTCCTTTACGTCTATGTTAAAATTATCTTGTATTTCTTTGTCACTTTGCACAAATCATATTTAGGGTTTCCTGTTGTATACTTGACTTTCTTTAACTTTACCCTCAATGTGCCTGTAATTAATCTGTGATCACTGTAACAGTCTGCGATTGGTGATATTTTTACGACTGTTAACGCATTTCGAAACCTGCTAATAAGGATGTAATCTATCTGGTTTTTAATCTTGCTGTCTGGACTCCTCCATGTCCATAATCTTCTAGGATGCTCTTTAAACCAAGTGTTTCCTACAACCATATCTTGTTATTTTGCCCATTCGACATCCCGGAAATATCAATATCTTTTCCCTGCAGCTCTTGTGTACCAAACAGCAAATGCCCATTTGTTGTCTCTGCCATTCAGGACCAAACAGCATGCGGGAAATGTCTATATATTGTCCCTGCCATCCCTTGTGGACTAGACAGCACACAGGAAATGTCAATGTTGTCCCCTGCCATCTCTTGAACATCAAACATCATGCGGCGCTTCTGGATGTCTAGGTTAGATGCATTCCTTGTCGTTTCGATAATGGCATAACATGCAGACTGTTGAATGTACTTATCTGGAAACTACTAGAGATTGGTCAACGGGTCAACAGTATGATGTAAAATTTCGGATGCATCGGCCAATGCCGCCAATATGTCGGATGTAAATATGCACAAAACAAATATCAGCCAATTAAAATCAAATACTGGACGAAGACAGAAGAAGGAAAAAGAATATAAAGCAAAAGCACACCAGTCCTGAATGAAAAACCCGCCCGTGCACATGGTTCTTGTGTATGCTGTTACCTTTGTGACAACGCCTTTCCCAAGCGCTGCTTGGAGGTAGAGCTTCTCCTGCTCAGAGATGCGTGGATGTACAGCTGGGCTATTAGCTATAAGCAGGTGCCAGGCCACGACCCATATCAGGCTAAAAATACCTATATATGAAATACAAAAGGTTAGACTTACGTTAAATGTTATCCTCATCAAGTATTTCAGCGATGGAGATTGCCGTGAAGCTTACACCATTCCATAGCCCAGATGGGAAAGGCTTCGGGAGTAAACCCTGAGTACAAATCCGGAGATGGAGTCCCTAAGGCAGTTCCATGTTGTAAACAACATAGTTCTGGCAACTCCTGCGACGGCACTGATGCCAAGTTGCATTGGCTACTGCCTTTACCTTGGTCAACATCGGCGACGTGGAGAGGGGGAACCTGCTACTGGGCAACAGCTGGTTCTCCCCATTCCATTGCCCAGGCTTTTTCCCCGGAGAGGTCACTTCAGCACCGTGTAACAGTGGTGACAAAACACGGGAAGCAGCATTTACCGGTTGTAGGTCTTAATGCTCGAATGGCGTAGAACAAGGCGCCAGGGGTTGCTTCCGACGGTGGGAGAGATCATTGTATATGACAAGACAGCTCTCCCCCCAGACCCCGCTTACGCTGGGCAACCCCCAGTAAGTAAGGTGCTGCCTCGCCACAGTTCATCTGCTCCTGGGGTGTGTGGAGCTTAGGGACACGATCCTAACACATGGACCGTAAATTATACACCTGGCAACAAGGGGAAAACAAAACAACCGGCATTAAGGCTGGGAACATGTAACGCAAGAACCATGACCCCAGGCATCTCAGACGATATAAATGAGATTCTCAATGCATGTAAAACAGCAGTGATAGATAACGAGCTAATCAGACTGAGGATAGAATGTCGCCCTGCAAGATACCAGACTCAGAATCTGGAAACATCAAGAGGGGGACTTCACTTTCTACTGGCATGACAAGCGGAAAGGAGAGACCAGGCAGCATGGAGTTGGCTTTGCTATCAAAAACAAGCTTCTAAAGTCCATCATACCATCAAGTGATGACACTGAAATAATACTGAAGATCCAACTCCAGACAGAAGCAAGCCCAGTTAGTATTATAAGTGTTTACGCCCCAACACTAATCCAACATCAGAATCTACAGACAAGTTTTATGACGACCTTAGCAAAGTGGTCAGTGAAACACCAGGGAAGCAGCATCATTTTATCATAGGGGATTTCAACGCTGTGGTTTGTTCCGACTACAAACATCTGTATGACTTGGGCAGTTGGGCGTTGGGAAGATCAATAAAAATTTTCAACGTCTCTTGGAAGTCTGCAGCCATCATAATCTGTGTGTGATCAACAATTTATTCGACAGTAAACCTCAACATAAGGTGTCATGGAGGCACCCCAGATCAAAGAACTGGCACCAACTCAACCTGGTGCTCATTAAACGCAGCAGTCTCCGCAATGTACTCCTGACTCGCAGCTATCACAGTACAGACTGTGACTCCGATCATTCACTCGTTTTCAGCAAGGTGAAGGTAAAGTCTAAGACAATCTACAGAAACAGAACAAAAGGAAGACCACACATTGACACCAGCAGCACCTAAAACAAAGGGAAGGTCAATAAATTCGCCCAGGCTCTAGCGGAGACTGCCTGGCCCCACAAACGGAACTGCCACACAGAGATGGAGTAATTTGCGCGAGATCATCTCGCACTATCAACATTTGGCACGAAGCAAACAAAGTTACTCGAATGGTTTGAAGCACACTCTGAAGAGATGCTCCCAATCATGAAGATAAAGAGACATGCATTCTCAGTGTATAAAAACATCACCATCAGAGTAAACATTGCAGGCACTGTGAACGGCCAGAAATACAAACAGTATTTACGAGTACAACAAACCGCAAGAAAATGTGCGAACAAGTACTGGCTACAGCTCTCTGGTCAAATTCAAACTTGTGCAGACACTGGAAATATAAGAGGAATGTACGAGGGCAGCAAGCAAGCTGTCAGTGCATCAAAGAATAAGATAGCCCCTTTACGATCAACAGAGGGGGTAATCATTAAGGATCGAGCGAAACAAATGGATCGTTGGGTAGAACACTACGCAGCGTTATACTCAGTGGAGAACACTATCAGAGAAGAAATTCAGAAAGACGTCGAACAACAGTCCACAATACATGCCATGGATAACGAACCGTGCCTCACATTATTCAGCAAATGACTAGACACTCTCAAATCCGGGGCAAGGCACCAAGAAAACATGCTATTACACCTGAAATTTTAATATGTGGCAAGGAAACAACCATCACAGAACTGTATGCAATACTTCAACTTTGCTGGAAAGAAAAATTAGTACCACAAGATATGAGGGATACAAACATTATTATCATTTATAAAAACAAAGGTAACAGAAGCGACTGCAACAACTATCGCGGCATTTCCTTCCTCAGCATTACAGGTAAGATTTTCGCTCGAGTACTCCTAAACAGCCGTCTCCGTGGCCTAGGTGTTAGCGACTTTCTCCGTAATCCCGTATACTCTCGTGAGTAACGTGACGACGGCGAGAATCGGTAGCGGTTCTAACCGCGTCGGTAACTTAGGGGTATGTGAGCTGGTCGCTCAGAAATCAATGGCACACTACTAAGCGTAATCTTGCCAAGACATCAACAATCAGCTGAAAGATGCTGATGTTGACAGCGATGTCCTGTAAAGGATATGCAAACAAAACAAAAAACAAAACAAAAACGCCTAAACAGATTACACATATTTGCTGAAAGAATCTACCCCGAATGACAGTGTGGATTTAGACCCAACAGGTTCATGATCGTTTTGAGTGTCTCACTCAGGCAGCTCCAATGGAAATGCAGAGAACAGATGAAGACATTATATATTGCCTTCATCGACCTCACAAAGGCATTTGACCTCGTAAGCAAGACGGCCTTTTTAAGATCCTTGAGAAGATAGGATGTCCACCCATCCTGCTAAGTCTGGTGAAATCATTTCACGAAAATATGCAGGGGACAATTTTATTTGACGCTAAAAATCCCAGCCATTCAGCATCAGCAGTGGAATAAAGCATGGCTGAGTACTTGCTCCTACACTCTTTGGTATCTTCTTCGCCTTTCTCTTAAGGCAGGCATTTGGGACTGCCACTTAAGGCATATACCTTCATACAAGATCTGATGGCAAACTTTTTAACCCATCAAGACTCAATGCAAAGACCAAAATAAAATCAAGATTCATAAGAGAACTACATTTTGCAAACGATGCAGCACAGGCATCTGTAGAAGATATGCAGCATCTCATAGATCCCTTTGTAGCCACCCGCAGAGACTTTGGACTCACCATCAACCTAAATAAACCACAGGTGTCGGAACAAGATTCTGATGCGCCTCCATCAATCAACATTTGTAATTAAGAATTGAAAGTTGTCCATATGTTTGCGTATTTAGGGTCGATAATATCATATAATCTTTCCTTAGAAACCGAAATCGATAGACGCATTGGAAAAGCAGCCACAGCATATTCCAAGCTAACTAAGAGAGTTTGGGAGAACAACAGACTAACATAGCGTACACAAGTTCAAGTATATAAAGCTTGTTTTATTAGCACGATACTTTATCGCTGTGAATCCTGGACCTTGTACTCACGACAGGAAAGAAATTTGAATTTCTTCCACATGAGATATCTGAGAAATCTAAGCATATCGTGGAAAGACCATATATAAAACAACAACGCGCTTGAAAGAGCGGATATTACCTCACTGCACTCCCTCCTCAAGCAGAGACGCCTCCGGTGGCTGGGCCACGTATCTCGAATGAACGCATTCCCAAAGAGCTCCTATACGGAGAACTAGCCACAGGGAAGAGGCGATTTGGATGGCCCCAAATGCAATATAGGGATGTGTGTAAACAAGATATGAAAACCCTGGGCATAGACCCAGACACGTGGGAAGGAGTTGCAACAGACAGATGTTCCTGGAGAAGAGATGTACGAAACGGACTGGTGCTGTTTGAGCGCAATATGATCCAACAAACTGAGGATAGGAGGTATAAGCATAAACTTCAATCACTTGCTGAGGGACCTGCCTCGTCTTACATATGCGGAAACTGTCACACACACACACACACACACACACACACACACACACACACACACACACACACACACACACACACACACACACATATATATATATATATATATATATATATATATATATATATATATATATATATACACACACACACACACACACACATATGCTCACAACAATAAGAAAACATATATGTCAAGCATCATGTCGTATTATTGTTGACAACATCAGTCCCGATATCACAGTCAATAGAGTAGAAGTCAGAAAGAAACCAGACACAATCATCAACAACACAGACGATTCTCACCAGCAAGGTAAAAGATCGAGCCCCAGCCGTTGTCGAATCCATACTCACACAAGACACCCGAGATGGAGAAAGTGGCGATGTTTCCAACCTGCGGCCCTGGAGACAGAAGCAGATTAAAACTGAGAACATTTGTCAATGCTCAAAGAAACAGTTCAACATTACGAGAATACGTGAGGAAAAACAACCGTTTAGCATTACGAGAATACGTTTACAGTTAGGGGAATACGTGTTAATATTCAAAATGATCTCATGTTATTTACCGAATAAATAGCATTATTAGCAAATGCAAAGTTGTCCGTGCAAAGTACAATCTTGTAACTTACATAACATGTCAAAGAGTTGAGTTGAGCTAAGAGCCGACATCACTGCACTCAGGACATTCCCATATGCTCTTCGTCCCCTCGTTCAACAGCCAGCAAAGAGTCACACTACTAATCGTTCTCACCGCTATCTGATTGCAAGTTCTCCTGGTCTTCCTTCTTAGTTTTGATATTCTACCATAACCCCTGCCAATCCACAGCAATCTCATCCTTTCTACATAGGGGTCCTCAATCTGTTCCTCCAACGTCCCACAGGCGCACGACTCCTCTCCCTTGTCCATAGGTAATCGACCACCAAGTGGTGCATTCCCTGCCAGCCTATCAGCCTGTTAATTCCCTCGCACTACTGCGTGGCCAGGGCAAAAAAAACAACAACATACATTTCTTAAAATCTTTGACCTCTGAAGCGAGATGAGCCATTCCACACGAAATATTCCTTTCTCAACTTTACTAAGCATACTATTTGAGTCCATGATGGAGACAACGTGTGTTGCAGTGGTCTCCTCTAACCAACGGGATGCCGCTGTGACTGCTTCCACCTCCATTCTCTTGCTGGAGGTCGTAGCCTCATATGCCATACTCTCGTTTATCAAGAATCGTCCATTAGCCTTCGCAATGAAAACCCAACAACTCCGCCTGTTTCTCAATGCTGGTCCATGAGTATAGATCATTATGTCACCTTGATGTGTATTACTCTGGATCAGTTGTTGCACCTCAAACTCTGTGCGGCCAGCTGCCCATTATCTGCACTCACGACAGAGTGTGACAATTAAATTGTGCCAGTCCGTCCTGACTGCCGGTACTTCAACCAACTCTTTTTCACGATTGGTAGCCTCTAGATAACAAACCTGACGTATAGGCATTTCTACCTGTGCCATCCAGAACCTGCTTGTTCAAAGAAAGACCAATCAAACGAGACAGTGAAGTAACCAGTAGCATAGTTGCATGGAAGAAGAAGAAGAAGAAGAAGAAGAAGAAGAAGAAGAGAAGAAGAAGAAGAAGAAGAAGAAGAAGAAGAAGAAGAAGAAGGAGAAAAAAGAAGAAGAAGAAGAAGAAGAAGAAGAAGAAGAAGAAGAAGAAGAAGAAGAAGAAGAAGAAGAAGAAGAAGAAGAAGAAGAAGAAGAAGAAGAAGAGAAGAAGAAGAAGAAGAAGAAGAAGAAGAAGAAGAAGAAGAAGAAGAAGAAGAAGAAGAAGAAGAAGAAGAAGAAGGAGAAGAAGAAGAAGTAGTTCAGCTTGTTTAGTAAGTGTAAAGTTCTTGCAGGCCTATGTTGCAATGGGAAAGATGCATGCTCTTAAACATCTAATTTTTGTAGTTCTGTCTGTCTCACTCCATAATTTATTCAGCTGTTTTAGTCTTTGAAGAGCAATTGATAGTCGTCGTTTAATTTCTTTCATTGTGTTAGCGTTGTTGGTAATCAATGGCCCAAGATATTTAAAATTTTCCACCGCTTCCAATTTTTCCTCATTAACATATATGTCTTTCTCCATAGTGGTTTTATATGTATGCATTATCTTTGTTTTTGCAATGTTAAGATATTAGTTGTGATTTTCACTATTTCTTTGGGTTGAGGTTATTAGGTTTTCTATACCATTCTGTGTTGTGGATAGCAATACTGTATCATCAGCATACCGAATCGCTGGTATGTCATGACCACCGATATTTAGGGCATCATATAGCTTCCTGTTTATATCATCTCTTTCATTTCTAATTATATTTTCGGCGTACAAGTTAAACAAATATGGGGACAGTACACATCTCTGACGGACTCTTTTCTTGATGTCAAACCAATTTGATGTCTCGCCATCTATTCTAACCGCTGCTTTTTGATATAGATAGAGCATTCTTATGAGTTGTAATACATGTGGTGGAAAGCCCATATTCCTCATGATTTCCCAAAGTTTCTGATGTTGTACACAGTGAAATGTCTTTGAATAATCATCCACAAACCATGAGAATAGGTTTACATTAAATTCTCTGCACATCTCTATTATTAAACGCATGTTGAGAATGCGATCTCTTATTCCTCTTCATTGTCTAAATCCAGATTGAACAACGTTAGTTTCTTCTTCCATTCTTTTACGAAGTCTTCCCATTATGAGTTTTAGTAGAATATAAGAGATGATAGCTCCACACCGACGCAAGTTGGTTTGGTCTGTGAAAGCCGTATGGTCCTGGCCACTGCCGGAACTCAAACGGACAAAGATATCTGAAGCCAGTTTTGTGTTGGCAGTCAGCCAGCTCGGTTCGTGCTGATGAGAGATGTTGGCAGTGTGCCCTATTTTGGCTTGTTCAGTTTTGGGAACAATGTCCTGAGTTGATCTGTGGTGAACTAATGTCATCGCGAAACCGAGTGACTGACTAGTTAGTGTCAGCATGCCTGGGTTTATGGCGGGGTAGTAAATTGTGTCACAACTCTTTTGTTTAAGTCACTTCATAAGATTTATGTTGCGTAACTTATGTTTTTGTAGTGTCTTATTGTTGTCTGTGTCAAAGTCCTTTATTGTGTCATTCTACTCAGCTACTGCTTGGAACACCTGTGTTGTGGTACTTGGTGTACCCTGGTGTCTTAGGTTCTGGTGACTGGATAGGGACCACCCTTGGTAGATGTATGATATATGCAGTTGTCTGTTGTATCTGTCATTGAACACCTGTGTTGTGGTACTTGGTGTACCCTGTTGTCTTAGTTTCTGGTGACTGGATAGGGACCACCCTTGGTAGATGTATGATATATGCAGTTGTCTGTTGTATCTGTTATTGAACATCTGTTATTGGTAGATGTATGATATATGCAGTTGTCTGTTGTATCTGTTATTGAACATCTGTTATTGGTTGATGTATGATATATGCAGTTGTCTGTTGTATCTGTTATTGAACATCTGTTATTGGTTGATGTATGATATATGCAGTTGTCTGTTGTATCTGTTATTGAACATCTGTTATTGGTAGATGTATGATATATGCAGTTGTCTGTTCTATCTGTTATTGAACATCTGTTATTGGTAGATGTATGATATATGCAGTTGTCTGTTGTATCTGTTATTGAACATCTGTTATTGGTAGATGTATGATATATGCAGTTGTCTGTTCTATCTGTTATTGAACATCTGTTATTGGTAGATGTATGATATATGCAGTTGTCTGTTCTATCTGTTATTGAACATCTGTTATTGGTTGATGTATGATATATGCAGTTGTCTGTTCTATCTGTTATTGAACATCTGTTATTGGTTGATGTATGATATATGCAGTTGTCTGTTCTATCTGTTATTGAACATCTGTTATTGGTTGATGTATGATATATGCAGTTGTCTGTTGTATCTGTTATTGAACATCTGTTATTGGTTGATGTATGATATATGCAGTTGTCTGTTGTATCTGTTATTGAACATCTGTTATTGGTTGATGTATGATATATGCAGTTGTCTGTTCTATCTGTTATTGAACATCTGTTATTGGTTGATGTATGATATATGCAGTTGTCTGTTCTATCTGTTATTGAACATCTGTTATTGGTAGATGTATGATATATGCAGTTGTCTGTTCTATCTGTTATTGAACATCTGTTATTGGTTGATGTATGATATATGCAGTTGTCTGTTCTATCTGTTATTGAACATCTGTTATTGGTTGATGTATGATATATGCAGTTGTCTGTTCTATCTGTTATTGAACATCTGTTATTGGTTGATGTATGATATATGCAGTTGTCTGTTGTATCTGTTATTGAACATCTGTTATTGGTTGATGTATGATATATGCAGTTGTCTGTTCTATCTGTTATTGAACATCTGTTATTGGTTGATGTATGATATATGCAGTTGTCTGTTCTATCTGTTATTGAACATCTGTTATTGGTTGATGTATGATATATGCAGTTGTCTGTTCTATCTGTTATTGAACATCTGTTATTGGTTGATGTATGATATATGCAGTTGTCTGTTGTATCTGTTATTGAACATCTGTTATTGGTAGATGTATGATATATACAGTTGTTTGTTGTATCTGTTATTGAACATCTGTTATTGGTTGATGTATGATATATGCAGTTGTCTGTTGTATCTGTTATTGAACATCTGTTATTGGTAGATGTATGATATATACAGTTGTTTGTTGTATCTGTTATTGAACATCTGTTATTGGTTGATGTATGATATATGCAGTTGTCTGTTCTATCTGTTATTGAACATCTGTTATTGGTTGATGTATGATATATGCAGTTGTCTGTTGTATCTGTTATTGAACATCTGTTATTGGTAGATGTATGATATATACAGTTGTTTGTTGTATCTGTTATTGAACATCTGTTATTGGTTGATATATGATATATGCAGTTGTCTGTTGTATCTGTTATTGAACATCTGTTATTGGTAGATGTATGATATATGCAGTTGTCTGTTGTATCTGTTATTGAACATCTGTTATTGGTAGATGTATGATATATGCAGTTGTCTGTTCTATCTGTTATTGAACATCTGTTATTGGTAGATGTATGATATATGCAGTTGTCTGTTCTATCTGTTATTGAACATCTGTTATTGGTAGATGTATGATATATGCAGTTGTCTGTTCTATCTGTTATTGAACATCTGTTATTGGTTGATGTATGATATATGCAGTTGTCTGTTCTATCTGTTATTGAACATCTGTTATTGGTAGATGTATGATATATGCAGTTGTCTGTTCTATCTGTTATTGAACATCTGTTATTGGTAGATGTATGATATATGCAGTTGTCTGTTCTATCTGTTATTGAACATCTGTTATTGGTAGATGTATGATATATGCAGTTGTCTGTTCTATCTGTTATTGAACATCTGTTATTGGTAGATGTATGATATATGCAGTTGTCTGTTGTATCTGTTATTGAACATCTGTTATTGGTTGATGTATGATATATGCAGTTGTCTGTTGTATCTGTTATTGAACATCTGTTATTGGTTGATGTATGATATATGCAGTTGTCTGTTGTATCTGTTATTGAACATCTGTTATTGGTTGATGTATGATATATGCAGTTGTCTGTTGTATCTGTTATTGAACATCTGTTATTGGTAGATGTATGATATATGCAGTTGTCTGTTCTATCTGTTATTGAACATCTGTTATTGGTAGATGTATGATATATGCAGTTGTCTGTTCTATCTGTTATTGAACATCTGTTATTGGTTGATGTATGATATATGCAGTTGTCTGTTGTATCTGTTATTGAACATCTGTTATTGGTTGATGTATGATATATGCAGTTGTCTGTTGTATCTGTTATTGAACATCTGTTATTGGTTGATGTATGATATATGCAGTTGTCTGTTGTATCTGTTATTGAACATCTGTTATTGGTTGATGTATGATATATGCAGTTGTCTGTTCTATCTGTTATTGAACATCTGTTATTGGTTGATGTATGATATATGCAGTTGTCTGTTCTATATGTTATTGAACATCTGTTATTGGTTGATGTATGATATATGCAGTTGTCTGTTGTATCTGTTATTGGTTGATGTATGATATATGCAGTTGTCTGTTGTATCTGTTATTGAACATCTGTTACTGGATGAGAAATTCAATGTTATCCAACATGTTCTGTTAGAAGAGATAAATAAAGAACTAATTTTGTACTGTTCTTGATTTGTTTGTTCAGTCTCTTTTTAGTTTTTACAACCACTATTTCTATCACAACTTAACACCTTAATACATTGTCTGGGCCTCAAATATGACAGTTATTGTTCAGAGTTGAGGCCCCTGTCCAAGGGCTCGTATATTCTTACCTAATTACTATAATCTATTTTGTCAGTTGAGGGCGGTGTGAGGTTCTCTCTCCATTTACTCCTTTTCTTCTTTGGCCATAACGAAGTTAGAGTTACTCTCTACCTCTTAACACCGTAGCAAAGGAAACATCAGTCTTTCCCCTTTGTCTTTTCCCCTCGGCTACATTACTTGCATGACTGATCAGAGCAACAGTTCTATATTTGGTGCATATGTTCAGGTTGCCCTTTTTTGGTATTGAAATGAAGATAGTTCTCTTCCAATCTTTTGGACATATTCCATATTTCCATATCTTTTTACATAATGCGTGGTAGATTTGAATGCTTTCTTCTCCTCCCGCTTTAACTAGTTCCGCTGGTATCTCATCAAATCCTGGTGATTTACCATTCTTCAGGTTCTTTATTGCTCATGCAATTTCATATAGTGAGGGTTATTTATCCATCTTCCCATCTTGTCAGAGATAACATTCAATTGAGGTTGAACATTTCTTGTCAATAACTTCATTTCCTTGAAAATTTCGTAATCTCTTCCAGTCTTATGATATTGGTCTATTCTGGTACAGCAATCTTGTATATATTGAATTTTGTCCTTTCTTGTGTTCTTTCTTATTTCTCAATTTGAAGATTTATACTTCATCCTGCTGTTATCGGATTCCTTTCTGTTTCAGTTTCCTTCGTTGTTTTATTAATTCTAACGTGTCTTATGTAATCCATGGCTTCAGTTGCTTTCTCTTGGTCGGAATTAAATCTTTGGCTGAAGTTATCAAGGTATCTCTCGCTTGTACTACCAGTTCATCAGGTGGCATTTCCTCTTGTACAGACATCAAGACCCCAAAACGATTCCTAACAGTGTATGCGTATGGTATTTTTGTGATGTCAAAACGAAGTGGCCTTGGTCCTCGGGTAAGCTTTTTGAGTTTGAATTTTAGATCTAATAACTGATGATCTGTATCACAGTCTGCACTTCGTTGGGTTTTTGCAGATGTTATGCTTAATCTCCATCTTCTTTGCATTAAAATATAATCTATCTGATTTTTGGTAATACTGTCAGGGGACTTCCATGTGAAGAGTATTCTTGGGTGTTGTTTAAAAATTATGTTGGATATCGTTAACTCATTTTCTGAGCAAAATTCAATTAATTTGTCACATGCATCATTTCTATTCCCCAATCCAAATTTTCCGAAAACGTCTTTCATTTTCAGCTCTTCCTGTACCTACTTTCGCAATTAAAAATCTTCCATTATTATTGCTATATCATTATGACCAATGTTATTTAATGTGTCTTGCAGTGTGTTGTAAAATCTTCAATTTCTTCCTCCTTTGCTGTTGAAGTAGGTGCATATATCTGTATGAGAGTTGTGTTGTTTGGACGGCCTTTAAGTCTAATAGTGAGGATGCTATCACTAACTGGGTTATATCCCATTAAAGCATTTGCAGTTGTTTTATCTAAACAAAATGCCACTCCACTCTGGCCTCCGACGTCTCTACCAGAATAAATGAACAGACTTCCATTTTCAGTTGGGAAATGTCCCTTGCCTCTACAGCGATGTTCACTAATTTCTAAATGTGAATATTTAACCTCTCAATCTCATCACACACTACTTTAAGCTTCCCCTCATACAGACTTCTCACATGCCATGTTCCTATTCTCATTATGTTTCTTAGTCTGACACAGGGAATTTCCTCGTTATTTAATATAATATATTTTTAATAATTTCAAACATGCACTCAGAGCGCCCCGTCAACATTTCGCAACGAAACGTTATGAAGTTCCCATATCCCAGCCTTGTCGACCAATCAGAGTGCGCAAGGCGCCATGTTGTCAAATATCCGTTAATATTTCCTGGTGCCAAGCTCTGTCAATTAAAGCAAAACCTTCACCACGAAGTAATTTTCTTGAAATACAATTCTGCACTGAGATGTAAATTTCTGGAGCTGCCTGCTTCACCTTCAGCTGATCATATGATTTCATTCTGGCGACTATTACCTGTCGAACAATTTGAACACTTGCGTTCCTTCGGAAGTTCCGGTAAAAATGGCGACGACGTGATGCGTTTATTCTTCGGGAGACACTGTTTTAGTGTTTTCCTGTGGATTATGTGGTGTTATTTCGTATTAGTTTATTGGAAGTGTTTAAAAGAAGCAACGGAAGGCAGGTGGTGGATGAACTTATTAGGGCAGCAGATAGTTATTGTTTATGGTCTCAAGTTTTGCGACTGTAGGCAGAAGATCTCTTTCACGAGACAATGGCTGGCATCTTCGACCAGTATGGTCACTGCCATAGAAGGAAAGCAACGGCAAACTACCTTCTTTAAAAGTGCCTAGTTCATTATGATTCGCTTAAAGACAGATCATCGCAAGACAAGGACAGAGACATTAAAATTAGCAACATGCAATGTTAGGACGTTAAATGACGACGAAAGATTAGATAACATCAAACAAGAAATGGAAAGAGAGAACATTAATATTTTAGGGATGTGTGAAACGAGATGGACAGGAGCAGGCATCAAGATAGATGAAGATTTTATGATTATTTATTCTGGAGGAGAAAATCGACAAAGAGGGGTAGCAATTATTTTGGACCGGCAAACATCACAATCTGATCAAGGATATTGGGCCGTGCCAGACAGAGTTCTAATAGTTAAATTAAGCTTCAGACCTTTTAGCATAAATGTTATTCAAGTATATGCCCCACCAGGAGAATCCAGTGAAAATAGTGTAGAGGAATTTTATAATGATATAGAGTCTGCTTTAAATAAATATAAAAAATCAGAAATAAACATCATAATATGGGACTTCAATGCAAAAGTAGGTAATCAAGGTGATAGATACACAGTAGGAAACTATGGTTTAGGAAAGAGAAATGAAAGAGGATACAGACTTGTAGAATGGGCAAAAGAGCTGGAAATAATTGTAGGAAACACATGGTTTAAGCAACACCCTAGAAGATTATGGACATGGAGGAGTCCTGATAGCAGATAGAGTACATTCTGATTAGCAGAAGATTTAAATATGCGCTAACAACTAGCAAAAGCAGCTCCCAGAGCTGATTGTTATAGTGACCACGAATTACGTACAGGAACGTTGAGGATACAGTTAAAGAAAATGAAGTATAAAACAGGAAACACTAAATATAATTTGTGTGCATTGAGTAACGGCAAGGAAATACAAAACAATTTCACCATAGAAGTCCAGAACATATTTTATATATTGTCTGATCTAGAGATCCTATTCCAAGATGTGGATGATTGTGGGATGTGGATTTTAATTTAAGGGAATATTTTGTTAAGTTGTCTAGGGGATTTGTTGATTCTCTGGTCACTGTTAGAGTGCAAGGTGATCATGGAATTCTACCATAAACACAAGAAGTAAAATACTTCACTCCTGTTCATAACTGTATTTATGTGTAATTCTCCATTCCCACTTATCACCCTCTAAAGTGTATCTAGTGCTAGAAGACATTGATTGTTCACAACATATAAACAACCACTGTTGAACACCACATTTAATTGATGTACACATCCACAATTTTTGGACAAACAGTTCAGGCATTAAATAAAGATCTGTAGTAACATACATGAAAGTGTAATGGTCACATTGAATTTCATGAACAGGTATGGGAATGATTGGCATTATCAAAACATATTTACCCCCTTTGTCCCAAGAAAAAAAAACAATGTTATTACAAACAACACAACAACCACAAAATGGGCCTACTATCCTTGACCCACCTTACATAATTAAGGCAAACAATGATCTAATTACATAGAACCCAACATATAAAACAGTTGTTTCTGACACCCTTTACAATTCTCATATTTAAAAATAATGAGATGGTGTCAAAATACTCACTATACCATAACCACCATTTGGTTATACCTCATTACAAAAAAAAAAAAACAAAAAAAAAAACACACTATTGACCTTATAAATCCATGGTATAAAAAACACATATAAAAAGCAGTTGGTACTTTTAAGTAAACTAATTAATTATAGTATTCCTTTAGGCGTTGCGAGTGAGTATTCTCCAGTGCGAAGCAGTTAATGTCCATAATTTTCCGGGACAGAAATATACTCACAGTCATGTTCTAATGTTCACTGAAGTTGGCTGCTGAATAATTATAATCCATATTAGGAAATAAATTCACCACCTATCTCCTCCATTGGGGCTGAATTCACGAATCTTCTGTTGCAAATGGCTCGGTGCTAGTGGAAAATTTAGGCCTGGGTTGGTCATACCTTCAGGAGATGCATCTTGAGTCTTGGACCAAGGGTCTTCCCTATATCACCATATCCGATGAAAAGGATGCCGATCTTTAAGCTTCTCGACTTATATATAATATCCGAATCCCAATGAGGTTCCCACAGATTTTTCACCCACCTAGTCGTCAGTCTATTACCTATTCCACCGTTGTTGGCATTTAGGCTGACATGGGACCAGCAAAGAGTTTTGATTCAGTATTTTCATTTCAGTGTAGACATACAATGCTGCGAGTCATTCATTTGTTTCATCTGGAAATATTTCCAGGATTTATCTGCTGTAGGCATGGAACTGAAGAATATTACTTCCAACACATAAACAGGGTTGCAAACAGTCAGATGATTCCTTTTGCTGCAGGCGTAAACGCATTTACTCCGCTAGCTGCTTTCATATGGTCTTATTGATGGTGTTCAGATTTTGGAACCTTGAGGTAATCTGGTTTCGGAGTTATGTTTCAGAGGATCTTAAGTTGGTACCTTGGTTGTACTGGCTTATTGTTGTTTCAGTGTCTCTTCCCATTTGTTTGAGTGTCTTGAACCTTATGTTGACTTTTGCGGCTGTGTGACTTTTCTTTCGAAGGAGGATACTTGGGTGGATCCTTTGAACTTGGGAGTCCAACAGACAGATGGAGGGTTCTTACTGCTGTTAGTTTTATTACACGTAGTATAACTCCCATAGTTTAGTTGACCTCGGCGATTGATGGTTCATCAGGTGGTACCTCCCAGAAGTAAAACAGGTTATCCTTTTTGTATATGTGTACTAGATATATCATGTCGACATTCTGATAAGGAAGTCCATCCTGGGTATTCTGCCAGGAGTTAGAATATCAAACGCTGAGTGTCGATCATCTTCGAATATGTCTTTCGCTGGCTATGGCAGCTAATAAGTGCAGCAGTCAACATTGATGTTTTTCTAGATCCAGACCATGGTTAAGCCATTTAGTCCTGACTCACCCTCACCAGGCTGTTAACCCAGGATCCTGATGGGTGAAATGTCCAACAAACCACCACTCACTATAGAAATGGACGACAAAAGAATACAACACAGGCATTAATACTTTGTGGTGTGCTAACATTTTCACAACATAATTAAAAACAAAAAAGGGGAAGGAGATAGGAGTGGGTTTCCAAGTTCCCTGTCCCTCCTTGCTTGTTGTAGAGCCCTTCTGACTGAAATGTGAGTAAGGTATTTTCTCACTCTATATTATGTTCCGTTGTTACTGGGACTATTAGATGAGTGAAGCCTTTCTTTTCATCCAAACGTGTAGATATTGTATCTCTCATTCTTGAAGAGAATAATCCATACATAACCTATGTTTCCTTTCCTTCACTACAATCAGCATTAGGCCAAGGCTATTCAACATTATCTTCTTGTGCACTGACACACTCAAGGATTCCTACATCAACATCATTATGTCCCCAGGGGCAACATTAAAATGCATATTCCAAACAGCAAAGTAACAAACATGACAGAATATAAATAAATGAATCTCCTAACAGAGAAACCCAACATGTACATTTTCTCACATATGAATTAACCTGAGAATCATACATGCTAATTAATCATAATAATATGCAGGAGCCTATGTTTTTGGATTTCCCCATTGGTCACTCCATAAAACTAAAACAAACTATTTTCCCCCACTGCTTACAGCAGTATGAGGTTAGTGAACGCCGTTATATAATTTGCCAATTACTGCTAGTATTCGGAGTGTTCTTTATCAGAATATCTCATGCCGCATGGGCCAGTCTTCTGAATATTGCAAGCAATTTATTAACATCAATCTTCGCTTCTGTTCCTATCACAGTGAGGTGATGCGGATTGAAGACATTTCCTACCAGAACATTCCAATGTATATCATGCATTTACTTTCTTTGTTCTTGAATTTATATTCTCAAACATGGCAATTTCCTAGCAATATTTTATGACATAATTGCTTGTCCATCACACCTATGGTGTGGTTACTAATCTGTTAACAAAATGATTGTACTAAGATTTAGCACGATAGTTTCAAGTTACAAATTAGGAATTAGGAAAACCATTTCTCCAACATAAATGTACATTTATAAGATGTGTGCCCAGTAGTCTGTTTCCACATGGAGAAAAGTTCCTTTGAAAATGTTCTTTAGAGTTGCATACTCTATAGTACATAGATTATTTGCAGATTTCTAAGCATAGATAGTGAGATATAGTTCCCAGTTATCAGTTATCAGTTGGAGATCTTCGTTGCACTCCGGACATGTCCATAGGTGCTCAGATCCTCCCCCCAGCATATTCATCAGCGTCCGGTGGCTAATAGTGCCAGTTCTGTGTTGGTTGACGAGGCGCTTTGTTTTCCCGATGTACCTCTCGCGTCTGGCTGTGCCGATTCTTACTCCCAGGTCTTTCATCCTGGACAGCGATGTGGAATCACTGACGTCAAAGTCCTCTGTTCTCGCCATATCTTTAAGGACGTTAATAACATCGGCACGATCCATGGGCTGGCCATCTACAGAGGGTGCAGAGCCAGCCAGTTTGTCAGCTCATTCATTTCCCTCGACTCCCGCATGTCCCGGGACGAAGATGAAGGTGACTTTACAGACAACAGACTTCCGCAGCGATTCAGTCCACTGTCTACGTACAGAACCAGCTTCGACCTTCTGAATCATGCTCATTGAATCACTTAGTACACACACGTTGGTATAATGCTGTGATTCCAGCCATATGAAAGCCTGTGTAACTGCCATCACCTCCATCGTCATGCTGCTCGTGGTCATAGAGTGGGCACCACTGGATTCTTGAACGGTTCGGCCCGCCGAACGGGCTGTAAATGCCCACGCACTTCTCTGCTGCTTAACAACAGATCCATCTGTATAGATGAGCACTTCGGGGCTATCTGAGTGTTCATAGATGAGCGCGTTAACCTCTGCATTGACAGCGGCAGGGTTCTGCTCTCTGCACCGTCTGTCGAGTGTGATAATGCAGGAGAAAGTGCACTTAAAAGCTGGAGGCACCGTCACCCATTCCTTGCCGGGGTTGATACTGGTAAGACTGCAGACCTGTCTGACGACATCTTCCGCCCGACCCATCCATGATTTGCCCCTCTTTAGCCTGTCACCCTTTTCTCTGAATATAGCGTCATGCAGAGGGTGCTGCTCATCTGCACTTATTTTTAAGTATGCACGAGCTCTCCAGATCTTGATCCTGTGTTCCATTGTCGGGAAGTCAAGGAGGTATCTCATTGCTACACAGCTGGTGTCTCTCGTGCAGCCCAAAATGATGCGCATGGCTTCGTTTTGTACCTTTTCAAGTCTTCCAATCTGTGTAGGGTTGACAGTGAGGATGGCCAGGGCATACTCGATGCGTGAAAGCACAAGTCCTTGGAACAGAAGTATTAGCAGTCTTTGCTCGATATTGGCAGTCGCCATGTTGGTTATTTAAAGTTATTTAAACAAGGGAATGTGAAATTGGCAGAAACGAGTTCTTTACTGTGAAGTATGAATCGGGAGTCTGCTTCTCTCTCTCCCCCCCCCCCCCCCCCCCCCTTAAGAAGAGTTTTTAGAATGTGTTTCTGACATGAGATTGATACTCTACAGTACACATAATATTTATAGGTTATTAGCACTGCTAGTTAGATATAACTTCACAATGCCTATAAGAGGTTTTACCATAGGGATTTGAAATTGTAAAAGTATAGGAAAATTTTTACAGCGTGGCACACACATGTGCTCAGTGCTAAACATCATTCAGACTCTGGTTTACAAGAATTGTTGATTTTATCATTCTAACTAATTCTTAATTAAACACAATGGTATATGAACCTTATCAACATACATGAATACATATTAATAATGTATATTTAACGTACCATTTTTGCAGAGAATGATGGTTTTTAGGGCAAAACTGCCCTCCCCGCAGATAAAGCACGTCTGTCTCCTTTGTTTGTCTGAACCAAAGTGGACACTCTAGCTTTTGTGTTAAAAAATAGACGATGGTTGGCCAGGTAATTTGTTCAATCACCAGCCTAACTTTACTTAATTCCAAATAAATTGTGGCTGCCCTACTCTTTCCTTCTCCTACATTAAGTAAGATACTTAAACAGTAATTGTTAGGGATTGGTATTTTTAAAGCGTCACTAGACGGATGTTAGTAGAGACGTTTTTGTATACCACAATTATCAATGGGAAATGTTGAAGAATTCAATCAGTTTGGCTGCAGAAACAACAATTCCAAAATTAAAGAAGATGGGTCGTAAGAAATGGATGACTGAAATTTTTTTTTTTACAACTAAAGGAAACAAAAAGACTCAGCAAAAATAATTCTGCCAAATATGAAGAAATTCACAGACAAGTCAGAATATTATGTAAGGAGGCTAAAAAAAAAAAAAGCATGGCTTGAGAAAATTGCTTAGAAATTGAAAACAACACAACAGTCAAAATACAAATTAGTGCACAGAAGAATTCAGGAACTTACTAATAAAAGAACAAGTGCATCAACAGGCTGTCTAAAAACTGAAGATGGCAAAATCATAATAGAAAAAGATCAGATTCTACATGTATGGTCAGACTATGTGAAAAACCTTTATGATTATAACAGAGATGAACAGTATGATATTCAATTTAATAATGAAGGGCCGCCAATTTTGAAGATGGTGGTTCCTAATGGAAATGTTCCTAAACATATGAAAGCTGGCAAGGCCCCCCGGTTCAGAAAACATCATAACAGAAATGATTAAATCTTTAGAAGAATATGGAATAGATCAAGTCACCAGAGTGCTGAATACATTATATGATACCGGACATATACCTTCTGAATTATGTAATTCTGAATTTATTGCAATCCCAAAGAAATCAGGAGTCTTGGAATATGATCAACATAGAACAATTAGTATAATGAGTCACATTACAAAGACTGTGCTACGAATTATCATGCAAAGAGTGAGGAAGAAAATACAACCTGAAATGAAATAGGAAAAGAACAATGTGGGTTTATAGAAGGAAAGGGTACAGTAAATGCTGTGTATATGCTGCGAACAGTTATTGAACGTGCTATAGAAGTAGACAAATGAACATCGTAGACTGATTAGAGAAATTAGACGTAGACAGTCAAAATTTTTTGGACATGTTATGAGAAGAAATGGGTTGGAGAATTTAGTGACAACTGGCAAGATCGAGGGGAACAGACCAAGAGGAAGACCGAGAGGAAAATACCTGGATGGCTTGGCCACATGGCATGGACGAGACAGGAACACTGAGCTGATCCACGACACTGGTGATCGAGTGAAATGGTGAGTCATGACCGCCCACGCTTTCCGGCATGGCACATGATTGACACAAGGCACAAGGATAGACATCTTTGCTTTATTGACTACACAAAGGCTTTCGATAGAGTAAGACATGTCAACATGGTGGATATGCTTGCAGATCTACAAATTGATGAGAAAGACATTAGATTATAAGAAACATATATTTGAAACAACAAGCTGCCATAAGGATTGATAATGAAGTTGGACAATTTCAGCCTTTTAAGAGAGGTGTTAGGCAGGGATGTGTAATGTCTCCAGATCTTTTTTCCCTATACAGTGAAAATATATTCAGAAATGTAGAAGATATAAATGGAATTGGAGGACGAAACATCAATAACATTAGATATGCAGATGATACAGTATTGATTGCAGACAATGAGCAGGATCTGCAACAATTAGTAGATGCGGTTGTTGCACACAGTGGACAACTGGGATTATAATTAAATTGTAAAAAGACACAGATTATGGTCGTCACTAGGAAGAACCAAACACAACATTGTAATATACAAGTAAATGGAAATATTATTTAACAAGTGAATCGGTATAATTATCTTGGAACAGTCATAACATCTGATGGGAGGTGCCTTGAAGAGATTAGAACAAGAATCGCCATGGCGAAAGTAGCCTTTAGCAAGATGAAAAACATACTGACCAATAAAACATTGTCTTCATTAGTCATGTCTATCATACACATGAACCTACAACTATGAAATACGGACATAATTCGTATCAAACCATGGAGATAGCAACCCGTTGAGGCATTACGGTCCCTTCTGTTTGTTATTCGACCTATGCTGGTTTAAAATAAATTATGAGACCTACGGTGCTATTACAATGGTTTGATATGAATTCTGTCAGTTTTCCATAGTTGTAGGTTCATGTGTATGATAAACATGACTAATGAAGACAATTGTTTTGGAGTGTCTAGTTGGTCATGCGTTGAAGTACACTTGTTCCTTCACCGAGGTGCTTTCGCCATGTGGAGGTGACAGGTTCGAATCCGGGTCAGTAACTATAGTTTTCAAATTGTATGTTGTCTAGTGCGTCCTCTAGTCTCTACTTCCTTCTCCTTCTGTGAGCGCCAAACAACACTATGTGTGTTTATTTATGTAACTGAGTGGCCTCAACAGGTTCCCCAATTGACTTTCCTGTGTAATAGGTGTATAGCATTAGAACCGACCAATCATTTCTCTTCTTTAAATGTTTGTTAATACTAGATTGTTATTTGACCTATGCTAGTTTAATATAAATTATGAGACCTATGGTGCTATCTCAAATATTTTGATACGAATTCTGTCCGTATTCCACAATTACAGGTTCATGTGTATGATAGACATGACTAATGAAGACAATTTTGTTGAAGTGTCTAGCTGGTCATGCATCGAAGTACCTTGTTCCTGCTGTTGTTGTTTGTCCATCAAGAATGATGATGACCATTCATTTCATCCAGTGGGGTTGAAAGTATGGAGTAGTGAGTTCTAAGATGGCTGATAAGGCCTATTTTGGCTCGAAATGTTCTTTGACAATGTGGGCAAAGAATGCTTGACGTCTCTGGAGGAGGATTTCCTGCAGTGTTTTTTTCTGTCCTGCCTTTTCTTCACAGCTCTTGCAGTCCTGATTGCCTCACATATGACTGCACCTTTGCGTAATGATGCACGTCACGAATTTCGGTCTCTGGCTGCAGCCTCCTAGGTGTCATGATGAATTCCAAAAGCATTCAGTGAAATTTTCAGAGTGTCTTTAAAGCGTTTCCTCTGGCCACCTTGGGAGCGTTTACCACAACGCAGTTCGCTGTAAAAAATTCGTTTAGGGAGCCTGTGATTGGCATGCGAGTCAAGTGACCAGCCCAGCGAATCTGATTCTTCATCAGTAGAGTGTGGATACTGGGCATGGACGCTCTTTCTAGGACTTCAGTGTCTGGAATCTTGTCTTGCCATTTAATCTTCAGTAGCTTCCTTAGGCAGACTGTGTGGAAGTGGTTTAATTTCCTAGCGTGTCGCTGATAAACAGTCCAGGTTTCACAAACACATAGCAGTGTGGATAATACAACTTTGTAGACTTTTAGCTTTGTTTGCAGGCTTATTTGAGTTCTGCCCCATACATTCTTGTACAATCTGCCAAAGGCCGCACTGGCCTTGGAGATTCTTGCATTCACTTCGTCATCAATTGTGGCAGCTTGTGACACAGTGCTGCCAAGATAGGTGAATTTGTCCACAACACTTAGTCTATGATCATTCACTTTGATATTCGGCACAGTGTGATTATTCCCTGGAGCTGGCTGGTACATAACTACAGTCTTCTCCAAGTTGATATTGAGCCCAAAGTTGGCACAGGCATGTGAGAAAGCTGAAACATTATGTTGCATGTCCGCCTCTGAGTTGGCGTATAGAGCGCAATCATCAGCAAACAGGAGCTCTCTGACGGTGTCGCTATTAATTCAGCCTTCTGAGATTGAATAACTTTCAGTCCATACGGTAGTTGATGTCTATTCCAATGTCGTCGTTCTCGAAGGCATTCATAGCTTGTTCCTGCAGCAAAGCGCTGTCACCATTTAGAGGTGACAGGTTCGAATCCCGGTCGGTAACTATAGCTTTCAAATTGTATGTTGTCTAGTGCGTCCTCTAGTCTCAAATTCCTTCTTCTCCTTCTGTGAGTGCCAAACAATGTGTGTTTATTTATGTAAGAAAAAACAAGCAACGTTCCAGACTCATCGACAGAAACCTATCTACGTTTATGACTTTGGGCACGATAGATTTATGCCCAACCATTGATAAACTGGCATCTGAACTTAAGTAACTGGTTATGAAGAACAGTTACAATTGTACATTAATTACATTAATAGAGATTTTAGAAACTGATTAAAAATTTATTGTTAAATGAACTTTTAATTTTAATCCAAAAAACGACGGCAGTATAGTACTGACACTGATTGCCTTTAAAGTTTTAGGATTTTGTTGAAGAAAGTTAAGAAAGGTAAGAATGATATTGCACGACTTTTATAATTTTATAACGTTGTGGCCCGCTTAACTACCGAAAATATCAGATATGTCCCTCTGCTTGAAAAGCTTGGGAAACACTGCTCTAAGGCTCTCAGCTAAGGGATATGGCTGAACGCATCTAAGCCATAAACCCTCGGATGTGAGAGCTGAGCCGATACCCACCTACCTTAAAATGGAGGAGAGATGCTGAGCACGCTACATGCTACATGCTACACGCACGCTACACGCTACATCCAGATACCTGTCCGAAGGCTCTCAGCTGGGGGACATGAGATGAGAGGGTCTGGCAGTTAATCGCTCACTGATGCATGGAGGCAAGGTGCTGAGCCGGCAGCACATGAAGCCTACCTGGTGAGCGGTTACTAAAAGTGAAAAAAACGCCTCAGTCGCAAGCAATGGTTACGAAGAAAGTCTGTATCTATACTCATAGAGTGAGCGTAGTCAAAGGTGGAAGAGTGTTTCATTGACACGAAATGGAACGCTTGGCTAGCGAATCCATAACGAGGAAGCCCGAAGCAAAAGCTTGCTGAGTGGATGTCGCCCGCAGACTGTCCGTTCCTGGTTAGTGTGGGGAGCGACCAGTGGCAAACAACATACCAAATAAATGGAAGTGAGGAATTAAAGCAGCCATCAGCAGGACGTGGCGATTCCTTGGGTGAGCCCAGTCTCAGAGCAATATGTACCGGCTCTGCAGTTATGGAAGCCTCCTTAGATAGCGGGGAATGCCCACGGTCTGCCCCTGCCTTCCATTGAGGGTTTACCGTAATGTCTTTGAACGTTCTACCTTGACTTGCTGAGATGTGGGCGACACCACAACGGTAAGAGTCTAACGTCCCTCAAAACCCCGAGAAGGCAAGCCCGTAAAATCACACGCAGAAGTCGGATGTGCCGGCCGAAAAGTTGCAAAATAAACTGGCACAAAGCAAAAACGTCCGACTGAATGACCGTCGTGATCGAAACAGCTCTGACTGACTCATCATCATCATCATCAAGTGCCGTGCCGGCTGGCGTAGGCGTTCATGGCTCTCCATAGATCTCGGTCTTTGGTTTTCTGGATCAACTCTGCTGCTGATATTCCTCCATGCCACCGTCTCAATCCATCCAGCATCACTTCTCTTGGTCTACCTCTGCCTCTCTTCCCCTCGATCTTTCCAGTTGTTACGATGTTCTCCAATGCCTCTCTTCTCATCACATGACCGAGGAAAGCTGTTTGTCTCTGTCTTATTGTTGTATATAATGTTCTAGTTTCATTAGTCTGTTTCAGGCAGTCGTCGTTAGTTACTCTGGCAGTCCAAGGAATTCGCAACATTCGTCTCAGGAACCACATCTCTGTTGCTTCTAATTTCTTCTTAATTTGTTCATTTACATTCCAAGATTCACTGCCATACAGCAAAACTGGTTCTACATAGCATTTCAGCACTCTCTTTCTTACATTCAGTGACAGTGACTTATTGCATAAGATACTCTTCATTTTATGACATGCGGCTTTTGCCTGCCCTATTCTGCTCATAATCTCTGTTGTACATCTTCCATCTGATGTTATAAATGCCCCTAGGTATCTAAAATTATCAACTTGGTTAAGGATTTTCCCTTCTATTTCTATGTCACATTTTGGTGTCACCATTTTCTTTGATATTACCATTGTTACTGTTTTCTTGATATTCAAGTTGAGTCCTTTCCTTGCACTCTCTGTTACTACAACGTCTAATAATTGTTGTATGTCTGTTGAATTATCCGCCACCAATACTGTGTCATCTGCATAGCGTATATTATTTATATTATAACCTCCAACTAGTATACCTGGCATCTCTTTGATCTCTCTCATTATTACTTCGCTATACAGGGAGAAAAGATCTGGTGACAAGACACACCCTTGTCGTACTCCTAGCTTTATCTGTTCGTAACTACCCTCTTTATTTCCCATTTTAATTGCTGCTACTTGGTTCCAGTAAATATTCTTTATTATTCTTAAATCTTTTCCATCAGTGTTGATATCTTCCAACATTTTAATCAGTTCATCATGTTTTACTTTATCAAATGCCTTAGTATAATCTATGAAGCACAAATATATGTCTCTCTGTTTCTCTATTGACCTTTCTATTAGTGTACGCAATGTATAAATTGCATTGTTTGTGCCCTTTCCTTCCACAAATCCATACTGTTCTTCACTAATTTCCATTTTTATTTTCTTTTTGGTTCTTCTCATTATGATTCTGAGTAGAAGCTTAGTGATATGGTTTATAAGGTTAATTGTACGAAAATCTTCACAATCAATTGCTCCTGGTCTCTTTGGTATAGCTATAAATACAGATTTCAGCATATCACTGGGTAAATATCCACTGCTGTAAATATCATTCAACATTTTGGTTAATATATCTACTCCAAATTCTCCCAATACTTCTAATTCTTCTATTGTGATTTCATCTGGCCCAGGTGTTTTTCCTTTCTTCATACGTTTCATAGCGTCAGCGACTTCTTCTTTCAGAATAGGTGGACCTTCTAAGTTACTATCTTCTGTTAATTCTGCCCTTTCTCCTTCATATAATTCTCTTATATACTCATTCCACCTCTTCATTATAGCATTTTCCTCTAATATTATCTTTCCTGTTTTTGATTTCAAACACCCTGTATTTATTCTTATTTTTTTTTCTGTAAGCTCACTGATTTGCCTGTGCATATTTTTTGTATCTTTAATGGAATTTAATTCAATTTTTTTGCATTGCTCGTTTAACCAACTTTCTTTAGCCTTCCCACATTTATCTTTTATTTCTTTATTTATCTTAGCGTATTCTTGTTTGTCATTTTCATACTGTTTTCTTTTGTCCATCAGGTTTAAGATATCTTCATTCATCCATTTTTTCTTAGCTATTTTGCCTCTCTCTGGTAATACTTCTTTGCTAGTTTGATGAATGGAGTCCCTTAACATTTCCCATTGTTCATCTATACTCTGTATTTTAGTTATTGCATTGTACCTATTTTGCACAGTCACTCTGTATTGTTCTTGCATTTCTTTATCTATTTTTAGAACCTCTTTATTAAGTCTCATGTTCTTAACCATTTTTTCCCTCTTTTTAATCTTACTTTTATTTGTCCACATAGTGGTACATGATCACTATTACAGTCAGCACCAGGCATTGTCTTTACATTAATTAAAGCATTTCTAAATCTTTTATTAATTAGTATGTAGTCAATTTGGTTGCGTATTTTCTTATCAGGGCTTATCCATGTGTACAGTCGTCTTTTATGGTGTTTAAACCATGTGTTTCCAATTATCATATCATTGATATTTGCCCATTCTATTAGCTTTTCCCCTCTTTCATTTCTTGTACCTAAACCATAATTCCCCACTACATCCTCCATTTTTCCCTTTCCTACTTTTGCATTAAAATCACCAAGTATTATCTTTATTTCTTGTGACCCAATTTGAGCCATCGCCATTTCTATTTCGTCGTAAAAGTGTTGTATTTCTTCATCACTACTGCTTGCTGTTGGTGCATAACTTGTATAATATTTATGTCTATTGGTTTGCCTTTGATTTTTACCATAATAACTCTATCTGAAATACACCAGTATCCATTAATTGACTTGGCTGTTTTTTCATCTAATATTATTCCTACCCCTTTCTCATGTGTCTCCCCTCCAGAATAAATTATTGTGTGATTGTCAGCTATAATTTTGCCCGATCCCTTCCATCTCATCTCACTAACGCCTAGTATATTCATTTTCATGCTATCCATCTCTCTTAGAACATTGGTCAACTTTCCTAGCTCATTCAATGTCCTAACGTTCCATGTTCCTACTCTAAATTTATTTATTTTAGTTAAGATTTTGCCATCAGTAGCTGGATGACGGTCTGGTGTCACCTGTGGCTCATGACTGTCCCTACCGGACGAGGATGCCCTAAGACAGCCATTAACGTCCTTCACTAACTTTGATTTATGTTTTGCCATGAAGTCTTGGGAAGATAATGTGGTGGTTTCCCCTTGCCTTCCACATTCACATGGTGGTCTTTTTACCTCTGCTTTTGACAGTCATTTCCGACTGCAAGGACAAGTGAGTGCCCTGCTCTGCTCAGCTGCAGAGTTGTCCACTTATTCCGGTGGATACTCGGTCCCCAGAGCTGTGTTAGCCACACCGTAGTGTGTTTCCATCCTCTACCACGGGGAGGTGCAGTTGGGATTTTCCCTTCATAAAGTTATGGTCTCTGACCAAAACTCTCCAGTACTTTTAGAGGACTAGTCTTCCGAAAGTCCTGAACAGCTCTGACTAGTTAGTTTTCCGAATGTCCCTCGTGCTTGGAACAGCTCTGATTAACTAGTCTTCCCAACGTCCTTTGTGTCCGGCACAGCTTTGACTAGCTAGTTTTCCGAATGTCTGTCGTGCCCTGAATAGTTCTAACTATTTTGTTTTCCGGGCACAGCGACAAGCACATGTCCGAATCGAAAGCTCGCTGAGTGGATACCATCTGCAGTCCGACCGTTCCTGGTCTATGCGGGAAGCGGCCCGTAGCGAACGAAATACCCAATACATTGAAGTGAGGAATTCAAACAGCCATGAGCAGGACGTGGCGATTCCCTAGGTGAGCCCAGCACCAGTGCGCTATGTGTCGGCTCTGCAACTATGGAAGCCTCCCTGGATGGCGGATAATGCTCATGGACTGTCCCTGCCTTCCCTTGAGGGCTGATCGTGAAATATTCGACCGTTTTAACTTGACCAGCTGGGATTTGGACGGCACCACAAAAGTTAGAGTCCCCAAGGAATGCTAACCTGGTTAAAAAATTGAAAAAAAAAAAAAACGCACGCAAACGTGTTGGCCTAAGGGTTTAGGCCCAAGGGTTGCATACCATCTACATCTATAAAAAAAAAAAAAAACACACTGAGGATGAACGCAGAAGAAGAAGAAGAAGAAGAAGAAGAACTTATTTTGAGCAGTTAAGGAATGGGGTGGCATTGAGAAACTTGATAAAGGACCTGGGCTCCTCAACCAGCGAAGACATTGGTCATCGATAAGAAAGAAATCCTTCACCGCTGCGCAGATCATGCCAGCAACAGCTTAAATGCAACCTTTGATGATGAAACCATCAACTGTCTTCCTCAAGTCCCCACTAATTATACTCTTGGTAACCTGCCAACCATAGTGGAACTTTCCAGCGGCAAGGCGCCTGGTCCTGACTCCATCCCAGCAGAGATATACAAGGCAGCTGGGCCGGTTCAATAGAGCAGCTTCACCATGTCACCCTCTGTAAAGTTCATCCAACTATCATTCATTCAGTCATTCATTCATTCATTCATTCATTCACTCCCTCACTCGCTCACTCGCTCGTTCGCTCGGTCGCTCGTTCGCTCGTTCGCTCGTTCGCACGTTCGCTCGTTCGCTCGTTCGTTCGTTCGTTCGTTCGCTCGCTCGCTCGTTCGCTCGCTCGTTCGCTCGTTCGTTCGTTCGTTCGTTCGTTCGTTCGCTCGCTCGCTCGCTCGCTGGTTCGCTCGTTCGCTTGTTCGCTCGTTCGCTCGTTCGTTCGTTCGTTCGCTCGCTCGCTCGTTGGTTCGCTGGTTCGCTGGTTCGCTGGTTCGCTCGTTCGCTCGTTCGCTCGTTCGTTCGCTCGTTGGCTCGTTCGCTCGTTCGTTCGTTCGTTCGTTCGTTCGCTCGCTCGCTCGCTCGCTGGTTCGCTGGTTCGCTGGTTCGCTGGTTCGCTGGTTCGCTCGTTCGCTCGTTTGCTCGTTCGCTCGTTCGCTGGTTGGCTGGTTGGTTGGGTGGGTGGGTGGTTGGTTGGTTGGTTGGTTGGTTGGTTGGATGGTTGGTTGTTTGGTTGGTTGGTTGGTTGGTTGGTTGGTTGATTGTCATTTACCGACAACATAGTACCTTGCGGTGTATGGCAGGGGGTTCTTGAGCCTGAGAAATTAAGGCCGCCTGGCTAGTGCAGTCGCCGCGAACTGTGTAGGTTAGAGTTTCCTTTTTCCCCCCGACAGAAAAAAAAAAAAAACAACGCCACACCTTACCGAGGATTCGAACCCGGGTTTCCCGAAGAAGAATCCGGTATTCTAGCCACTCGGCCAGCCGCTCCTCATGCAACATAATAGGTAAATAGAAAACTTAGACGGGCAATATTTTCAAACACTGCACAATCATTAAAAATGCACACTGTGTATCTAAGTATATGCACACATACACACGTACTGTTAGCGTGTAAGAGCCACACAATTGAGTTGACGATAAAAGACAAATAATGTTTACAAACCTGCGAAGATAATTGCCGCCATTTTACTTCGTTCGAAAGGCGGTGACCATTGTCCGAGCATGGCTTGTACACAGGGAAATGTAACACCCTGTGATAGATAAGTGTCATCAGTGTTGTTACTATCAATATATCAAGTCTATCAGAGAATATCCGTACACATTATAGTTCACATTTAGCGACTTTGACAGAGGTGACGTACATTCACATTAGTAACATTTACACAAGATAAGACCTATTCAGCTTTTGCAGAAGATAACAGCTATTCACATTTAGCGCCCTTGACAGAAGACATCACTTTTTCAAATGTATTCCTGTACTGTTTGATTGATTAGGTCATTTAGTGAAGTCCTAGCATAGTTTTCCTTGTTGACTGTTGAAACTGTGATGAAATCCACTGTCGTTAACATCAGATGATAATGATAAAAATTACAGAAAACAGTCTGTGTTCGCAGCTGCAAGTTGTTGACTTCTGGTCGGTGAGATCAGGACACAATTTCCCGACATCAAACGAAATGACGGCTTTGATTGTCACCACACGACAGAAAGTTGTAGGCTTGTTATTGTGAACATTGGGACAATGCAGGAACTCGCTACCTTGTTTTGGGTTGTCAAGACAGGGGGAGATCAGTGGTGATATTGATTAAACTCAAGGGAGATAAGATTCTGGAATTGGTTAGTGCCCTTGCGAGACACCTGCATGACATCAAAGACTTGACTAGAACACTCCCAGCTCTTGACAGATACCAGACTTGTGTAGATTAGTGTGGCCAAGGATTGTGACTAGGATTGACGTGTTTTGTTACCGCAGTGATGAAGTTCGGAGAGCTCTACAGTGTTAGATTAATAAAAAATTAGATAACATGTGTCTTTATGGCAAAGTGTAGAAGCCATCCAGGAATGATGCGGTAGTGCTTGAGGTTCCCTTACGTCGATGAGGAAGCTCTACACTGAGTTTGATGGCGGTCAACTCGCCTTAAGAAGAACATCCAACTAACATTCACTTTATTTTATAAGAGGAATAAATACCAATAAGAAAGAAAAATCAGCATTGTTTATGCTAGGCCTAGGATCCAGAGGGTCCAAACGAAACTAGCTCAGTGGAGTAAGACATTAAACAATTCATTTACAAGAGGGATTTACCCAGGGTGGGTGATACTCTTTTCTTCACCACATATCACTGAACAATAGAGTCTAGAGAAAGACATTTTGGCATGAAGTTCTCGTGGAATAAGTTAGTCTAGAGAAGAATCTTGAACATGAAGTTCTCGTGGAATAATTTAGTGCAGTGAAGAAGTACTTTACAGTTTGTGTGGGACAATCTATGAACATGGATTAGAACAAATGTGAGACCGGTGACATTGAAACCTAGTTTCTCTGTACAGTGATCCGTACTTATTTGAGTTATAGGGACCTTAGTCGTTATAATGAGTGACAGATCCATTATTGGAGATTATACAATAACAATTCTTAGTGGATCATGCATCTAGTCGACCCAGTGGATCTCGGAGAAAGTCAACGTCTGGAAGAAGAGACGCATCAGAGGGTGAGATGTACACGTACTAAGCTATCAGGCTGTGGCGTACCCTTGTTGTGATGATAATCTGACTTGGCTCCTGATCTGCTGCTCTGAATCTACAGACACATGAGAATTCGACATACATTCTACACATTACACACACACACACACACTTCTCACACACATACTCTTTGCTTAATGAATTATTTTGTATTTATTTGTAAAGCTAGAGTTTATGAGTATGTTGTGTTGGGGAGGAGTGAGAGGGGGCATGATCCAGGGGTGAGCAAGAGTGAGAAGAAGGTGTCCTTTGGCTGAGGGAGTGTTGTGGACGGAGTCTGGTGGATATCTACATAATAGTGATATTGAAACTGGGAAAAAATGTGGGTGTTGATTCCCCTCACTCCAGGGACAACACTATAGAAGTAATATCTCTCAAGAAAGAAGGGATAACTCACGACAGAAACCTTACTCCTTGTATTATTTGCGTTCTATCATCATTATTCTATATGCCAAAACCTAGGGCATATTTATACAATGGAGACCTATAGTACTACACGGCACATATATGAGACATTCGTCTTCAACAAATCGAAGACTCCACTAACCCATATACACATAACTGCAAACTATTTGAACACCACCTCGGTAAAGACTCTATTGTCCTATACTGACTGGCATCTTGCCGTCTTGATAGACAAAGTTTGTTACACTGAGCTTGCTTGCTTGCTTGCTTGTGTTCGTTGGCTTGAGCTCCAACGTGAAGTCCTGTATGTCGGATGAAGGCATCCTGTTGTCCAACATCAGTGTGATGTCATACAGGACCTGAGGTTTGCGTGAGTATCCGTTGTCCCCTGTCTGGCTTATTGGTGTGCAGACTGGTGGTTCCTCGCCGTACAGGCAGACACTCTCCGACTTCGGAGGAATCGGCGATCCTACTGACCTTAGCCAGGACCCCGAAGGGACCTGTTGCCCAGGACGCTCGACGAGGACGCGTCAATAGGTCTTGACCAGTATATAACCCTGGTGCCTTGGAAACACCTCTGCACCCCTACACTGAGCTTGAAAAGGGCATATTAACTACAAAGCAGCAGCACCGATGTGGCTGATGAGACCAACTTTTTTGGTAAATGTTCGTCCACAATAGAGGCATGTGAACACATAGTCATTTCCACCATTACTCACCATCTGACGTCTCACACGCTCAGTGTGTGACCCATCTATAATCATGTTTTCTGTTGTCTTATTCCATTTCTGATCCGTGCCCTCCATGCAACGCTATCAGCGGCAACTTTCCCCCATGGTGCAATATCAACGCCTGTATCAATCATGTCCCACTTACACACATCTATGTACCGTACTAGAGGAAGACCCCAGCTCTTTTACCCATCTGTAATTCACCAAAAAGATGTCCTGTAGTATTCCATCCTCCTAATGTGTCCTATTCGTCTAAGTCAGGGGTCACCAAACTTTCTTCACAGCGGGCCAGATAACTGACAAAAATGACGTGCGCGGGCCGGATACTCATTCTGTACGATACTTGGACCGGTCTCCATGGCGAAGGTCCTACGGACGCGCTTCGTAATCCCGTATACCCGCGTTTGAAACACAGTGCTCACGATTTGGCAGCAGACCGCGTTGCGCTGGTTTTCTTTCGCTATGTTATGGGTGCCGGTCGTTCAGAAAGCAATGACAAACTACTGAACGTAAACTTGCCAAGACATCAACATCAGCAAAAAAAAAAATGCTGGTGTTGACTGCAAACGTACTGTATAAGATATGCAACTAACTTTAACAATACTTGCAAGCCAGAACGAAATCTCTGGGGGAAAAGACGAAAAACTAAGTTAATCATGGGTGAGCGGCGTGCAATGCACACAAAAAAACAAATACAACCAACATATTTATTCATTGAAAAAAAAGTTATCAAAGAAGGCGACGTTAGCAAAAAGACAGTTACATCAGACTTAGTGTGCACATATCCGAACCTCACAAACTAAGCCATAAATAAGGTTAGTGAGATGTGTGAAACTGATATTTGCCTTTCAAAATATCATCAATGTTTGGTTTAGAATTGCTGCATCCAATCAAAATAATTGCTTTCAAATGTTTTATCTGTCTGTCTGTCTGTCTGTCTGTCTGTCTGCCTGCCTGCCTGCCTGTCTGCCTGTCTGTCTGTCTGTCTGTCTGTCTGTCTGTCTGTCTGTCTGTCTCTCTCTCTCTCTCTCTCTCTCTCTGGAGGGGGGGGGGGAGGGGGGCTGAGTGGTCTCAACAATTAACCTCAACTTTCTGTTTGGGTTAGGTCTCCTGAAGTCCTTGTCGGTCTTTGCTTGCTGGCACTGGTTATATGGATGGGGTCCAGAGCAGTAACTGCATACCTCCACCTCACTCTTGCAGGTGGCACGAGTTTCTGGCACTTAAAGCACTGCAGCACTCGCTGTATGTAGTGCTCTGGAACTTGGTCTCTCTTGTTCCATCTGATGAATTGAGGGATCATTCGGTCCTCCGATGTTACTACGACGACTGTGGTGGAGATGTTATTCTTGCCGATGATCCTTTCAGCACTGGTGATCTTGTGTTTCTTGTTCTCCCTCATCAGCATCTTCCTGATCTGGTCGTTGGTGAGATGGGTCTTGACTCGTTTAATGACCCATCGTTTCATCATGCGGTGTCGGGTGGCTTGTGCTGTGATGCCGTGGTGAAGCTTGATGTCGGCTTTCTCTTCTTGTGCAATCTTCTGCATAAGTGCCGTGGTCTTTGGGTGTTTGTTGATGGACACTACTCTCCATCAGGTGTCTTGCGCAGCTGGTAGATGCTGTTTCTTCCTAGCTCGTTTTCCAACAGACTGATTATCTTGTCTGTTGGTAGCGCCGACAGTTTGCATTTCTCCCACGCTTGTCTGTTTTAGCAGTAATTTACCGGTGAAGTCCTCAGTTGTTGTAGTTTCCTCTGATGTGGAGGTCTTTGGTAAACTGGGCTACTTCGTCTTGGTGCTGTTGAAAACTTCACGGCTGCTGCTGGCTTCAGTTGAAGTTGTAGTCTCCGGTGTCGGAACAGCGGCAGGAGCGGCTTCATCCGGTGTAGAAGTTGTAGTTTCTTTTAATGTTTCTTGAGGTTCTGGCTGCGGCTCGCAGGCACGTTTTCTTCTTCCATCTTCTTGATAGTGTTGGCGGCTTCCACACTGCTCATTTTGAACGTCGGGTGTCTTGTGGAGTTTTTCTTGCCACGTGCCAATTTCTAGCATGTGTCTGGCTTCCGATTAGGCGACTTGTTCTCGATAGTGCGACGAGTCGACTGTGATGCACGATGTGATGAAAACATGTCGGGCTAACAGTCGTCATTTTATCACTAATTATCAGGGCTAACAGATGTCAGTATATAACCAGACATCCAGGCTATTAGACGTAATGAAATATCACCAAAAATCTAGACTAATAAAGTCAGTATATCACTAAACAACTAAGGTAATAATGTTTATATATAAATCTAACATCTAGGCTAATAGAATCAATATATGACCAAACATCTAGGTTATTAGATATCAGTATATCACCAACGATCTATGCTAACTGATTTCAATAAATCACCAAACATCTAGGTTAATACAGTCAGTATATCACCTACATTAATAGAGTCAGTATATCTTTAAACAACCAAAGAAGTATGAGTCAGTGGATCATCGAAGACCAGCCACTACAAATGAGTATATGACCAAGGATGTGTTGCTCTTACCGCAGCAAGACCAAGAATGAACCTGACAGCATAAGCCAAATACACATGCGTCCTGGCACTGACTGGAGTCACGATGGCACAAAGGGCGCTAATGAACATGCACACGTTCCAGACATGCTTGCCTCCATATCGTGATGCCAACCAACCGCCTGATTTATCCGTGTGCATAAAAAGAAAACAACAATATTATTCCATCTGTAAAACTTTTTAAGTTAAAATTAAAATATCAACAAGGAATATTAGGCAGCTGTCATTGTTAAATTATACAAATAGTTTTTGACTTCACCGTTGATGCATTGCTGTAGCAATTCTGAAAGCAGCAGTCTTGCAGCCACAACACATAGGAAACAGATTAAGTTTAGAAACTTGAGCAAGACCTCTCTTCTGCTTGACATCCAAAGGCAACATTCAACTAACAGAAGCTCGACTTTGCAAAGGAAGGCCATACATGAAATAAGATGAGCGAAATGGAAAGACAGAGTAGACCTAGACCAGGAGGGAAGACAACTGTGGTATAATGCTACAGTGTTAACATTCCAGGATAAGAAATAAAGATGTGCCTGTTTTCTCAAGACAAGAAAGGAAGACAATTATGGAAACGTCGTACAGTGTATACACGTTGACAGTTGAGATGATCAGACTACATGCTAGACCAACGGCATATTTTGCAGCAGCTGTGGGTCATGACAGACACAGTACACGGGGCAGGGTTTTATCATTGCTCTCAATCTACCAGGGCGTGGCGGTAGTGCAGTGGCTAGACACTTGCCTTCCAGTCCTGTAGTCACAGCTTCAGAACCTCTTCAAGTCAGACTGTTACAATTGACCTGGGCTCCCTGGTAGACCCCGCCTAGAACTGGCACCAGAAAATCTCTTGGGAAGGGAAGGTGGCCGGCCTCATATTGACCACATGATCCCTGCAGTGCCGATAGGTCTGTGGATTTATGGGTCTGGTACCATGTGTCCGATATGCCATGAGGCGTAGCCAAGACTGGCTGAACCTGCCAGGGCTGCTCCACAAGTACAGCCCCGAGTTCTTCCTCATGCTGGAATACAGATCCGAGAGTGAAACTTTGCAGTTAGTAAGACTGATGTTTATCGCACATCTGTGAAGAACTTCTCGGAAAATCCACGAAAACGATAATTGGGTACTCTAGGATTACAAACAACGAGCTGTAATTGAATTCTTGGTGATAGAGAAGGACAGCCAAGGGAACACCCACAAACGATTGTGTTCTGTGTATAGATGCTATGCCTTCGATAGGGGCAGCGTTCGACGATGGGCTCAAAGATGGGGTTCATAAATTGGAGAACCAACCTGAATGGATGGCTTTGTTCATCAGGATCATGGCGTAAAGAGATGACAAATAACCCTACGGCTCTCATTCATTGACGGAAGTATATTGGCTAGACTCTGCCTTGTCATATTCAATCATTTTGAGCTTTACACATAAAAAAGGGTTACCAAGAACACAAATGTTGGTTCATTAGACACTGTACCCCGCCTGGTATTGACCAGATTCCCTTCGAGTGTCGACTGCATGATAACAATATGGGTCTAGCACCATATACCCTACACATATGAAGGGGTGTAAAATGGAACACTTCCTGCTCTATTCTTGTTCATCACTGTCAGTAGCGGGCTGTATAGTTTATATGTTCATGGTTAGACACTATAGTTAGCCGGAGAGCATATTAACACAGCAACAATATGACACAGAATCATATAAACACTAACCAATGGCAACAAGAATCTTTCTTTATGCAAATGAGAACAAAACAAACAAAGAGAAGTTGTCAACTGCCAATAAACACAAATACGTGTATTAGGATGTCAGCTGATTGGGGTAGTGTCCCGTTGACCTATGAGATACGAGAGATAGGTGGTAGACGACCTTGAAAACATTCAGTTGAAAAGAGGCAGCTAAAAACCACACACACACACACACACACACATACACACATACACACACATACGCACGCACACGCACACGCACACACTGGATATTTAAAAAAAAAAAATTATCTGCCTATTGTTATGCAATGGAGTCGAATATGAGGCACTGCAATATTCGTCTGGCTAGGTGCGTCTAAGAATAAACTTCAAAAGAAATCATCAGCAACGAGAATAAAAAACAGACAATAACTGAATTAAGTCCACACAAATTAATGTATAAACCAATGTCAGCATGGACGAATGGATAAGAGCGCTCGTTCTTAAACATCCGGTGTGCTAATGCCGAGGTAGCTGGCTCGACTCCTCATCCGTCAGATGGACTAAAATGTTGACTTCTCGTTCTTGACTTGGGGACGTTAATTACTAGTATCTCTGAAGTTCGCCTGATGGCGAGGGACACTGGTAATAGGGAAAGCCAATCCACAGGCAAAAATCAGTCCAGTGCATTAGAAGCAGCTGCACGTTTGTGGATTACGATTGAGTTCAAAGCGAGTGAACACAGAAACACAACAAATATGCAATGAACACCATTATACAACAATCTACAGGTGAACAATATGACAGCACAGGCAGCTTTTGAATACATCAACAGCACACAAAACACCGGAAAGGATCAAAACACAAGAATATAGTCACTCGAGACCGAATTGACTAGAATGCAGCTAGAACGCATGGGCTGCAACTAGTATGATCTCAATGACATACAAAAAAGAAAAAAAAAGCGACTGTAATACACCTACATTAAAAAGCAACTGGTATTTAGTTCTAAACCGAGGACCCCGTTAGTTCCAAATCGTGGATCCCTGTTAGTTCCACATTCAGGACAGTCATACCTTTCTAAAGGCGGCTGTTTTGTGGTTCTCTCTGGAAACAGGATTGTGAGAGCTGATGTCCCAAGCCTCACGATAGATGGGAGAAACGTCAGCAGAAAGAACAAACTGAAGTATCTGGGGATCACATTTGACAGGAGTCTGTCCTTCAAGGACCATGTGGAGACGGTTGTGACAAGATCTCAAAAGGGACTCAGTGCACTTAAAACTATGGCTGCAATGGACACAGAGCAGAGAATGCTTTTCACACTATACCAGCACTTGATACTCTCAGTATCTGATTATGGATTAGGACTACTCACTGTCTCAGAGAGTCAGCTGGTGAAGTTAGAGCGCATACAGAACGAAGCTATGCGGGTCATTCTGGGATGCACCAGAGACACCCCAGTAGTGTGTATGCGTTACATCCTTGGTCTGCCGACTGTTGCTGGTAGGCTCAAGGTGATGCAGGCGAAGGCATACCTCAGAGTAGCTGCAGACACAGACCACACACTGCATGAGGCGCAGGAAGCAGTTAAGGATCAGCGACTGATAAGAGGGAAATCATGGATGGCTCAGGCGGAGGATACGATCAGACAGGTGTGCCCCTTGGAGAACATTAGGCGTAGAGAGGAGTGGGTCAGAGTGCCAGCGGAGCAGTTAGACTTGTGCAGAGTTATAATCACATTAAGCCGGGAGTGCAGGGAGTGGCCAGCAGGGGCCACGGAAGTGGAAATGCAGCAACTAATTCAGGACAATGCTCACTCGGGTGATGTGATTATCTACACAGATGGTTCGGTGTCAAGAGGTGAGAGAAGTGGCTGGGGGTTCATAGCCAAAGCTAATGGTCGACGTTAGGGGCAAGAGAGCCTGGCATATGATACCACAACATCCAGCTTAAGAATGGAGTGGAGGCAGCCACTGCGGCTCCCCGCTGGATGAGGAATACGACACACACACACATCGTGATTGTAACTGACTCAGAAAGCATGCCGACGAGGGTGAGGACGGGCAGGCTTCGTGCGGAGTGGCTTGCTTCGCTTCGGAGGTCACGGGTGACAAGCATCGCCTGGATCTTTTCTCCGGGGCATGCCGGTGTGCTGGGAAATGAACAGGCGGACAGATTGGCTGGCTCTGCAGAACTTGGTGGAGTATTGATACATGACAAGGCAGACGTGGTTGCGGCCTTGTGCGAGCACGTGTACACCTCGGAGGAGGAAAATGGATCACCATGGTCTGGCAAGAATGAGGCAGCGAGGAGTGACGAGGCGATCTGGCCGACGCTCGAGGCTCAGAGGAAAGGCGAGACGCACATATAATTAGATTGCTACTGGTACTATTGGGGTTGGAACTCTTCGCTGGCTGCTGAGGATGAGGACGGAGCACTTATGGGAATGTCCCGAATGCTGTGATGTCGATTCCTAAATCAATCAATCAATCAATCAATCAATCAATCAATCATTCAATCAATCATACCTTTCTAATCAAAACAAGCTAACTTCATGGATATTGACTTGCACATCCAAACGAAACTATTAATCGCCACACACACACACACGCACGCACACCCATACACAGAGACAGACAGACAGACAGACAGACAGACATCACCCTGTGTCGATGGTTACCGTGCTATGAGTAAAGAGATTCCCACTGTTTCCCCACTACACAGTGCAGTTGCAGACATAACTTGCCTGGTATTTGTGTAAAAATGTAGCCGTAAAAATACATGGCCAGTAGCTGAGATCTGGTGTTCTTGTCCCAGTCAAACTCCGCGCGCTGGAACAGTATAAGACGACAGTTAGACAGACATGCTTGATCACAACAAGACAGACATGGATTATCTCAGTTAGACAGACATGGTTTATTTGAGTTTGACAGATAACAAGGCCAAGTATCAAGAAAGCAACTGCAATTAGCTTCCGAAATGATGTGTAATTTACTCTGAAGTTAATGAGTGGCCATTTCTTTTAGCCACAATTTACCCAGATTCTTGAAGCAAGATGGGTATTTTGATCTGATCATTTTGATGACACATTTGTTTCGTTATATGATTGTCATATATTTGCGTTTTTCGGAGATACGTGTTGAAGCGGAGTAGCTTCGAGATGAGGACGTTCGTCTCTGGTTGGCACAGTACTGGTTGCAGTCACAGTGTTGACAGTCTGGATAAGACAAGACTTGAAATCTTCACTCATCCTCCTGATCCGCACGGGGTTGGGGTTGGGGTGGGGTGGGGGGGGGGGGGGTAATATATAAGGCGTATAGTCTTGCTAGTATATTGTAAGTCGCTGGGCACGTGGGCATTGAAAATAGTAGGCCTTTGATTTATTTGGTTCCACTCTGTATGTTTCTATGCAAGAGATGTGTAAAGTGTAAACCTGAGACAGCTCGAATATAGTAGCTGATGACGTTTCATTTGCATATCCTCAATAACCGGTGATTCTAACTAATCCCACTTTACACCACAGTTTACACATGTGTGTGGATATCCCAGACCAAATATACAGTAATACATGGATACCACAGTCCACACATTCTATAAACTGGATATCACAACCCACTTATACTATAATCGTGGATACCACAATCCACATATACTATAATCTGTGAATATAACCGTCCACACATACTATAATCCATGGGTATGACACACCACATGCAGTATAATGTGTGGATATCACAACCCACACATAAACTAACGTATTTATATCACATCTCAAACAAACAATAAAGAATGGATATCACATAACGGAATGAATACATCACAGCCTTATACAAAAAATAACGTATGTATATCACAGTCCACGCATAATATCAATATCCTGTTGCGGATTTTATATGTCAGGTTTTAGTCAGATATAACCGAGCTACTGTATTATAGTAGACGGTACTACCTGCTTTCTGTCTGCTCCGAATGCTGGACAGGTGTCACGAGTTTTCCCAAACCAGCTGGCCTTCGCTAGTGGAATCACCGTAGGGAGAACTCCGTGGAAGAATTAGGTCGCCAGATTAAATTTAACATGGGAAAAGTCGGCTGATTGACCGGTCCAGAAGATTCCCGAAATTGCTCGAAGTAGAACGTTCGAGTTAGCATTGTGCACTCAACCAACCGATGAACTGAACAGGAATGATTCGCACGTGAATTGACCCCATGATTCACGTAGAAAGTAACTTTCTGCGAGATACGCAAATTCGGGCCTGAAGCTAGATTTGGGCACAGCTCAGCTGATAGCCATTTTGCGAATCACTTCACTGAAATCCTTCCAACAGAGCAGTCGCTCTCGAACCAGCTTGTATTGTATAGAAGGGCAGTTCAGTGACATACAGTAACTACAGCTGAACGTGGTCATGACTCCTGGTCTAAGGTAATAACTAAACTTTTCGTGTCTTGATAAAGAGAATTTCGCGATTGTAAACACTCCGCGCTGTGAATGCGAATACTACTGAATATTTATGAGGTCGGGTGATCAATAACTGAGCGGAAAACTGGGTCGCTGCGTGTTTGTGTACTTAGGCAGTGTAACAGTTATTCTGTGAACTTAAGTTAGATTTAAGGATGTAAACAAGTCCTTTACATAGGCGATTGCTATGAGACCCATATTATATTTGTGTGGTTTAGGAACTCATAGTGGTTTAAAGGAAGGTTACAATTGTAGTGAAGTTATTATTGTTATTCACGAATGTACATTTTTCAGGACATACTAAGTGTTAGTTCAGCATGTACTAGGTTACTGGTGATTATAAATTAAACAAATAAGCTGAAGTAATGCAAAATTCTTTCACAAATGTGCTAATGATCTTTTGTGCTGAGAATGTGGTGCTATGTATGCTGCAATGGTGCGGCTATTTTAGTTACAACGGAGTAGTGGTGCCATTCCAGGAACTGGTGTTGCTTAATATGTTAGAGATATTGTGGTGGTGAAATATATATTGTGCTATTGTAGCGTTTATATTTTGTGATGAGGTGCAATGCAAAACGGCCGATTTGTCGTGGGACGACGTGTATCGATGCGATATGCCTGTGCGTTGACGTGATTTTGGGAGACCGATTGTTGATGTTTGGGGAACCGATTGGCGAACTGGGGAACCATTTGGGGAAATACTCTACACTTTCCTATGCGCTGTCTTTACAGTCTGGGAATTTGGGGAATACTAGGGTTTGACTGATAAAGGGAAGGGTGCTTGGATACTCAGAGGGACAATGGGAAATATGGGATATAAGACTTGTTGCATTTAATTTCACAGTTGATTGGACTGGCCCACCAGGCCGGTTGAACCGTTCATACTTTGCCAACGGCTAATCTAGGTGGTAAGGGAACGGGAGGATTGGATTCACACCTTCGACATGGGGTGGAAAACGACATGTTTTGCAACCTGAGACTTCTTGCCTCTGGAGCAGAGGGTTTATCAAGGAGGGTTTCTCCATGGCATGGGGCAGAGATCCCAGAAGAGAAACTAATGGATGGATTGATTTATTATTTAACTTGTTAATTACTTAATTGATTAATTAATTAGTTAATGAAGATGTTTATGTTGACAATGATGGGGAGTTGTCCAGACAGACATCTCTACCGAGACAGATGTTCTACTTGTACATATTGTCTAGTATATTTAGAAAATGTACTTAGGGAAACACTAGGAGACATAGAGATATAGGTACTAGGGTGAGGGGACGGAAGTGCTATACAACCAGACCAGTACTTCTTGGCACCGCGCCTCTCAGACGAGCAATTCACGGCGCACTCTGACAGCGGATTCAGACTTGCCTGCTCATCTTCCTTGATGAAGAAGATCCCGTAACCTTTTTTAGATTGGTTATTTATTTACTGAGGGCATATCAAGTTTATGTTGTGTATAGAAGTCAGTGTTGTTGCCGAATACTCTCACCTACCACTCTCCTATCAGGGTTTATCTTCGAAGTAGTACCAACGAAGTTGACATTTAGATGGAGCGATTTGACTACAGGCTCATTCCAGTGACTCTGCCCAGGATTGGGTGAAGTCAAGATGTTGTTGTTGTTTGTCCATCAAGAATAATGATGACCATTCATTTCATCCAGTGGGGTTGAAAGTATGGAGCTGTGAGTTCTAAGATCGCTGATAAGGCCTATTTTGGCTCGAAATGTTCTTTGACAATGTGGACAAAGAATGCTTGACGCTTCTGGAGGAGGATTTTCTGCAGTGGTTTTTCTGTTCAGTCTTTTCTTCACAGCTCATGCAGTCCTGGTTGCTTCACAAGTGACTGCACCCTTGCGTAATGATGCACGCCACGAATATTTGTCATGGTAAATTCCAAAAGCATTCAGTGAGATTTTCAGTGTCTTTAAAGCGTTTCCTCTGGCCGCCTTGGGAACGTTTACCACAACGCAACTCGCCGTAAAAAAATCGTTTAGGGAGCCTGTGATCTGGCATGAGAGTCAAGTGACCAGCCCAGAGAATCTGATTCTTCATTAGAACAGTGTGGATACTGGGCATGGACGCTCTTTCTAGGAATTCAGTGTCTGGGATCTTGTCTTGCGAAGTCAAGGTACTGGGAGCATGTCAACACCATCGACTTCATGGAAGGTAACCATAACCTATACCATACAGGTAGTACATGTAAGAACATGGTTGATCACCCGCTGTGGTGAAGTCCGACGATTATGATTCTACTAGATCACGACTTGATCGAACAGATAAATCGTCCTAACGAGGCTAACTAGCTTATGAAGAGCTGTATCGACACCATGAACATTCTAGGAGACCAAACTCAGGTAGAGTCAGCCCAGCCGTAATGCTCACCAATCTACTGTGATGAATCTGCTACGGTCGACCATGACATCAGTCGAAGATGGCTGGTGAAACTTATATAGTCCAGTCAATGGTATTCTGACATTTTTTCTGCTACTTACAACGATGACTGGTGAACCTTTTGTAGGCCAGTCAATGGTATTCTGACATTTTTCCTGCTACATTCAAGGATGGCTGGTGAACCTTCTGTAGTCCAGGCAGTGGTATTCTGACATTTAGTTGATACCAGCAATTATGATTTGTGTGACCTTCTGTAACCCAGCCAAGGGGTAGTCTGACATTTATTTGCTAGAAACTATGTCTTTATGAAGTTCTCCAATTCATTCAGGGTTACACTGACATTTGAAATGATAGTAACCTGTTATGTTCGAATATGGATGCAACACTTAGTGATGGTCAACAGGGGACACCTCAGGTCAGAGGGTCGCCCAACTAGACTGCTTGTGAATAGAAGTCATAGTGACTCCACCAGTAAGTGACATTTATACAGCTATCTGTGGTGGTAGTCCGGTCAAGTCAAAGAGCTCATTTGGCTAATCCCATTTCATATCACCTGGTACTTGTTTGCGGCCAGAAGAGTCTACAAGTGTCCAAACAGCATTGCTTGGAGAGAGCCCGGTGAGACTCAGAGATCGACTAGACGGATACACACAATAGATATTCCAGTGCCTCATGATGATCATCTCTTACACTTACTTTACTCGACTTTGTCATATAATATGGTAATAGATATCCTTCCTATCAGGTTTTTCAACATCCTGCTTCGACGTTATTGTACTTCTTGTTTGGTTAACATGTCTTTGTTAAAGTGTTAAAGTCTGTGTGTGATGTCTTGGATGAGTCCCTAGGGTTCAAGGTCCCTAGGTAGTGGGGGTAGGATAGCGGGAGTCCTGAATCTATTGGGGGTCTTGTACACTGAAACTACTTAGCTTACTTGTGAAGTGGTCAGTGCAGGTGAAAGGGTAACGTGTATCTACCTGTCTAGCCCCAGTGGTCAGTATACACCACAGTGATACGTCGGCTGGGTAACGACGACGATCACGTTACAACAGGGTTCACCAAATGATGGTGAAATGAGTGTAGAAGTGATTACAAAATATGTGAATGACACACACACACACGCGCGCGCACACTCACACACACACACACACATACTCACACATACACACGCGCGCACGCACGCACGCACGCACGCACGCACACACACATATAAAAATGTGGAAAATAGTTATTAAAGATAAAATTTGTATACCCAAGTGCAACATCAAAGTGCAAGCCAATGTAGTAAGCAGTTGGGTACTTTAACAACAGCAGATGGAAAATGTATTAAGGAAGGTAAATGTAGAATAGCCCAGAAAAAAGCAACATTTCCAAAGATGGAGAATATTCTCTGCAATTTATCTCTGTCAGTCGAGGTGAGGAAACGAGTTGCTAAGAGCTATATTGATCCAGTCCTGATATTCGGAAGCGAATCAATGGACAGTTAGTTGACAAGTGAAGAATTATGTGGAATGTGTGAAGATGCGGTTTTATAGACGAATAGTAAAGACACGATCGACGGATATAAATATTAATGGAAATATCTTGAAAGACGTTATCTCAAAAAGAGAACTGGTATCAGAAGAAATTCTTTTTCCATGTCATGAGAAAGGGATAGCAGAAGTATGTCGACACAACGAGAAAGTCGGAGGCGATGAGCTTCAGGTGAAGACCAAGAGAGAATATGCTGTACACTTTGGCATCATGGTATAGAGCAGTGTTTCCCAACGTGGGGCCCATGCCCCACAGGGGGGCAATTCGATTATTAAGGGGGGCAATTCAAAAATGGAAGAAATTGGCTGGATATAACAAAACGGGCAGACTTGAGACTGAAGTTAACTAAATTGGAACCTGACATAAAATCTCTTTGCAGCAAGCATCAAGCGCAAAGATCTCACTAAATTTAAATAATAAATAATTACTAATAATTAAAATAATATAGGAAAATCCTCCCCCGATGTGTCTCCACCTTGCCGTGGTGGGGGAGCTTGAGTGTCCCGTTGACCCTATGTGCTTGCCGATGGGTGAAAACTACATATCGGACAGCGTATGGGATAGGGACCAGACTAAGAGAGACACAACCTGCTGCTCTGCAGGAGACTGAGGATAGCAGTCAAAAGTCTAAATCAGGCGTATGAAGGCAGTTCTTGTTTCGGACAATACTCTAAGGCTCTCTGTCGAGGGTTTAGGCTGAACGCCTCTAAGCCACAGACCCTCGGATCTGAGAGTCGGGCCGATAACCACCTACCGAAAAATTGGAATCGGGATACTGAGCAAGCTACATGCCCAGTTCTGACACTTGTTTGAAGGCTCTCAGCTGAGGGATATGTTGGATTCCCGGATGAGATGGCCTGGCCGTTTCTCACTGACTGCTGCACGAAGGTAAGGTGCTGAGCCGGCAGCACATGTAGCCTACCTCGTGAGCGAGTACAAAAAGTCAGTAAAATGCCCCAGTCGAAGGAAATGGTTACGAAAACTGTCTGTATCTAACTCATAGAGAGTGTAGATAAAAGTGGAGAAACGTCTCAATAACGCGAAATGGAACGCACGGCGAGCGAACCTATTGCGTGGTCCAAAGTCAAAAGCAAAAGCTTACCGAGTGGATGTCGCCCGCAGTCTGACCGCCCCTGGAGCTCACTTGAGCGACCAGTGGCAAGCGAGATGCCCAATACATGGAAGTGAGGAACTAAAGCAGCCATGAGCAGGACGTGGCAACTCCTCGGGTGAGCCCAGTCTCGGAGCAATATGTGCCGGCTCTGCAATTATGGAAGCCTCCTTGGATAGCGAGGGACTGCCCATTGTCTGCCCCTGCCTTCCCTTGAGGGCCGACCGCGATGTCGTTGGTCGTTCTATCTTGAACAGCTGAGATGTGGGCGACATCACAACAGTCTAACGTGCCTCGAAATCAGAGGAAGGTTAACCTCATTAAAAAATGCCCGCCGGAAGTCGGAAGTGTCGTCCTACGGGTGGGAAACTAAAAATTGACACTACGCAATTACGTCCGAGTGAAATGTCTCGTCCGAATGTCTCTCGTGCTAGGAACAGCTCTGACTACCTAGTTTCCGAATGCCGCTCTTGTTCGGAACAGCTCTGACTAGGTAGTTTTCCGAATGTCCGCCGTGCCTGGAACAGCTCTGATGGGTACAGGGACAAGCACATGTCCGAAAACTCGCTTAGTGGAAACCAACCGCAGAGCTGACTGGTTTGTGCAGGAACGGCCCAGGGCGAGCGAAATGCCCAATATATTGAAGTGAGGAATTAAAACAGCCATGAGCAGGACGTGACGATTCCCTCGGTAAACCCAGCACCAGAGCGTTATGTGCCGGCTCTGCAATTATGGAAGCCACCCAGGATGGTCCCTGCCTTCACTTGAGGGATGACCGTGTAGTCTTCGACTGTTCCAACTTGACCAGCTGAGATGTGGACGGTACCACAAAAGTGAGAGTCTCCCAGGATTGCTAACCTGGTCAAAAATGCACGCTAAAAGTCGGATGTGTTGGCCTGAGGGTTTCGACCCGAGGGTGCCTAACCAGACACACCGCAATCACATCTGAAAAAAATCACTCCGGATGAACGCAAAGAAGAGATATAGGAAAATCTTTCATTTAAATTATTTTGTTCTTGAATTACAGTTCTCCATTATATGTTTTCAAAATTTACTTACTGTGTTTGCTCAATAATTTCCTATTGTTTTCTTCCTAAAACCTATCATTCACGTTTCTTTAGTGAACATTTCAATTTTTGAAATTAAAAAATGTATATGCAATGTGGGGGGGGGGGGGGGGGGGGCATAAGAATTTTAGAAAGGCTTAGGTGGGGCATAGCACAAAAAAGGTTGGGAAACACTGGTATAGAGGGACATCAGTATCAGCAATGATTGGCAGCACATGAGACAGAATGCTGTGGATAATGATCACCAACGCCACACGAATGGACTATAACTAGAATTTATAGGGTGTATTTTTAATGACTGTGGGGTTTTTGAAAATATTGCCGTTCCAAGTTTCATATTCACCTTCTGTGGAGTTTATGCAACATAAAGGGCAAATTCAAAACTTGGAACGGCAATTTTGTCAAAAAAACCAATAGTCCCCCCCCCCCCCCCCCCCCCCAAAAAAAAAAGTCAAAAAATAAACCCTGTAGTTATTCTATTGAACGGTTTCCTCAACCTGTGTCCATTCAGTGCTGTGTTTTTACCTCATCTATTGATAAGCTAGAATGTCTGGAGTTTTCTCAATAAGCTCCGCATGAATGATCTTGTCATACATTGTAGTCTTTCTGATTATCACTGACATAAGTTGAATGTTTGTACTTTGGTAGTGGTTGTTTCAAAATATCAGAGGTATCTTTGTGTGTGTGTGTGTGTGTGTGTGTGTGTGTGTGTGTGTGCGTGCGTGCGTGCGTGCGTGCGTGCGTGCGTGCGTGCGTGCGTGCGTGCGTGCGTGCGTGCGTGCGTGCGTGCGTGCGTGCGTGCGTGCGTGCGTGCGTGCGTGCGTGCGTGCGTGCGTGCGTGCGTGCGTGCGTGCGTGCGTGCGTGCGTGCGTGCGTGCGTGCGTGCGTGCGTGCGTGTGTGTGTGTGTGTGTGTGTGTGTGTGTGTGTGTGTGTGTGTGTGCATGCATGCATCCTTTTACAGGACATCGTTGTCAACACCCGCACTGCTGTTGTTGGTGTCTTGGCAAGTTTACGTTCAGTATTTTGCCATTGCTTTCTGAACGACCGGCTCACATAACAATTCGTTAAAACCCAGCGCAACTGTGTTTCGAACGAGGGTAAGCGGGATTACGAACCTTGTCCATAACCCTTCGCCACGGAGACCGGCCAGAGGTATCTAGCATGGTAGAATTTCGATTATTAGACACAGACAACTAATAATAGAATTATCTGTAAGTAAATCTTCTTCTTCTTCTTTGCGTTCATCCGGAGTGCTTTTTTTTCCAGATGTGATTGCTGTGTGTCTAGTTAGGCACCCTCGGGCCGAAACCCTTAGGCCAATACATCCGACTTTCAGTGTGCATTTTTGACAGGTTAGCATTCCTGTAGGACTCTCACTTTTGTGGTGCCGTCCACATCCCAGCTTGTCAAGTTGGAATGGTCGAATGCTTCGCAATCAGCCCTCAAGGGAAGGCAGGGACAGTCCATGGCATTTTCCGCCATCCAGGGTGGCTTCCATAGTTGCAGAGCTGACACATAGCGCCCCGGTGCTGGGCTCACCGAGGAAATCGTCACGTCCTGCTCACGGCTGCTTTAATTCCTCACTTCAATATATTGGGCATTTCGTTCACCACGGGCCTTTCCCGCACAAACCAGACCGGTCTGCTGATGGCATCCACTCAGCGTGTTTTCGATTCGGACATGTGCTTGTCGTTGTGCCCGGACAGAGCTGTTCCGGACATGAGCGGCGTTCGGAAATAAGGTAGTCAGAGCTGTTCCTAGCACGAGAGACATTCGGACAAGACATTTCACTCGGACGTAAATGCGTAGTGCCAGTTTTTATTTTGCCACCCGTAGGACGGCACTTCCGACTTCGGCGGGCATTTTTAATGAGGTTAGCTCTCCTCGGGTTTCGAGGCACGTTGGACTTATTGTTGTGATGTCGCCCACATCTCAGCTGGTCAAGATAGAACGGTCAAAGACATCACGGTCAACCCTCAAGGGAAGGCAGGGGCAGACCATGGGCGTTCCCCGCTATCCAAGGAGGCTTCCATAGTTGCAGAGCCGGCACATATTGCTCTGAGACTGGGCTCACCCGAGGAATTGCCACGTCCTGCTCATGGCTGCTTTAATTCCTCACTTCCATCTATTGGGCATTTCGCTTGCCACTGGTCGCTCAAACACAAACCAGGAACGGTCAGTCTGCGGACGACATACACTAGGTAAGCTTTCGCTTCGGACTTCGGACCACGCAATGGATTCGCTAGCCAGGCGTTCCATTTCGTGTTATTGAGACGTTTTTCCACCTTGACTACACTCTCTATGAGTATAGATACAGACATTTTTCGTAACCATTTCATGCGACTGGGGCACTTTTCTACCTTTAGTACTCGCTCACGAGGTAGGCTACATGTGCTGCCGGCTCAGCACCTTACCTCCGTGCGCGTTCAGTGAGCGAGAAACGGCCAGGCCCTCTCATCCGGGGATCCCTCATATCCCCCAGCTGAGAGCCTTCGAACAAGTATCTGAACTAAGCATGTAGCGTTCTCAGCATCTCACCTCCATTTATCGGTAGGTGGGTATCGGCCCGGCTCTCACATCCGAGTGTTTATGGCTTAGAAGCGTTCAGCCATATCCCTCAGATGAGAGCCTTAGAGCATGTGTCCGGACCAAACTTTAGCGGCATCGTGCGCCTAATTTAGACATTGACTGCTATCCTCAGTCTACCTGCAGAGCAGCAGGTTGTGTCTCTCTTGGTCTGGTCCCTAACCCAAGGCTTGTTCGACATGTAGTTGTGCATCCGTCGACAATGCTCTTGGGATCTCTGGGACACGCAAGGCCCCCCCCCCCCACCGCGACAAGGTGGAGACACATCGGGGGAAGTGGGGTGGGGGGGGGGGGGGGTCTGTAAGTAAATCTCTTACGAAGATTGGAAGACAAGTTAATGTCTCAGAAATAGGTCTATTCGCAGTAATAAAGCTGGGTTTACGCTGACCTAACATGTTTTGCACACTTAAAACATGTCTTCGGTTGATTTATGATGGTGTGAATGTTTTATAAACCTCGTAACTGACTCCGGGTTGATATGTGATTGACTTATATGCTTTATACACCGCATACATAGCTTCGGATTGATATATGATGGAATTGTATGCTTTAATTACCACATATCTGTCTCGGGCTGATATGTGATATAATTATCTGCTTTATACACCGCATACCAGTCTCAGGTTGATATATGTGGTAGTTATATGCTTTATACACATCACACCTATATCAGATTTATTTACGGTGTAGTAACATGTTTTATACTCTTCATACCTGTCATGGTTTGATTTATTATTTAATGATACGTTTGTAGTAACTGAACATAACCGCAGCTTCAAGATATGCACGCATGACATTCAATCACCTCATTAGAAACTAATGCAGCAGCCGGGTCATCAGCACTTTCTCCGCAAGTTCCCAGGGTGTTGTTTGCATCAGTAACATTTGATGAAAGAGTCAGGTTAGACTGAGTTACGTCGCTGCGCACCATGCAAATGATTGCCAGTGATAGATTCACTCTCATTGTGTACACGAACAGGGCTCCAAGGAAAGACATGAACGCCAGAACAAACCGCTGCGAACAGAAGAAAGGGGCTGAGGAGAAAAGAAAACATACATCTAAAAATGCCATCTGTGCATCAATTTCTATTAATTGCTTTTCATGCTTCATATGTTTGTCTTAGCTTCTTCCTTCTCTCTTTCCACATTTTGATACGCACACGCACGCATGTATACACACACACACACACACACACACACACACACACACACACACACACACACACACACACACACACACACACACACACACTCACACACACACAATTATAGGACTTGAATGGAATGTCTTTACTTTGTGAATTGGTCAGCTACTTTTATAGTATTTAAGTGACGTCATGGGAGAAGCAACTGCGTAGTGGCTAGACGTTTGTCTGGTCTTATTAAATGTCGAAAACCTCGGGTTAACACGTTGCTGCGGAATCCCCGACTGAGAGATAAGACCTTCAGTCGGACAAACATGTGAGCTTGCCCACAGCGGTTGGACTTGACCACATGCCCTGACACATTTTTGGAGTATTGATGCATGACAAGGCAGACGTGGTTGCAGCCTTGTGGGAGCACGTGTACACCTCAGAGGAGAACATGGATCGCCATGGTCTGGCAAGAATGCGACAGCGAGGAGTGACGAGGGGATCTGGCCGATGCTTGGCGCTTAGAGGAAAGGCGAGACGCACATATAATCAGATTTCTACTGGTACTATTGGGGTTGGAACTCTTCGCTGGCTTCTTAGGATGGGGACGGAGGGCTTATGGGAATGCCCCGAATGCTGTGATGTCGGTTCCTAAATCAATCAATCAATCAATCAATCAATCAATCACTTTTTTGCCAACTGCAGACAAATAAAGGGTGTAACCGCAGAATGAAATGTATGTATGACGTAAAATCAATCAATCTCCGAGCAGCGGAACGAAGCATGTTTCAGACGCATGATGTATTGACCGTCAAAACTGATTGACAGGTAAAACTATAGTATGGGAAGAGTTAAAGAACAATGGACATAATCTGTCCAGGTAACCATCCAAAGTGAAAAATGGAGGAGAGAGGACGAAAATCCCGTCAGAGACGAAAGTAGTATTTAAACTACGGGCAATGGCGACATAACTCAGACGTAAGCACATATAGCATACACGGGACGCAGAGGTGTTTCCAAGGCACCAGGGCCGGGTTATATACTGGCCAAGACCTATTGACGCGTCCTGGGCAACAGGTCCCTTCGGGGTCCTGGCTAAAGTCAGTAGGATCGCCGATTCCTCCGAAGTCGGAGAGTGTCTGCCTGTATGGCGAGGAACCACCAGTCTGCACACCAATAAGCCAGACATGGGACAACGGATACTCACGCAAAACTCAGGTCCTGTATGACATCACACTGATGTTGGACAACAGGATGCCTTCATCCGTCATACAGGACTTCGCGTTGGAGCTCAAGCCAACGAACACAAGCAAGCAAGCATATAGCATACACGGGAATCCTTCTGTTAAGATATTACTACCTCGTTTTGTCTGACTTCAGTAAGAAGTCTTGTGGCAGAATTTCCTAGCTATATAGGAGCTTTCATAGAAGCCACGGCAGTTAGCAATCCACTCACGTAAGGGAGCGGCTGATCCTCGTATAGGGACCCTTTAGAATCTTACAGGCTGAATGGGAAACGCTTCTCACCATGTGGCCTGATGCTGATCTCATTCTTCGTCCAGTTTAAAAAAAAGGTTATGTACTTGGTGTTTTTCTACATGTGATACATGCCAGTTGATCATACCTCATTCTCTCATCCCATACCACCAGCATCTAAAACCAGCAACTAGTATCATAACCAGCATCTAAAACCAGCAACTAGTCATCATAACCAGCATCTAAGACCAGCAACTAGTACCATAACCAGCATCATCGTATGAACGTTATGACAAGTAAATAAACACAGTGGCAGTTTGTTAAAACGCATAGTTATTCCATATTCCTAACTGTGTGTAAATGTTTGTGTAGCTTAAGTGAGTGTACACGCTTTTAAATTACAGTTAGTTGGGGAGACATTCTTTCTTTCCAGGAGGGGATAAGTCAGGGAGCTAACTTGCCTATGCAGCTCTTTTGCAACAACCTTATCCTGCATATTTTAAATTCCTCTTTCTCACTCGTGGGGGTACCAAGTGCAGCTACATTTATCCATTTAATGAGCCATTTCTTGGCTGTTTTCTTGAGTGTCCAGTGACTGTCTCTCCATTCAGCGTACAAGAGACATGTGTCCCAAGTTGTATCTCTGGGATCTGGAGTGTAAGGGATCTCAACCTGCACCCAGAACTAAACACCAGGTGACAAACTATGACACACGGACGCGAGCTTTGAAGAAAGTCAATAAGTAAAAGGAATTTTATTATAAAATGCAAGACATTGTATGGAGAATGTAAAATATTATTTCAAGACACAACAGTGGCTAATAAGAAATACCTCTTGTAGGGGTCGTGAGAATCGAGCAGTGTGTGCATGCGCAATAACCATTACAAAATGGCTGTCCACCATCGAGGGGTTATTCATTTTCTGTGGCCTGGAGATGTGAAACCTTATGAAATCTATAAAAGAATGATGGTTCAATACGGAGCCAGTTGTTCGAACATTACGAACCAGTGAGTAAGAAGCGGTTGATGGTGTGAAAGCACCTGGTGTCCACGATTAAGGAAAACATTCTAGATGCAGGAATCGTCTTTGAAATCATGATCACCATCATTTGGGATAGCAAGGTCAGTACATTGGTGCATTTCTACTAAGCGGATGAAACTGTGACTAGTGCTCTATGCAGTGGCATGCTAATGAACAAACTGAAGCTCGCAATACGATCGGCACACTGGCGTTTTCCTTTATGGAATAGAAAGAAAAAGCAGCGGCTCCAGCAGGATATAACAATATGAATTGGAAACGATTAGGTATATTAAGCTCCTGCGAGAAGAAACGTACTAAACATCAACACGTTGCACATACCTTACAAGGAGATCCATCGTATCGCGAAATACAGGTGAAAATCCGAAATCAGAAGCACTCAATAAATATATAAAATGAATAATAAAAGACCGTCTTTTCTGCTCAAACATGGATACGTAGTGGTTGTGCTTTTTAGTTTTGTGCTTTTTTATATTTCGTTGTCCTATCTATCCGCGTTGTCCTGTCCTTGACAAAGATTCTGAGAATCGAAACGTCGGCCTTACTGTGTGTCGTATTGTACGCGTTTGAGTGTATTTTATTTTATTATTAATTTTATATATTTATTGAGTACCGGCTTCGTGGCCGAGGGGTTAGCAGCTTTCTCCGCTAACCCCGAATACTCTCGTCACGTGACGCGACGAGAATTAGCAGTGGTTCGAATCGCAAAAGTGACTTATGAGAGTATGGAGCCGGTCGCTCAGAAAGTCGTGGCGTGCTGATGAGCGTAATCTAGCCTAGGAATCAACATACAGCTGAAAGATGCTGGTGTTGACCGCAATATCCTGAAACAGGATGGAACGCGAAAAAAAAAAAAAAAAATATTTATTGAGTGCTTCTGATTTAGGATTTCGGATTGGGAGCAGACCGTCTTTTCTGCTCAAACATGGATACGTAGTGGTTGTGCTTTTTAGTTTTGTGCTTTTTTATATTTCGTTGTCCTATCTATCCGTGTTGTCCTGTCCTTGACAAAGATTCTGAAAATCGAAACGTCGGCCGTCCTGTGTGTCGTATTGTACGCGTTTGTGTGTATTTTATTTTATTATTCATTTTATATATTTATTGAGTGCTTCTGATTTCGGTTTTCGGATTGGGAACAGACCGTCTTTTCTGCTCAAACATGGATACATAGTGGTTGTGCTTTTTAGTTTTGTGCTTTATTATATTTCGTTGTCCTATCTATCCGCGTTGTCCTGTCCTTGACAAAGATTCTGAGAATCGAAACGTCGGCCTTACTGTGTGTCGTATTGTACGCGTTTGAGTGTATTTTATTTTATTATTCATTTTATATATTTATTGAGTGCTTCTGATTTCGGTTTTCGGATTGGGAACAGACCGTCTTTTCTGCTCAAACATGGATACGTAGTGGTTGTGCTTTTTAGTTTTGTGCTTTTTTATATTTCGTTGTCCTATCTATCCGTGTTGTTCTGTCCTTGACAAAGATTCTGAGAATCGAAACGTCGGACGTCCTGTGTGTCGTATTGTACGCGTTTGTGTGTGTTTTATTTTATTTTTCATTTTATATATTTATTGAGTGCTTCTGATTTCGGATTTTCACCTGTATTTCGCGATACGATGGATCGCCTTGCAAGGTATGTTTGGTTTAGTTTAGTTTAGTTGTTGGATCAACATCACGGCACACGGTTTAACCCATAAGTGCTCCGTTTTCCTCCTAACTCAAACCTGAGTCTGGAGAAACTCAGTTCAATGCACGAACTCCGTTGCATCGGCGAGGATCCTGAAATACTTTGGGTAGATTTTTAACTCGAAATTTTGCCCGGGCAGAGCCGTTAGGCTTCTCTTTTTCGATTTCCAACTGCCAAGGGATTTTTTTTCTTACGTGCGCAACAATGCTCACGGGCGTCCGATCTCACTACCCAGAGACCAGGGGAAATTTTATTACTGGAAGTCCAGGTGGATTTTTGAAATAAATCCCGGTCCTCACCGGGGCCTGAACCCAGGACCTCCAGCACTCGAGGCAGACACCATACCTCGAGACCACTCAGCCCCCCCCCCCCCCTTGTAAGGTATGTGCAACGTGTTGATGTTTAGTACGTTTCTTCTCGCAGGAGCTTAATATACCTAATCGTTTCCGTTTTCCTTTAAAGACGTGTTGTTGCTGCACCCTCATTCGGCTGCGCATACAATGGATACACTACATGCCTGTCACGGAATCAGCCACTCTCGAGTCTGCTGAATCACATTCATACAGTAATTTGTAACATTGCCTAATAATAAACCATATTAGTATTTATTTTATATATTATAATTATAACATTGATATACACATCTTGTACTCCTATGTCTTTCTTGAGGCTAGTGTGAGTGTTTCTGGGGTAGGGAATCTCCGTTTTTCTCACCTCCGCTAAGCGTTGACTGAACGCGATATGCGAGACATCAAAGTTATCTGCTGGTTAATTAACGATTGTCAGTTGTTTTTGTGTCAGGCAGGAGAAGGTATGGACTGTGTGCTATAACATCCTAGAAAATTCTTTCTGTGGAAGAGTGACCAGTTGTATTTAGGAGTATTGTTTTATTAGCAAGGTAAGCATATAATCTATCACCCTAGGTGATAATCCCAGATCTAAAATTTGTTCCCTGTGCCAGCATTCCATTTCGGCCCTGCGGTTAGTCAGTTAGTCGTCAGTCGACGACTATTTAATTGCTCTTTAAAGACTAAAACAACTGAATAAATTATGGGATGGGACAGACAGAACTACAAAAATTAGATTTTTAAGAGCATGCATCTTTCTCATTGCAACATACGCCTGTGAGACCTGGACACTTACTAAACAAGCGGAACAGCGCATAAATGCCTTGAGTATAAATGCTATAGACGAGTTCTAAGAATATCTTGAGTAAAGAAAAGAACAAATACATCCATACTTCAAGAGCTGAATATTGAAGAAGGTTGGCACGATAAAACAAAGACAATTGAAATATTTTGGTTATTTGAAACGTCACGAAAGTTTGGAGAGAACAATAATAGAGGGGTATATGCCTGGGAAGAGAGGAAGAGCTAGGCCAAAGAGAAGATGGGCGCAGGATGTGGCGGATGATCTCCAGATGGGTGTATCGGACGCGGGACATCTTGCTTATGATAGAGAGGTTTTCCGAAAGATTGTTATGGCAGCGAGGTTCCGCAAAGGACATGCTACTGAATGAATGAATGAACCGTCAGTTAGACTTGGTGGAAAAATGGCTAGAGATCTAACGTTCTGTTCTATTAGTTTTTCTTGGACTAATCAGAGGAGAAGAGGTAGGGAAGAGGGGGAAAGAAAAGGGAAGAAGAGGGCTGGAGCCAGAAGGGGTAGAAGGAAAACGGATCGTTTGGGACTAAAAACATGTACGGGTTGGGTACTGGAATAGCCGTAATACAAAGCAACGCGGACCAACCAATACTGGAGAAACTGGTCTACGATTTTGATGTCCTGATGTAACAGGAACTGAATACAAACACTTTTAAGTGCCCTGACTATACATGTTACATTAACCCAACTGGGCAGGGAAGACATGGGCAGGCTCTGGTGGTCAAAGATGATTTACAGCATTCAATACTGGATATGAGTGGGTGGGGTCAGGAAAGTAAAGAGGTGCAGGGAATGAAGATTATAATCGTCCGAAACAGCTGGAACCTAATAAATACGAGTATATATGTACGTGGGGAATCTTGAATAAGCAGAGAGAGTTGGGACTGGTTGAAAGGTTCAGTGCATACCCCTGGTACGTGGTGACTTCAATGCCCGCTCCAAGGAGTTGGACAGGTCGGGAGATAACAGACAGGGTAATGCTCTTGCTAAGGCCTTGCTTGAGACGGATGTTGTCTGTTTACATGACGGGACACCCACTAGGCTAGCGGTGAGAAGGGGGGCTCTAATACAGCTATCGACCTGGCACTTGTATCCCAAGAGGCGGCATCAGACATAAAATGGAGCGTCCTTGGAGACCATGGAAGTAACCACCTCCCCTGTTCTGTGCTGGTACCTAAGTCCATCACAGTAAAGGTAATAAGAGCTCGCAGGGCAATCAGTTATGATCGCGACCACTCTTCGCTCTTGGGGCGCCTTAGATCACAGAGAAGATCTAAACCAAACAAGAAAAATCTTAACCCAACCACCATGATGGACACCAGAGGATTGAAAATTCATGGAGGAAAAGAGGGCGGCCATAAGGAATTGACAGGGGGTACGGAGAGCAACCAATTCAGTTAACACAGAATTGAAGGAAGCTAAAATATAAAAAAGTAAAGGTGCACGATAGGCAAGCTACCACCAAGAGGTGTATTCCCTGCTAGCCTATCAGCCTGCTCATTCCCCCTCACCAGGGCAAAATATCCATACTGTTCTCACAATCTGTGATCTCCGAAGCGACGATAGTCATTCCACACGAAACATTCCTTTCTCCACCTACTAATCATACTCTTTGAATCCGTAATGAATACAACGTGTGTTGCAGTAGTCTCCTCTAGCCACCGGAATGCCGCTGTTACTGTCTCCATCTCCATTCTCATGCTGCAGGTCGTAGTCTCATATACCAGACTCTCCTTTTTCGTAGACTCGTCCATTAGGCTTTACAATAAAACCCTAACCACTACGACTGTTTTTCACCACTGACCCATCGGTGTAGATGACTATGTCACCTTGATGTGTGTTACTCTGGATCAGTTGTTGCACTTTAAACTCAGTGCGACCCGCTGCTCAGTTTCTGCACTCAACACACAGTGTTACTATTACATTGTTCCAGTCCGTCATGTCTTCCGGAATTTCAACCCACTCATTTTTACGATTGATGGTCTCCAGATCATACACCTTACGTATAGATAATTCTGCCTGTGCCATCCAGGAACTGCCTACTCTTTGTCTATGACCCTTGGCCATATCCATGGCTTCGTGCAGCGAGTGATCCCTATCTGCAGCAACTCTTAGGTACAATTTGGCCTGAAGGACCCTATGCTTATCCGTCATTGTTGGTAGCACCAGGATGTGCCTCATGAATATAACTGGTGTGTCCTTGTGCACCCCAGGATTACCCGCATGGCAGCATTTTGTATGCGCTCCAACCTTTCAGGATGGCACTTTGATACTGTCAGCAGCCCCAAACCATACTCAATGACATAAACTATTAATTGCTGAAAGAGTCTGTAAAGCATCCTTTGATCTACCCCGGTTGCTGCCATCGCCCTCAATGCACTAAGTCCCCTACCAGCCTGCACCACCAAAGCCTCCGCTTGATCCTTACAAGACAAACACCTGACAAGGGTGATACCCAAATACTTCAATTTACTCTCTCGACTAAGAGGACATACTTTCAACATAATACCTGAGACGTCTGCCTTGACGATCCGGTTACCCAGGGAGTGCCACACAACCGATGCCTTGTCTGGGTTTATAACGGCCCCTGCGTCCCCGCACCACTCTGCCACCCTGTTTAATGTCACCTGTAAGTCTTCCGCGAAACTGTCCCTGTCTCTGCCATGTCTGTATACCAGCACATCATCTGCAAACTTCAAAATTCTACCCACACCTGGTGTCTCAATAGCTGCGATTTTGCTGGTGTAGACATTAAATAGCACTTGGGACATGGCATATCCCTGTGGCAACCCAGGTGTAATAGTACAGGGGTCAGATGTTCAGGAACCTAAGCGCAGTGCAACCTTACGCTCATAAAGGACTGCCGAAACCCATCTAACAAGGCAAGGGCAGACCTCCATGTCCAACATAGTGTGTATTGATCATACCTAACCCTGTTATACGCATCCTCCAGGCCAAAAGCTACCGCCATTGTCTCTTGTTTATCCCGAAAGCCCTCGTAGACATCACATGCAAAAGTTGCAGAATTGGTTCAGGTGTCCTTCCCAGGCCGGTAACTCCCGGGCCTTTTGAGAAATAGATTACGACTTTCCAAATGCCGCTGGAGAATGCGTGCTACTATCTTTTCGAGGACTTTGCCATATTGCAAGGTTATGATTCGGTAGCCATTAAGTCTGGAGTGATCCTTACTTGGCTTTGGGAGTGGGAATAGGTAACTATGCAGCCAATCGTAGGGTATTTCTGCCGCCGTATTGATGTTTATGTTGAAACTAGCCATCTTCTCCAAATCACCATCATTCATGTTACTCATATGGGAGTATCTCACTCATCCAGACCTGGCGCAGTGTCTTTAGCTCACTTCAGTACCCGTCTAATATCCTCCACCTTAATCTCACAGTTAGTTAGTTAGTTAGTTAGTTAGTTAGTTAGTCGAGGTTCCAACTTCACGGCAATGGGTCGTCCCCATTATGCTCCGTTCCTGTGCCAGTGAATGTCACACAAAATGCTCCCCACTGTCCAATGTGAAAAGTGGAATAGACAGGAATGAACAGGCTGATAGGCTAGCAGGGAATACACCTCTTGGTGGTAGCTTGCCTATCGTCGGGGGGGGGGGGGGTCGTGCGCTTGTGGGTCCAGGTGAAGAAGGCAGGGGAACAGATTGAGAACCCATATGTGGAAAGAATTAGATTTCTAGGGATAAGCAGGGCAAAACTGAGAGGGAAGACCAGGAGAACTTTTATTCAAATAGCGGTGGGAACGATTAGTAGTATGACTCTTCGCTGGCTGTTGAACGAGGGACGGAGTACGTATGGAAATGTCCTGAGTGCAGTGATGTCGGTTCTTAACTCAACTCAACTCTTGGACTGTTTCTAAGAGGATGATGAATTTGTATAATTGTTAGTATTCTTTGTAGGATTACTATCGAAGGCCAATGGTTCTTTGTCTTGGACCATTATGGGAAAACTATTTCTTGTCAGGAAGAATGATGTCGTAATACGACAGATTGTGACGAGATGAGTCTAGATCACTATGTTAGCTGATTTACTGTTTACATTCTAAATCTCATAGATCGTCAATAGGACAATTAATGACGTCATGCACGGACAATTTCTGCGATAAAACTATACCCAGTTTGGGGCGGCATTTAATTTCACGTCATCAATGCAAATGACGTCGTAATTTGGTTTCTCTGTCTTGCGCTCACTTATTTTGCTCTACGTAGTCCATTTGACTTGGGATATTATTTAACATCACCCCAAGCCATAAGAAAGTGCGATACCCACGCAGTACGGTAATACGGGAAAGGAAATCTGATCCACTTCCCGCCCCGCGCGCGCGCACACACACACACACACACACCACACACACACACACACACACCACTCACTCACACAACGCACACACACACGGTGAGAGTAGACGCAAGAACAAAGTCGTGGGAACCATCTGCGGTCCAGTGTTGCCTTATTAGTGCTTTTGGCACTAAATTTAGTGTTTTTCAGGTAATTTAGTGCGAAAATTGTGCTTTTAGCGCAGCCGCGCAAATTTAGTGCTTACAAAAAATTTTTGGTGCTTTTTAGTGCTTTTTTGGGTGGGTAAAAATTACTTTAAAACATCATTTTGGGGACACTAAAAAGCCGAATTTGAACTGAAGCGAGGGAGTAAAACAGTCTTAGTACATTACCGTGCAATATTCAAGTAATTTAACTCCCTTTAATACGATTTAGATGAAGTGAGTGACTGCAATGCGCAGGCAATATGCAATGCGTTAAAAGATTGTTTAAACAAGAATGGACTTGAGATTGCAAAGACTAGTTGCACTCGCCACTGACAATACATCTGTCATGACAGGTGTAAACAATGGAGTATATACACAATTAAAATCCGTAGTTCCTCATCTGGTACTAGTTAGGTGTGTATGTCATTCCCTTCAGCTGGCAGTGTCACAGGCTGCAGCTGCTTGTCTGCCCAGGAACATAGAGTTCATGATTAGAGAAACATATAACTGGTTTTCTCACTCAAGTCTTCGTCAAGCAAAGTACAGGGAGCTTTTGCTTCAATTAAATGATGGACAACATCCGCTGAAGGTTGTTCAATTAAGCCAGACACGATGGATGTCCATTCAATCTGCCATTGTCAGAATATTGCAGCAGTGGGTCGAGCTCAGAACTCATTTTGATGTAGCAAGACTCAACGAGCGCTGTTATACAGCAGAACTTCTACATTCTATGTTTAGCGACATGAAAAACTATGTGTATCTCATATTTCTCAAGCATATTCTCGGAAGTTCAAAGTGTGAATAAGAATTCGAAGCAGATATACAGGATCCAACAAAACTACTCAGCGATCTTGTCCAGCTCATTGATTCTATCAGTTCAAAGATTGCTATTCCTGGGAAATAAAATAACAGAAAGTGATGCTATTCAAGATTATTTAGATCCTAATCCCAATCTAGGTTATGAGTTTGAGAAAGAAATAGCAGACTACAAGTTTCCCGATGAGAAAGAAATTCGTGGAAGGTGCATCCAGTTTTTAATAGAGCTATTGACACAGCTGCGTTTACGTACACCCGATAACGTTCGAGTGTTGCAGTCCATGTCATGTCTTAGTGGAAGTGAATGTCTACAGCCAATGAAGCCCTGTATATTGGATCTTGCTAAAATAGCTACAGAAACTGAAGAGGAGTTGTTTGACTGGGATTTGGCAGATCTGGAATAAACTTCATTCTAATATTCAGTGATAATAATAAATTATAATGTGCTACTTTATAACATTTTGAATGAATACCACCAGTGCTTGTTTTAGTGATTTCCCAAAAAATAGTATTGCAATTTGGTGCTTTTTTGGCTCGAAAGTAGTTCTGATTGGGATTTGGCGGATCTGGAATAAACTTCATTGTAATATGAAGTGATAATAATAAATTATACTGTGCTACCTTGTTACATTTGTAATAAAAACAGTTGGTGCTTTATTTTGGTGCTTTCCAAAAATGTTTGGTGCTTTTTAGTGCTTTTTGGGTCGATTTTGGTGCTTTTTCATCGAAGGGAGATGGCAACACTGCTGCGGTCTGACAATCGTATTTATAAGAGCTTAAAAGAAACTAAATTTCTGCGCAAGACTGAGGGTGAGTGAACAATACAAGTGTTAGCGTTTAAATTTTATGAAAATAATAGCGTTCAGAATGAGGTGTACATTGAATTATTTTCCTATATTGGGAACATAGGATTTCTCCTGGTGGTATTGTTTCTCTGCGACATGCGGGATGTGAAATGGTAACCATTGATTTTAAATACATGTGGTCATTATATATTATGTATAACCACGAAGATTATGGTGATATGCATTTTGTGAATGTACTTATGTGTAAATCAATCAATCATGTGCCATGAATTTCACTCGATCACCAGCGTCGTGGATCAGCTCAGTGTCTTGTCTCGTCCATGCCATGTGGCCAAGCCATCCAGGTATTTTCCTCTCGGTCTTCCTCTTGGTCTGTTCCCTTCGATCTTGCCAGTTGTCACTAAGTTCTCCAATCCATTTCTTCTCACAACATGTCCAAAAAAGTTTGACTGTCTACGTCTAATTTCTCTAATCAATTTACGTTTTTCATTTATCTCCTGTAGTACTTGGTCATTGGTTTTTCTGTCTGTCCATGGTATTCTTTGCATTTTCCTCAGAAACCACATTTCTGCAGACATCAGATGTTTTCAGCTTGAACTCAACTCAACTCTTGGACTGTTTCTAAGAGGATGATGAATTTGTATAATTGTTAGTATTCTTTGTAGGATTACTATCGAAGGCCAATGGTTCTTTGTCTTGGACCATTATGGGAAAACTATTTCTTGTCAGGAAGAATGATGTCGTAATACGACAGATTGTGACGAGATGAGTCTAGATCACTATGTTAGCTGATTTACTGTTTACATTCTAAATCTCATAGATCGTCAATAGGACAATTAATGACGTCATGCACGGACAATTTCTGCGATAAAACTATACCCAGTTTGGGGCGGCATTTAATTTCACGTCATCAATGCAAATGACGTCGTAATTTGGTTTCTCTGTCTTGCGCTCACTTATTTTGCTCTACGTAGTCCATTTGACTTGGGATATTATTTTAACATCACCCCAAGCCATAAGAAAGTGCGATACCCACGCAGTACGGTAATACGGGAAAGGAAATCTGATCCACTTCCGCCCCGCGCGCGCGCACACACACACACACACACACACACACACACACACACACACACACACACACCACTCACTCACACAACGCACACACACACGGTGAGAGTAGACGCAAGAACAAAGTCGTGGGAACCATCTGCGGTCCAGTGTTGCCTTATTAGTGCTTTTGGCACTAAATTTAGTGTTTTTCAGGTAATTTAGTGCGAAAATTGTGCTTTTAGCGCAGCCGCGCAAATTTAGTGCTTTACAAAAAAAATTTTGTGCTTTTTAGTGCTTTTTTGGGTGGGTAAAAATTACTTTAACAAATCATTTTGGGGACACTAAAAAGCCGAAGTTGAACTGAAGCGAGGGAGTAAAACAGTCTTAGTACATTACCGTGCAATATTCAAGTAATGTAACTCCCTTTAATACGATGTAGGAGAAGTGAGTGACTGCAATGCGCAGGCATTATGCAATGCGTTAAAAGATTGTTTAAACAAGAATGGACTTGAGTTGCAAAGATTAGTTGCACTCGCCACTGACAATACATCTGTCATGACAGGTGTAAACAATGAAATATATACACAATTAAAATCCGTAGTTCCTCATCTGGTACTAGTTAGGTGTGTATGTCATTAGCTTCAGCTGGCAGTATCACAGGCTGCAGCTGCTTGTCTGCCCAGGAACATAGAGTTCATGATTAGAGAAACATATAACTGGTTTTCTCACTCAAGTCTTCGTCAAGCAAAGTACAGGGAGCTTTTTGCTTCAATAAATGATGGACAACATCCGCTGAAGGTTGTTCAATTAAGCCAGACACGATGGATGTCCATTCAATCTGCCATTGTCAGAATACTGCAGCAGTAGGTCGAGCTCAGAACTCATTTTGATGTAGCAAGACTCAACGAGCGCTGTTGTACAGCAGAACTTCTACATTCTATGTTTAGCGACATGAAAAACTATGTGTATCTCATATTTCTCAAGCATATTGTCGGAGAAGTTCAAAGCAGATATACAAGATCCAACAAAACTACTCAGCGATCTTGTCCAGCTCATTGATTCTATCAGTTCAAAGATTGCTATTCCTGGGAAAAAAAATAACAGAAAGTGTTGCTATTCAAGATTATTTAGATCCTAATCCCAATCTAGGTTATGAGTTTGAGAAAGAAATAGCAGACTACAAGTTTCCCGATGAGAAAGAAATTCGTGGAAGGTGTTTTTAATAGAGCTATTGACACAGCTGCGTTTACGTACACCCGATAACGTTCGAGTGTTGCAGTCCATGTCATGTCTTAGTGGAAGTGAATGTCTACAGCCAATGAAGCCTTGTATATTGGATCTTGCTAAAATAGCTACAGAGACTGAAGATGAGTTGTTTGACTGGGATTTGGCAGATCTGGAATAAACTTCATTCTAATATTCAGTTATAATAATAAATTATAATGTGCTACTTTATAACATTTTGAATGAATACCACCAGTGTTTGTTTTAGTGATTTCCCAAAAACTAGTATTGCAATTTTGTGCTTTTTTGGCTCGAAAGTAGTTCTGATTGGGATTTGGCGGATCTGGAATAAACTTCATTGTAATATGAAGTGATAATAATAAATTATACTGTGCTACCTTGTTACATTTGTAATAAAACAGTTGTTGCTATTTTTTGGTGCTTCCTAAAATATTTTGGTGCTTTTTAGTGCTTTTTGTGTCGATTTTGGTGCTTTTTCATCAAAGGGAGATGGCAACACTGCTGCGGTCTGACAATCGTATTTATAAGAGCTTAAAAGAAACTAAATTTCTGCGCAAGACTGAGGGTGAGTGAACAATACAAGTGTTAGCGTTTAAATTTTATGAAAATAATAGCGTTCAGAATGAGGTGTACATTGAATTATTTTCCTATATTGGGAACATAGGATTTCTCCTGGTGGTATTGTTTCTCTGCGACATGCGGGATGTGAAATGGTAACCATTGATTTTAAATACATGTGGTCATTATATATTATGTATAACCACGAAGATTATGGTGATATGCATTTTGTGAATGTACTTATGTGTAAATCAATCAATCATGTGCCATGAATTTCACTCGATCACCAGCGTCGTGGATCAGCTCAGTGTCTTGTCTCGTCCATGCCATGTGGCCAAGCCATCCAGGTATTTTCCTCTCGGTCTTCCTCTTGGTCTGTTCCCTTCGATCTTGCCAGTTGTCACTAAGTTCTCCAATCCATTTCTTCTCACAACATGTCCAAAAAAGTTTGACTGTCTACGTCTAATTTCTCTAATCAATTTACGTTTTTCATTTATCTCCTGTAGTACTTGGTCATTGGTTTTTCTGTCTGTCCATGGTATTCTTTGCATTTTCCTCAGAAACCACATTTCTGCAGACATCAGATGTTTTTCAGCTTGACTGCTCATTGTCCAAGTTTCACATCCATACAAAAGAACAGGCTCTATGTATCCCCTCAACACTCTTTTCCTCGTTTCAATTGACACCTTTCTATTGGTCAGAATGTTTTTCATCTTGCTAAAGGCTACTTTCGCCATGGCTATTCTTGTTCTAATCTCTTCAAGTCATCTCCCATCAGATGTTATGATAATTTGGCGTGTCCAGTGTGTGCCGCGTGGTTACACACCCGCTTCTTACGCGTGATCCGGGGCTTGTTTCCGGATCCGGTCAGGGATATGCACTACTGACGAGCTCAAACGAGAGCGAAACTCGAGTATAGTGCTTCCATATTGACGTGGATAGGCCTTAGGTTCATACCAGAATGCGATCAGCGTTGCCAGTAGTGGGTTGTGCTCAATATTCAAATTAATATGTTAGTATTAAATGGTCAAATGATTGTCGCACTGACTGACTGTCGCATCACTGATTAATTTACTATCTATCAGTGAGTTAATTTCTTTCATCACTTCTGCAGTCCCCCGGATCGCTAGTTTTGGGATCTAAGACGAGAAGATGATTTTTATATGTGAAGATTGTCTTTTTCCGTTAACTCCGGTGGACATGTAATGGAATGTAAAAGGCTTCCATTAGCGCTTTCTTCATTGTAGCTTCTCTCAGTCCTCTACATACATGTTACATCATATACGACCTATTTTCTGTATACAATAATTTATAGCGACTCAGTTTATTTGCTTATATTTACGTGAAACATGAAATAATCTGTGCATCGTCATTTCTTGCTTGTCAGTGTTGCCAACATTTATCTGACTTGTATTGCATGAAATGCTCAACATTCTCATACGACATATTAAGTACTTCACATTTAATTGATCGTGTTTACATAAACTACGACCTATTTCTTCATCTATCATCACTTCTAGAGCTCCTGTCAGATTTATGATTGCGGGTCTATTGTAACAGCTCGTGTATTATGGTCGGTGGTGAGTAAGTAAGAATGTTAAAACTCCCATGTTCAAGTTATTGCTCACCTATGTATATGGTAATATTCATGTCACGCTATTGAATATATTTTTCACTATTCTTACTTTCCCTTATTTTTTATTGCTATTCACTAATTAAGTATGATTTATATGTTGAAATAGCTTTACTGTTTTGCGCTTGTGGTGTTCTACGGTTGTTGATTACGAATCCTCACATCACATCTTTGGTGGTTATGTTTAAACGTTTATATACTTAATAGTACTAAAGTTTATATAGGTTTCAGTCTATGACCGTCTACACAAAATCGCCAGAGGCTGGGACTGCATGCAGTGTGTGCACGACATTCGGTGAATCGATGTCTGGGCCACAGTGGTACCTGAAATGCCAGGCGAGGTTAGCTATAGTGTGTTTACTTTTGTCTGCCCCAATATAAAATTCCATATCTCAGTAACCAACTGAAGGAAAATGATGAGATTTAGCATATAACCTTATCATTATGTCCACTCAACAAAACAACTTGTGTTCTGGAGATTTTACAGCAGATTCAAAGTTGTTTATATGCGGTATATAATTTACGGGTCCGAGTGAAGTTCATAATTTTAAATGTATTACAGCCAGACAATCAGCGTTCTTTGATAAATGCTTTGTTTAAGGTCAATGGTTTATTTCGACGTTCGTTTTTTTCGGGATTTCAAATTTAAATATTGAGCACAGTAGTGCATATCCCTGACCGGATCCGGAAATAAGCCCCGGATCACGCGTGTGAAGCGGGTGTGTAACCACGTGGCACACACTGGACACGCCAAATTATCACAACAGAATACCACAACGTTACCTATCGTAGGCTATGCTCAAGATTGCCCAATCACCGCGACTGACGTCCGTCAATCGATGGGACCCGAACGATCAGGACTTCTCACTGGCAAGAAACACCAGGCCTCCTAAAATCCAGTGAGCAATAATCAAATTGATTATTTGGTTGTTTCGGGATTTGAAATTTAAATATTGAGCACAACCCACTACTGGCAACGCTGATCGCATTCTGGTATGAACCTAAGGCCTATCCACGTCAATATGGAAGCACTATACTCGAGTTTCGCTCTCGTTTGAGCTCGTCAGTAGTGCATATCCCTGACCGGATCCGGAAATAAGCCCCGGATCACGCGTGTGAAGCGGGTGTGTAACCACGTGGCACACACTGGACACGCCAAATTATCACAACAGAATACCACAACGTTACCTATCGTAGGCTATGCTCAAGATTGCCCAATCACCGCGACTGACGTCCGTCAATCGATGGGACCCGAACGATCAGGACTTCTCACTGGCAAGGAACACCAGGCCTCCTAAAATCCAGTGAGCAATAATCAAATTGATTATTTGGTTGTTTCGGGATTTGAAATTTAAATATTGAGCACAACCCACTACTGGCAACGCTGATCGCATTCTGGTATGAACCTAAGGCCTATCCACGTCAATATGGAAGCACTATACTCGAGTTTCGCTCTCGTTTGAGCTCGTCAGTAGTGCATATCCCTGACCGGATCCGGAAACAAGCCCCGGATCACGCGTGTGAAGCGGGTGTGTAACCACGCGGCACACACTGGACACGCCAAATTATCACAACAGAATACCACAACGTTACCCATCGTAGGCTATGCTCAAGATTGCCCAATCGCCGCGACTGACGTCCATCAATCGATGGGACCCGAACGATCAGGACTTCTCACTGGCAAGGAACACCAAGCCTCCTAAAATCCAGTGAGCAATAATCAAATTAATTATTTGATTGTTTCGGGATTTCAAATTTAAATATTGAGCACAACCCACTACTGGCAACGCTGATCGCATTCTGGTATGAACCTAAGGCCTATCCACGTCAATATGGAAGCACTATACTCGAGTTTCGCTCTCGTTTGAGCTCGTCAGTAGTGCATATCCCTGACCGGATCCGGAAACAAGCCCCGGATCACGCGTGTGAAGCGGGTGTGTAACCACGCGGCACACAATGGACACGCCAAATTATCACAACAGAATACCACAACGTTACCCATCGTAGGCTATGCTCAAGATTGCCCAATCGCCGCGACTGACGTCCGTCAATCGATGGGACCCGAACGATCAGGACTTCTCACTGGCAAGGAACACCAGGCCTCCTAAAATCCAGTGAGCAATAATCAAATGGATTATTTGGTTGTTTCGGGTTGTTTCGGGTAACGTTGTGGTATTCTGTTGTGATAATTTGGCGTGTCCAGTGTGTGCCGCGTGGTTACACACCCGCTTCACACGCGTGATCCGGGGCTTGTTTCCGGATCCGGTCAGGGATATGCACTACTGACGAGCTCAAACGAGAGCGAAACTCGAGTATAGTGCTTCCATATTGACGTGGATAGGCCTTAGGTTCATACCAGAATGCGATCAGCGTTGCCAGTAGTGGGTTGTGCTCAATATTCAAATTAATATGTTAGTATTAAATGGTCAAATGATTGTCGCACTGACTGACTGTCGCATCACTGATTAATTTACTATCTATCAGTGAGTTAATTTCTTTCATCACTTCTGCAGTCCCCCGGATCGCTAGTTTTGGGATCTAAGACGAGAAGATGATTTTTATATGTGAAGATTGTCTTTTTCCGTTAACTCCGGTGGACATGTAATGGAATGTAAAAGGCTTCCATTAGCGCTTTCTTCATTGTAGCTTCTCTCAGTCCTCTACATACATGTTACATCATATACGACCTATTTTGTGTATACAATAATTTATAGCGACTCAGTTTATTTGCTTATATTTACGTGAAACATGAAATAATCTGTGCATCGTCATTTCTTGCTTGTCAGTGTTGCCAACATTTATCTGACTTGTATTGCATGAAATGCTCAACATTCTCATACGACATACAAAGTACTTCACATTTAGTTGATCGTGTTTACATAAACTACGACCTATTTCTTCATCTATCATCACTTCTAGAGCTCCTGTCAGATTTATGATTGCGGGTCTATTGTAACAGCTCGTGTATTATGGTCGGTGGTGAGTAAGTAAGAATGTTAAAACTCCCATGTTCAAGTTATTGCTCACCTATGTATATGGTAATATTCATGTCACGCTATTGAATATATTTTTCACTATTCTTACTTTCCCTTATTTTTTATTGCTATTCACTAATTAAGTATGATTTATATGTTGAAATAGCTTTACTGTTTTGCGCTTGTGGTGTTCTACGGTTGTTGATTACGAATCCTCACATCACATCTTTGGTGGTTATGTTTAAACGTTTATATACTTAATAGTACTAAAGTTTATATAGGTTTCAGTCTATGACCGTCTACACAAAATCGCCAGAGGCTGGGACTGCATGCAGTGTGTGCACGACATTCGGTGAATCGATGTCTGGGCCACAGTGGTACCTGAAATGCCAGGCGAGGTTAGCTATAGGGTGTTTACTTTTGTCTGCCCCAATATAAAATTCCATATCTCAGTAACCAACTGAAGGAAAATGATGAGATTTAGCATATAACCTTATCATTATGTCCACTCAACAAAACAACTTGTGTTCTGGAGATTTTACAGCAGATTTCAAAGTTTGTTTATATGCGGTATATAATTTACGGGTCCGAGATGAAGTTCATAATTTTAAATGTATTACAGCCAGACAATCAGCGTTCAATGTTGAATATTTTACGTGTTTCACGGGATTGGACTTATGCCAAGAACCCCGCGTTGTTTAAACTGGGACTGTTCAGAGGTGTCTCAAAATTTGGGTTATTTCATGAAACCTGATTAATATGTTTTTGTTTTTTTAAATCTTACCACTTATCGCTAACATTGAAATGTGTGAATATTTTTTAATGGGATTGAATGCGAAATTGTGTATACACTTCAAAGCATCGCTATGAAGTTGTACACATATTTTTGTCAAGAAGCAGATCGCAGGAAACGGTTTTATACTATTACAAACTCCGAAAAAAGAACAGTGCATGCATTGGGTTTGAGTAAACTGTCATTTCGTCGATAGGTGCAAGAATTTGGAATTAAACCACCACGCAATAACCAAACGGTAGGTAGAAAGGTTATTGTAGACAGCTTTGACAAAGATGTCATAAGGCGAGCTGTTATAAAAATGCTTTAAAAAGTCGCTTAAAAGTCGACAGGGTCGACTTCATTGCACCGGGTTGTATCTCATATGGTTCAGTCTCTTTCCGCAGCGCGGAAAGCATCGCACAAAGCACGAACCCCGCTTCTCTAGCGACGACCCACAGAAGTCTCCGAAAAATTTAACTCGTGAACCGAAGGATGCTGTCCGGAATAGAACCCACAAACTTTGGAGCCCGAGTCAAAAGGCTTGACCACTTCGCTACGGAAACTCCTAAAATTATAAAAATTTTGAATTTTATATTCAGGATGATCCAGCATTATAAAAATGCTGGATGCCAAAGAAACAGTGACTGTAAGAAAACTTAGGGTTTGGTTGAGAAAGAACAATAACATAGAGCTATCCCAAAAAAACTTTGTGGAAAATTATAAGGACATTATCTTCACTTTTAGAAAGTACAAGGGAGGTAGAAATATTCTTTGCGAGCAACCGCATTTAGGAGCCATGAGAAGCAGATACCTACGTGAAATAAGGGAAATGCGCAAAGAAAATTATGGCATAGTGTATTTGGATGAAATGTGGATCAATGCGCACCACACAAGTGATAAGGAATGGCAATCAGTGGATGGACAGATAAAGCGATATGTGCCCAGTAGTAAAGGACAGCTTTTGGTCATGGCCCATGCTGGTAATATGCATAATGGCTTATAACAGAATTCTGGGTTCGTGTTCGTATCAAAGCATCCAGACAATAGGGATTATCTTAATAAGATGAATGGTAATGTATTTAGAGATTGGCTCGAGAATACTGTGCCTCCATCCCTAGATAGACCGTCGTGTCCAATTATGGACAATGCATGATATCAATGTTGTTGCCCAAGAAGACAAAATACCTACAGCATCGAGCACAAAGGGAGCAATAAAGATATGGCTCCGAATGGAAAACATACCATTTCCAGAAGGTATTTCTAGCTAGAATTGTTGTCCCTTGTAAAACAGACGCCAAAAAGCAAGAAATATCAAATCCACAAGTTGATAGAAGAGCGTCGTCATGGGTGCTTGAGTCTTCCGCCGTACCACTCTCATTGTAACCCTATAGAACTTATGTGGGCTAAAATTAAAGGACAGGTGGCAGCTGACAATACTATATTCAAATTGTCTGACGTCAGGATACTAATCCAGTCCGCGCTATTAAATATTGATAAATGTTACTGGAAAAATGTGAGGACCATGTGTTGAAAGAGGAAGAGGATTATTGGACAAAGGATGGATTGTATTTTATGCAACCGAGAGCAGTCATCAACCTACTGGAAACGTCCGACACAGATTAAGGTCTGAGCAGATCGAGACCTAAATCCGTGTGCACGCTTACTGGGATATTTTGCTCCAACCATTCAGACAAATTGAAGGCCCTAAACATTACAGCATCAGCACAATGTCAATGGCAACAGTTTGTATTCCATAGTGATGAATTTTCAATTCCACAAGCCCTCAGCGGTGACAAACAAATGGTATTAAAAAAAAAAAAAAAATACACTAAGCGCATTGAATACCAACAGAAGAGTAATATTGCTGTGGAAACTGACATATTGTGGCATAACAAGAAACGTGAGAGCAAATACGTTGTCAAATTAGGGGACAACACACGTGCATACGAATCAATCTATAAACTACAATGAAAAGAGGACCAACATCTTGGTCGTTAAGAAGAAAGCCCACTACAGAGACACTGACAACTATTTTCATAGTGCAAAACAGGTAATCATGTTCCGTCTCTAAACAGTAAACAGTAGAGTAGACAATCTTTCACGAAGACTCAAAGCGGGTCTGTCACCCATGTGTACGTGTGAACAAATTACACAGACTGCTGAACAGATCCTTAAAAATGGACACATGATGACTAAATTGCGGTATCATTTCTGGTCACTCCATACGCATATTAACGCACAGCTATTTGGAAGCTTTCACGAACTCAATATAAAAAGCTAAATGCATCCTAGTAACATGAATACTAGTGTACAATTATTAACCAGCAGCTGAAGAAACAAGAAGGAAATGAAAAATAAGGTAAGAAATATATTCCTTCTGCTTTCCTGTCAATTTAGAAATTATTTACCCCATGCCTCTGTAAATTCTCTGTCTTTACTAATATTAAACATTACACCCCTCTCGGGATTCTCCGTGGTGAAGTGGTCAAGCCGTCTGACTCGGGCTCCGAAGGTTGTTCGATTCCTGGCCGCGTCCTTCATTTCACGAGTGCATTTTTTCAGAGACTCCCGAGGGTCGTCGCTGGAGCTACGGAGTTCGTGCTTTGTGAGACGCTTTCCTCGCTGCGGAAAGAAACTGAGCCATATGGGATTAAAACCCGGTGCAATGCAGCCGACCCTGTCGACTTTTAAGCTACTTCTTTTATTGCACCCACTCCCATACGAATCCGGATTCGCCTTGTGTCGTCATGTGAATTACGGGGCATTCATTACTGTAAAAATAAGTTTGTTAGCGAGAAATCACTAGTTTTTCAGCAAAACATCAAAGAAATGTCGCCGCTTTCGATGATTTAAGTTGCTTTTGGACCTATCAAAGACATATTCCTTGGGTGGGGGTAAATATAAGACGACAGGAAAAATTTCATATCGATGCAACAGACAGTTTTCAAAATAATTGATCGTGAATGACGGCATTCATTTCTGCACATACTATAAGGGAGATAATCGTGGTTAATGAGACTTGTATACTCCATGTTTGCATGTCAGGATGAGACAATGTTATATCTGGATGGTTAATGTTGTCTTCAGCCTCAGATGTCCCGACAACAATCCACCCTTTGACTATCTTAATGCCCCCGCCTTTATTAACATCTTGCAGTTTGTGTTTCCGCGCACACAAAGTCTTGTTTTATGTTTCTGTGTTTATTATTGTATATGAAATCTACATTCGAGCCATTTTATTTCGACCAGATAATGTCTCGAGAAGTATATTCTTTCTTACGGTTATTGTTCTAGCAAGTAACATTGAATTTAGAGAAGATCTGGGTGTTGGCGATCATGCGGTATGTCTCTACCGGTATATTGTCTCTGTCCTCGTGTCTCGGGATTGTTTTTATTTCATTGAGTCTAATCACAGATAGCCACTCATGCGAGAATATTATCAGATCCCCGTATATCCGTTAATGTTGCTTCAATGCTCGTCTATTGAGCCAGAAACTCAACGAAATGTTTCCACTGGTGGAAACTAGGTGGTAGCGGCACAGACAGTACACCAAACTAACTTCATAATTGTCTTGGTTTAAAGTCTACACACATTAGCAGTTGTTTATATTACCTTTCACTGTGCCTTCCATCTTTAGGAGACGTCAAATATTCAATTCACATGAAAGTTAACAAAGACGTTGTCGCTCTAGTCTGTATGCTAGTTACAGTTCAGCTTACAAATGCCACCTTAATTTACATTAAGTTCGATCCAGTTGAGAGCAGGTCGCTTGCACAGATATTCGCTACCGAATGATGTACTTTGACAGTCAACAATTGTCCACGGTCCATCACAAAGTGACAGACAGACAGTAGTCACATATCACGATTATGTAGATCTGGACGTTCTTGTGTCAGCCCTCCCAACTCCCTTTCTACTTCATTATTTAGTCAACAATGGCGCAGACAGAATCGGAGGACTGTACATTGAGACTGACAGTCATAAACTGTGCATTAATAGTTCTTGTATTTTGTTTCCATCCATCATCCATCATGTGCCATGCCGATAAGCGTGGGCGGTCATGTTTTGCCATCTCACTCGATCACCACAGTCATGGATCAGCTCCGTGTTTCTGTCTCGACCATGCTACGTGGCCAACACATCCAGGTATTTACTTCTTTATCTTCCCCTTGGTCTCTTCCCTTCGATCTTGCCAGTTGTCACCAAGTTCTCCAATTCCTTTCTTCTCATAACATGCAAAAAAAAAATTGACTGTCTACGTCTAATGTCTCTAATCAGTTTACGATCTTTATTCGTTTCTTGTAGCACTTTTTCATTGGTTTTTATGTCTGTCCATGGTATTCTTTGCATTTTTCTCAGATACCACATTTCCACAGCCATCAGATGTTTTTCAGCTTGACTGCTCATTGTCCACGCTTCACATCCATATAAATGTACAGGTTCTATGTAGCACCTCAACATTCTTTTTCTCGTTTCAGTTGATATCGTTTTATTGGTCAGTATGTTTTTCAACTTGCAAAAGGCTACCTTCGCAATGGCAATTCTTGTTCTAATCTCTTCAAGGCATCTCCCATCAGATGTTATGACTGTTCTAAGACTCTTGTACCGATTCACTTGTTTAAGAATATGCCCATTTACTTGTATATTACATTGTGGGGTATTTCTTCCTTCCCAGTGACGACTATAATCTGTGTCTTCTTACAATTCAATTCTAACCCTAGTTGTTCACTGTGTGCAACAACCGCATCTACTAAATGTTGCATGTCCTGTTCATTGTCTGCAATCAAGACTGTATCATCTGCATATCTAATGTCATTGATGCATCGTCCCCCAATGTTGATTCCTTCATACCTTCAATATTTCTGAAAATATTTTCACTGTACAGCGAAAAAGAAAAGATGTGGAGATATTACACGTCCCTGTCTCACACCTCTCTTAATAGGCTGATATTGACCTACTTCATTATCAACTCTTACGGCAGCTTGTTTCCAATATATGCCTTCTACAAGTCTAAGGTCTTTTCCATCAATTTGTAGATCATCAAGCATCCTTATCATGTTGACATGTCTCACTTTATCGAAAGCCTTTGAGTAGTCAATAAAGCAAAGGAGTAGATCTTTGTTTACTTCTATAGAACGTTCAATTATTGTTCTCAGTATATACACCGCATTTAATGTACCCTTGCCTTCCACAAACCCACATTGTTCCTCTCCTTTGTTGATTATGACAGGTTTATTTTATTCATCTTGTTATCTTCATAACTATGTGACGGTAAAATGACCCTTTAAAACAATAATAGCATTCGTTATCACGAGTATTTGCTAGTCTCTGAAAGTTTGACACCCATGCCATAAAATGTGTCAGTGGGATATGGGGCACAACCGTACGTGACCAGAATCTATTGCCTTTCATAAAGACATTAAGTCTTCAACAGACATTCATCCATCATGTGCAATGCCGATGAGCATGGGCGGTCATGTTTCGCCATCTCATTCGATCACGTGAGTCGACGATCAGCACAGTGTTCTTGTCTCGACCTTATCACGTGGCCATGCCATCCGGGTATTTACTTCTCCGCCGTACCCATGTTCTCTTCCTCTCGATCTTGTCAGTTGTCACTAAGTTCTTCAATTTATTTCTTCTCAAAACGTGACCAAAACCTTTGACTGTCCACGTCTAATGTCTCTAATGAGTTTACGATTTTCATTTATCTCTTGCAGGACTTGGTCATTTGTTTTTCTGTCTGTTCATGGTATTCTTTGCATGTTCCTCAGAAACTACATTTCCACAGCCATCAGATATTTTTCTTAGCTTGTTTACTCATTGCTAACGCCGTACATCCATACAAAATCACATGTTCTATGTAGCACCTCAAAACTCTTTTTCTCGTTGCAAATGACATCTTTTTATTGGTCAGAATGTTTTCCATCTAACAAAAGGCTACCTTCGCCATGGCGATTCTCGTTCAAATCTCTTCAAGGCATCTCCAATTAGACGTAAGGACTGTTCCGAGATAGTTGTAGCGATTCACTTGTTTAGGAATATTCCCATTTACACGTGTATAACAATGAGGTAATTCCTCCTACCTAGTGACGACCATAATCTGTGTCTTCTTACAATTTAATTCTTACCCTAGTTGTGCAAAACGGCATCTACTAAATGTTGCAGATCCTTCTCATTGCCTGCAATCAATACTGTATTATCTGCAAATCTAATGTTATTGATGTAACGTCCCCCAATGATGATTTCTTTCATATCTTCTACATTTCTGAAAATATTGTCATTGTACAGGGAAAATAGATCTGCAGACATTAAACATCCCTGTCCCACATCTCTCTTAATAGGCGGATATTGACCTATGTCATTATCAATCCTTATGGTAGCTTATTGTTTCCAATATATGTTTTTTGTTTTACAAGTCTAAGGTCTTTTCCATCAATTTGTAGATCTGCAATCATCTTATCATGTTGACATGTTTTAGTTTTTCGACAACTTTTCAGACAGAGGAACCAAATATCATTGATGTATCTCTGACAACTGTTCAGACAGAGGAACCAAATATCATTGGTGTATCTCTGACAACTGTTCAGACAGAGGAACCAAATATCATTGATGTATCTCTGACAACTGTTCAGACAGAGGAACCAAATATCATTGATGTATCTCTGACAACTGTTCAGACAGAGGAACCAAATATCATTGATGTATCTCTGACAACTGTTCAGACAGAGGAACCAAATATCATTGATGTATCTCTAACAACTGTTCAGACAGAGGAACCAAATATCATTGATGTATCTCTGACAACTGTTCAGACAGAGGAACCAAATATCACTGATGTATCTCTGACAACTGTTCAGACAGAGGAACCAAATATCATTGATGTATCTCTGACAACTGTTCAGACAGAGGAACCAAATATCATTGATGTATCTCTGACAACTGTTCAGACAGAGGAACCAAATATCATTGATGCATATAGGACAACTATTCAGACAGAGGAACCAAATATCATTGATGTATCTCGGACAACTGTTCAGACAGAGAACCCAAATGTCATTGATGTGTCTGGGACAAGGTTTGTGACAAAGGAATCAAATGTCATTGATGTATCTGGCACAACTATTCAGATAGAGAAACCAAATGTCATTGATGTATCTAGGATAAGGTTTGTGACAAAGGAACCAAATATCATTGATATATATGGAACAACTGTTCAGACAGAGGAACCAAATATCATTGATGTATATGATACAATTGTTCAGACAGAGAAGGCAAATATCATTGATGTGTATAGGACAACTGTTCAGACAGATGAACCTAATATCATTGATGTATATAGGACAACTGTTCAGACAGAGGAACCAAATATCATTGATGTATATAGGACAACTGTTCTGATAGAGGAAACAAATATCATTGATGTATCTCGGACAACTGTTCAGACAGAGGAAACAAATATCATTGATGTATACAGGACAACTTTTCAGACAGAGGAACCAAACATCATTGATGCATCTCGAACAACTGTTCAGACAGAGGAACCAAATATCATTGATGTATCTCGGACAACTGTTCAGACAGAGGAACCAAATATCATTGATGTATCTCGGACAACTGTTCAGACAGAGGAACCAAATATCATTGATGTATATAGGACAACTGTTCAGACAGAGGAACCAAATATCATTGATGTAAATGATACACCTGTTCTGTCAGAAGAACCAAATATCATTGATGTATATAGGACAACTGTTCAGAAAGAGGAACCAAATATCATTGATGTATATAGGACAACTGTTCAGACAGAGGAACCAAATATCATTGATGTATATAGGACAACTGTTCAGACAGTGGAACCATATATCATTGATGTATATAGGACGACTGTTCAGACAGAGGAACCAAATATCATTGATGTATATAGGACAACTGTTCAGACAGAGGAACCAAATATCATTGATGTATATAGGACAACTATTCAGACACAGGTACCAAATATCATTAATGTATCCCAGACAACTGTTCAGACAGAGGAACCAAATATCATTGATGTATATAGGACAACTATTCAGACACAGGTACCAAATATCATTAATGTATCCCAGACAACTGTTCAGACAGAGGAACCAAATATCATTGGTGTATATAGGACAACTTTTCAGACAGAGGAACCAAATATCATTGATGTATCCCAGACAATTGTTGTGACAGAGGAACGAAATACCATTGATGTATCCCAGACAATTGTTGTGACAGAGGAACGAAATACCATTGATGTATCTGGAACAACTGTTGTGGCAGAGGAAACAAATATCATTTATGTATCTGCGACAACCTCCAAGACAGACGGAACAAATATCATTATTGTATCTGCGACAACTGCCAAGACAGATGGAACAAGCATTACTGATGTGTATGGGTCGGCTCTCTATAACGGTGGATACATACCTTTTGAAATCTTGACATCTATTGTCATGGCCTTACTAAAGAAATTTCATGCTACGTGAATAACATTGCACAATTATATTAATGAGTCATGTCACTACAATAGTGGTAAAAATTCTACATGGGAAGAATATGGAAAACATAAACCTAAAAATTGGAGATGAGCATTTTGGATTTGTGAAAGGTAAAGGCACAAATAACGTCATTTGCACTTTGAGACCGTTAACGGAAAGAATGAGTGAAATAAATAGATATCTATTTGTGCGCTTTATTGACTATATCAAGGCATTTGATAAGTGAAACACGAAGAAATGATTATAATGTTGAAAATGTTACACATTGATGGCAAAGATGTTAGAATAATAAAGAAAATGTATCTGGATTCTGAAAATACAAGAGATAATGTCTATAGAAAGTCAAAACAAAGGACTTAGTCTGAATAATAGAAAGACATAAGTAATGGTTATTATAAAGAAAAACGTATGTACTCTAACATCAAGGTGAATGGAACCAATCTGAAACAAGTTAATATATTCAAGTGTTTGGGTACTTCAATAACGGCAGATGGAAGATGTATTAATGAATGTAAATGTAAAATAGCCCAAGCAAATGCAGCATTTCCCAAGACGATGACTATGCTCTATAATTTATCTTTCTCAATCGATGTGAGGAAAAGAGTTTTTAAGGGCTAGACTGAGCCAGTACTGATATTCGGAAGTGAATCATGGGCAATTAGCAGACAAGTGAGGAATTATGTGGATGCTGCGGCTTTTTTTTTTTTTTTTTAATTTTTTTAAATTTTTGGATATAGAAATTTAAAAAAAAAAAGAAAAGAAAGAGCAATGAATACATCTTGAAAGAAGTTAACTAAGAACGGAGAATTGGTTACTCCATCACAAGACGACACTCTTTGGGCATGTCGTGAAACAGGGAAAGCTCTAGTATGATGTCATAGCATGAATGTTGGAGGCGAAGAGAGACTAGGGAAGACAAAGCCAGAAGATAGTTCGACATAATGGAATGGAGGAACATCAGTATCAGAAATGATTGGCAGCACAAGGGTCAGAAGGCTGTGAACAGACTGCATGAACTATACAATGATGCGTGTTGCTACGAGGCATGTAATCTTTCTTTAGAACAAGTTTTGCGTTTGCAAAAACAATCAGAATAACTTTACCAGAAGATTTTTGTGCTATCGTCATGTCAGGTACTGGAGAGCCCATTGTTTTTAGTTCTTTTTCCTTCAGAAATCGAGCTTTTCTGCTGCGATGTTTCATTGCCTGCCAAACATTTTTGCCTAGAGTCATAATGGTATACCCAAGTTCACCTACTTTAGTGATGATCGTGAACATGTTTTGTGAATGGCACTCTTTGGGCAACTGTTGACAGCAATTTATCCAATACATCCACGTGTCGACAGTCGAGGAACCCTGCGACCATACTTTTCTCATGTTCATTCTGTTGTGTTCAATCCCGTTAACTGGTCTTTCACTCACTTTCACTGCACGAGTTATTTCGGCAGTTGTCATGTCTCGATACCGGTCAATGATATTCTTCACTCTTACTGTATTTCCGTCGATGAAATCTGAGCATGGCCTCCTAGATGTAGACACATTAGAGGTCATACGTATTCTATCTATACCAGTCTTTTCTTAATGGAAGTATACGCGGGACACCAATCACGAAACAGTGGTTCCACCTGCTTGTTAATTCCTGGTGAATTATGCTCTCTTTGCCGTCCTGGTCTGTGACTTCTCCACTGTTGTGACGAATCGCTGTTTCGGTTAACAGAGACTGCTGTGCCATGCATGGGTACATGGTCTCCTGTGGTGCCTCTTCCAACATAAGTTTCTGCTTTTGCCATCCATGACCTCCTTCGCCTAATTATTGTCCCTTTGCGAAGTATTTATTTACATATACAGAGTGTCGGGATGTTGTCCATCGTTTCTTCTGTGGACGCGAACAAGGGGTGAACATCAACACTGGCAAACTGATCCAGGATATACACGAGCAACAAAATTAACTAAATAGAGACATTATTTAAGCTGATATTTGTTACACTGCCATAGAGGCCATAATCTGGATTATTAGCACCGACAGTCTCTCACCAGCGACTGCTGCCGTCACCTGGATTACTGTAACGGGATCCGATGAGGTAAGATCTCTGTTACAACCCGAGTTCTTGAGTACTAGCCTCTAAGTTATCTTCCACTCTTTCAATATAAACAATCACACAATGACCACACATAAGAGAGTGTTAATCACTGAACAAGAAAAGAGTGTCATAGACAAGATATATAAAACAACCAACCACATATAGTTGAGATCCAGACCTATGACAAATTGATAGTAAGACACATTCTCATTTACTCTGCGAAATACAACAGACTTAATTAAAAGTTTAACAAACGATTTAATTCAGAAAAGAACATGGCTTGGATGAGTATTGTGAGTATTGTCTTTTGAGAAAAGTTCTTGCCACGATCATTCATATGTATATGGGTGGTGAGTTGGTTATAGAGACCATCCCAAGGAGTTCACAATGAGATTGCTAGTGTATATTGCGTATGTGGTAAACAACTGGGAAACAAACAAAATGTCATCACCCGGCAATGATTGTCACTCCTTCACTAATGATGATCCAGTGTCAGACGACTACTTTGTCTCTGGTCACGCCACACGTTTCAGTGAACAAGGATGGACTGGTTACTTCAATCATATGAGTATCGCATGTGTCATCTCATCCACACAGCACTCAACGGGTTAGAGATGTCGCTCATTCCGGAGGTGTAAATCACATACGCCTCCGATACAATCCCCGTTAACGCCCCATATACGGCACGATAAGGCCCGATAATGCACGATAAGACACAATAAAAAGTTCAATCTGAAACAAAAGACAAAACAATCACCCGGTGAAGAATCCATGCTGTGTACCACCGTTTAGTCACATCCCAACAGTTAACACTCTCCTCACTCTATACCCTCCTTCAGCTCTCCAAGAACAGACCACAAAGGATCTGCACCAACTGTACTCATATCCATATTGACCCGACAGAAATTTCTCTATGAACCATTCCCAAGGAGGAATCATGACATTTCAAAAGAATCCTACCTAACATCCTAATAGTGATACTCCTTTCTTATTCTCCATCAATCCGCTCTTCTAAAAAGTAGAGATAGTAGCAGTCTAAATATCTAAAGATTGTAATTAGATATAATACTACAGATTACGGCATGTCACATGATGATGAAAAGATAAAGGTCACTAAACTCTTCGAGAAAGGAGTCCAAAGATTCCTAGTAACCTGCAGAGATATAATGCCAAGGTTTTCCTGCGATTCCTAACACGCGACAGGACCTTTGAAACCTAATAAAACTACCTGAATAGAATAACATTCCCTAAATATTGTTCAACCTATCTACCGGGTAGTTGATCTTGAAAGGTAGAATAGAGACCGCAGCACCTAAACTCGCATACGCACTACTTCCCACGTGGAACATGAAACATGATGTTATATTATAATCTAACATATCTTTCACCACAGGTTTCCAGCCAGGTGGGTCACCAAGATAAACTGGTCATCCTAAGAAATTGAAACAGTTTGACCCTTTGTTCTTGTGGAATACTTGTTAGCAACTGCCCAAGAATGATCCTGTGACAATCTCGACGTCACGCATGGAGCGGTCAACTAGAGTTCAAGAAAAACCATAGAGAAAAGAAAGACACACCGGAGATTCCCCCAGTCTAACAAGCTCCAGTGTAGCCGTAACAACAATTAGTTTAGTTTAGTTTAGTCGATGATCAACATCACGGCACACGGGTGTAGCCCATAAGTGCGCCGTTCTTCTCCTAACTCAAACCTGAGTTTGGGGAAATTCAGCTCAGTGCACAAACTCCGTAGCACGACGAGGATCCTGAAATACTTTGGGTAGATTTTTAACTCGAAATTTTGCCCGGGCAGCGCCGTTAGGCTATTCTTTTTCGATTTCCAACTGCCAAGGGATTTTTTACGTGCGCAACAATACACACGGGCGTCCGATCTCACTACCCAGAGATCAGGGGAAATTTTATTACTGGAAGTCCACGTGAAAAAATCCCGGCCCACACCGGGGCCTGATCCCGGGACCTCCAGCACTCGAGGCGGACACCATACCTCGAGACCACGCAGCCCGCCTCAAAAACAAATAAAGAATTATAATATATGTATATGCGTATAATTATACCATTGTAAACGAAATACAAACATGATTTAGTATTTCTAATGCTGTTATATCGGGGGAGAATGACATGGAGATAATTCAGCAGACCTGATAGTGGCTGATGTCGTCACAATTACTAGCTCTGTCCAATCTCTCAACAGTCGCTGGACCCTTGCTACAACATATCCCACCCCAGTATCCATGCTACAACATATCCCCCCTCAGTATCCATTCTACAACAAATCCCCTCTCAGTATCCATGCTACAACATATCCCACCTCAGTATCCATGCTACAGCATATCTCACCCCAGTATCCAAGCTACAACATATTCCACCTCAGTATCCATGATGGAGGCTAGTGAATATCACGACAAGTACAAACATCCGCTCAATGAAAAGTGATACATGATTTGTAACAAAGAGGTAGGATATAAAATGAAAACAATAATTGGGTAAATGCTAGGTTAGAGTTTTAGAGAAAGACATATCACGATGTTTATGTACAGATTAAACAGATAGACAACAACATTTAATGCAAACAGCACTATCACCTTCAGTAGAATATCATACAACAGTGAGGACTGGACAGTCATGATCGCCGATGTCTACTCCAAACCAGGCACATCAAGAAGGAGAAGAAGAAGATGCAGTGACTAGCGATGTCCTCTTGCCCACTTAATCAGTTTTATTCGATTCCTCTCTCCCCACCACCACCACACCCCCCCCCCCCCAACACTGTGAAGGTGAACAACTGTGAACAACACTGTGAAGGTGATGGGGTGACCCATGTATACATGTGTTGAGAAAGGGTGCACAAATGGAAGGCCAGCAACACGCATTGTCTTTAAGAATGGCCTAACCTCTTGTACTAGCCTAGACCTGTCCCAACATGTATTCCACATCGGTCGCGGTTCTAAATGTAGGTCAGGCCGTTACATGCGATTATGTCACATTCTTATTACCAGATCTGCTCTTTCATCTCTCCGCTCTAGGCTTTATTCTAATATGATGATCACGTGAGCTTAGCTGTTCCTGTCACGGCCACTGTGATTTCACTCCCACCCCGACCCTATAGCTCTAGGTACATGGTCTACTTCCAGCAGCAGTCTCTGAAGAACACTACAAGCTGTACAATAAACAATATCAAATAACACAAAGTAAAGAGGCTTTACAGAACACAATTACGTAAAACACAGAACGTTGCGGCGACCAGCCTTCATCAGCAAACAAATACACACACAAAACACAACATGTAATTACGGAGAAGACCCTCCGGTGACTACATTAAGGCATAAGAACAGGATGAGAAGAATGAAAAGATGAAAAAAATTATAACATTACCATATGAAATAGGGTCAATAGGGTCAGAAAGGCCTCTTATTTTTAGACCTTTTAATTCCGCATATCCCATGTGGCATATCACACGTCCTATACCTCTCTCTCTCTCTCTCTCTCTCTCTCTCTCTCTCTCTCTCTCTCTCTCTCTCTCTCTCTCTCTCACTCTCCTTTCTCATATATGCCAAATATATGTTTTGCATATGCTTTACAGGACATCGCTGTCAACATCAGCATCTTTCAGCTGATTGTTGATTTCTTAGCAGGATTACTCTCAGTAGTTTGCCATTGCTTTCTGAGCGACCGGCTCAAATACCCCGTAAGTCACAGACGCGGAGAGAACCGCCACCAACTTTCGCGCAACGTAACGTTACCCACGAGAGCACACGAGACCACGGAGAAAGTCGTGCAGCCTCTAGACCAGAGAGACCGGCTACCATATACATATGTGTATATATATGGCTGTGTGAATGTTTATTGTTGTGTGTAGATGTATGTATGTGCGCTCACACATATCAGTCCACCCAGACTTTAGGATTCCATGGGTACACACATAGAGTGAGTTTCGTTATCTTCGGCATCATACTTAGGTGCAAAAACCAATACTCATTAACAATTGTCCACTATGGCTGTCGTGAAATCACTCCAAGTTTACAATCAGATGTCAAAAATACCAAGGACAGTCAGATTAACAGCTGCAGTTGTTTACTAGGGGGGTCGGTGAGATCAATCAATACACTTTCCTTTGAAAGTTCCCCACCAGTCAGGAAATTGTAGCCATGTGGTTGTAACACGCGGGCTTGTTTTGGTTGTCAGGACAGGAGGAGACAACTGGGGACATTGATTAAAAACAAGGGAGATAAGAACTTATTCTGAAATGGATAATCTGCCCCTGGGACCATCTGATGTGTTTTGTTTTGGTTGTTGAAACAAGCGAGACAACTTTTGCATTGGTTGTGCAAAGTGGAGAGAACCTATTCGGAAATGGATAGTCTGCCTTTGGAATCATCTGATGTGTTGACATCAAAGACCTCACTACAACTTCCGGCTCTTTGACATAAACAAGTCTTGTGTACATTAGTGTTGAAGAAAATGTTGACTAGAGCAGACGTGCTTTGTCACTGCAGTTATGGATTTTAATAACATCTACCGTGTGCTGGATTAATTAGATTTAATTTTACACGTGCCTGTTATGGCAAAATGTAGATGTGATTTAGAAGAACTGCTGTGTTGCCTAAGGTATACTAGATAGTATAATTAAGCCTAATTAATATAAGCAGTAGCTTTCGTAAAACTAGCTAGAGTAGTGACGTGATGATTAGCTCTGTTAGTTGAGAATAGAGTAGGGAAGGGAGAATTAGCTTTGCTAGTGAGAATCCTGTAGTGGGGTGATATTTGGAGAGATTTAAGAATGGGTTGGGAGATGGGGGAAGTGTCCAATGGTGGGATCTTTCAGTGAGGTGCCCACTAGGGATCTGCACGCTGTTTATTGGTCTTTCCTTGTCATAAACTGATTCAGATTGAAGGGATGTGGCACTCTGCTCTATGACAGAGTTGGTTCACTGAGAAAATTCTCTGAGCAAGGCAGTAGGCCTACATTCAGCTAGTAGGGATTAGTATCAGGCGGCCTTCACCAGACGTGGTCTCTTTCTCTAACAGGTTCCCCTACGTCTATGAAGAAGCTCTACACTGGGTTTGATGGAGGTCAACTCTTATTAAGAAGAACATCCAATGAACATTCACTTTATGTTTATAAGATGAATAAATACCCAGAAGAAAGTACAATCAGCACTGTTTATGCTAGGCCTAGAATCCAGAGGGTTCATACGAAATGGGCTCAAGTGAGAGAAACATTATAAACGATTCTTTTACAATAGGGATTCACCCAGGGTGGGTGATACTCGTTTCTTCACTACATACCACTGAACAATAGAGTCTAGAGAAAGACATTTTGACATGAAGTTCTCGTGGAATAAGTTAGTCTAGAGAAGAACATTGAACATGAAGTTCTCGTGGAATAATTTAGTACAGTGAAGAAGTACTTTAGAACCGTTTGTGTGTGACAATCTATGAACATGGATTAGAACAAATGTGAGACATGTGACTTTGAAACCTAGTTTTCACGGTACAGTGATCCGTACTTATTTGAGTTATAAGGACTGTAGTCTTTACAGTGATTGAAAGATCAATGATTAAGGTTATACAATAACTATTTTTTGGTGGATCATGCATCTAGTCGACCCAGTGGATCCCGGAGAAAGTCAACGTTCGGAAGAAGAGACGCATCAATCGGCGAGGTGTTCACGTACTAAGCTATCATGCTGTGGCGTACCCTTGCTATGATGATCATCTGACTTGGCTCCTGATCTGCTGCTCTGAGTCTACATACACACTAAAATATTCGACACACATTCTACACAGTACACACACACACACCTCACACCCATACTCTTTGCTTTAATAAATTATTTGTATTTGTTTGTTAAGGCTAGAGATGTTGAGTATGTTGTGTTGAAGAAGAGTGAGAGGGGGCACGATCTAGGGGTGAGTGAGAGTGAGAAAGAGGTATCTGCAGACTGACGGAGTTTTGTGGACGGAGTCTGGTGGTTTCTCTAGGACAATAATATTGGGGTAATAAAAATGTGGGTGTTGATTCCCCTCACTCCAGGGACGACACTAAAGTAAGAAAGGATAACTTACGACATTTATTGGGGGTTCGTAAACGTGATCTTTGGACAGCGGGATCTCTCGTAAACGTGATCTTTGGACAGCGGGATCTCTCGTAACTGGGGTCTTTTGACAGCGGGATCTCTTTTAGACGGGATCTGGTGACAGCGGGATCTCCTGACAACTGGGTCCTTTGACACGGGATCTTTAGTTAAAGGACGCAGATACTGTTAGAGAGAGAATCCAGCTAGAGTGAATGTGGATAGAGGTTAAGACACACTTCTTACCTGTTCACACTTCACACGTCTGCATAAGTCTGTGGTCCTGATTCTGCTCTTGTAACTGAGTGATTGTGTTGTGTTGTGCTGTGTGTTATTAAATGTATAGATTAACTGTAATTGTTCATTACCGATATATTTCTCTTGGAGATAATCTACTCTATCTGCTGACTTACCTCTCTGAAAAATGATCACTCCTAAACTAACCACGGCAGAACTAAGAGCAAAGGGGGAAGAAATGGGCTTGTCGGGTTCTGCCCTAACAGATTACATACAAGAGGTGGAGAGGGAGTTTCGTCAAGCAGAAAAGGAAGATCGAAAGGCCGAGTTGGAATTGAGAAGGATGGAGTTAGAACAAGCAGCTAAGAAATTGGAAGCAGAGCAAGCCATGAGAAGGCTGGAAATTGAAGCTAAGCAGGCAGCTAAGAAACTTGAAGCTGAGCAGGCAGCCAAGAAACTGGAATTTGAAACTGATCAGGCAGCTAGGAAACTTGAAGTTGAGGAAGCTGCTAGGAAACGGGAAGCGGAGCAAGAGGCTCAGAAAAGGGAGCACGAGTACCGGATGAGGGAACTAGAGTTAAAGAGGCAATCTAATGGGGAAACTGAGGGAGCAGTTGGAGGTTCCTCCATCCCAGGCTTAACCCCAGCCGGTGGACATAGTTACCATGCTATGAAGTTCCCTCTAGCAATCTACGAGGAGGACAAGGAGAAGATTGACCAGTACCTTCAACGCTTCGAGGCCATGTCTGTTGATATGGGTCTGGACAGTGACAAATGGTGTCTTAAGCTATCCCAGGGATTACGCCGGACCGGCTACGAGGTTTATTACCGCCTGCCACCAGGACATGAGAACAATTATGACGAATTGAAGACAGCTCTGCTGAAACGATTCGACGTTACATCACATACCTACCGGAAAAAATTTCGAGCAGCGAAACGAGAACCGGGGGAGTTGTTTGCCGCCTACAGTTTGCGTCTAAAATCCTATCTCCATAAGTGGATGGATTTGGCTGGGTTCGCACATGACTATGAGAGTCTGGAAGAGCTCATGGTGGTCGACCAGCTGAAGAAGCAAATGTCGAAACCTCTCAGGACATTCCTGGGAGAACAAGGAGCGGAACGTATTGACCTCGTGACAAAATTAGCAGAACGGTTCGTCGAGGTACATGGGGAGGCAGGGGAAAACCTTTCAACCAACACCAAAATTCAGGAGAAACAGGACAGGAAGAAAGCCAAAAACTCAGGACCAAAAAAAGGGGGAACCTTATGTAAAAACTTCAGAGGATAGTTCAGAGAAGACGAAGGAGGGAAGCAAGAGCACTTCGAGCTCTACACCAAAACGACCGTGGTCGGAGAAGTGGTGTTCAATTTGTAAGTCACCCTCTCACAATACGAGGGACTGCAAATCGAAGGCTAAGAGCCCTCACTTCGCAGCATGTCAAGTGACGTCCAAGGAGGTTGTCACTGAAAATGCCAAGGTCAACAAGGAAGCTCGCCACCAGGAGAGCTCACTCAAGTCCGGCACTAGAAAATCTAGGACAGGGAAATGGTGCAAAAACTGCAAGTCAAACACGCACAATGCTATTGACTGCAGGGGAAAGTCAGGAGACTCTCATTTCGTCGTGTGCCCAGTGGAACCTAAGGTGGAGCCCACCGAACAGGTCGAGGCCGAGGAAGAGACTCCAGACCAGGAAAAACCACCTGTAGTGGAATTGGTAGAGGTTAACGGTCGTCAAGTGGAGTGTTTGTACGACACAGGACTGGACGGGGAGGCCGTGATTTCTGCGGATCTGGTACACCCAGAACAATTCACAGGTGAGACCATGGAGATACAGCCTGCACAGAAGAGTGCTGTGGCCATGAAGTTGCCCATTGCTAACGTGGAGATTCGGTCAAGGTATGTCACCGGCACAATCAAGGCCGCTGTATTGACCGATCCCATTTTTCCCGTCATCCTCGGTTGCCGGTATGTCTTTCTGGGAATGCCCAGGGAGCCAATCCATATGGGAGCAATACAGACTCGCTCTCAGACGAGAACGGAAGAGGCAGAAGCAATTGTGACTAACCCAATGCCGGGGGAGCTACGAACTGCCCAGAGTGAGGATGCTACTTTACGTCCTTGCTACAAAAAGCTGCAGAGAAGTGCTGATCCACCAGGACGTGGGCAGTACTACATGAAGAATAGGATACTCTACAGGAGAGCAGGAAGGGGAGACAACCTATACGGTCATTTGGTCGTCCCGAAAGCTCACCGGTCCCAGATTCTTCATATGGGGCATACCATCTCATTTAGTGGGCATATGGGTATTGCCGCCACCATGCAGCGAATTTCCTGCCATTACTATTGGCCGGGAATGACAGAGGATGTGCGTCGGTATGTGAAGTCATGCCCTGAGTGCCAGAGGGTGGCACCGAAACACTGGACAGCACCGGTGGTCTTGGGTGAGATGCCCATCATGAACTCTCCTTTCGAGAGGGTAGCCATCGATATCGTGGGTCCACTTCCTAGGACTAGGAAGAGGAACATGTATATTCTCACAATGGTGGATTGCTGTACAATGTGGGGTGAAGCCATACCGTTGACCACGATTGACTCGAAACGAGTGGCGGACGCACTGATGGAGGCCTTTACCAGATTAGGCTTTCCGGATCAAATTCTGACGGACAATGGGTCCCAGTTTTGTGGAAAACTCATGGAGGAAGTATTTAGGGTGTTCCACTCTAACCACATACATACCAGCCCTTACCATCCTCAAGCCAATGGACAAGTAGAGCGTTTCAACGGCACGTTGATGACAATGCTCAGGAAACTGGCACAGGAAAAACCTGATAGGTGGGATGAATATATCCCAGCAGCACTTTTTGCCTATCGGGAAGTTCCTCATGGCTCAACAGGACTACCACCCGCTACGTTGCTGTTTGGTCGTCCAATCAAGGGACCGTTGGAAGCCATGTTGAGGAGTTGGACTGAAGAGGGGACGTCAGAAGAAGTGATCTCCTCTTACAAATATGTGGAGGAACTGAAAGAAAAACTTCACAAGGGATGGACTCTGGCGAATCAAAACTTGAAAAAGGCCAGAAAAAGACATGCGGCTTACTACAACCGTAGGTCTAAAGACAGATCTCTAGAGGTGGGAGACAAAGTCTTGTTGCTACTCCCAACGGGAAACAACAAACTGGAGATAGGTTGGCAAGGACCATTTCCCGTGGAAAGGGTGATATCCAGAACCAACTATCAGATCCGGATCCGGGGAAAGTCGAAGATTTTCCATATCAATCTCCTGCGGAAATACGAGGAGAGACCCGGAGACAAAGCAGCTCACCTCATGGCAATGGCAGTTGCAGGGGAGACTGAAGTGGGAACCAACGAGGGCAGGGAATATCCCTGGGTACACCAGGAAACCTATAGGGAGGTGCAAGTGAACCCTGATCTGACTTCCCAGGAGAGGGAAAGGATAACCCAGGTTCTCGAGTCTCATCAGGAGATACTGACTGATAAACCAGGACGAACGAGGTTGGTGGAGTTCGAGATGACTTTGACCACTCAAGAACCTGTTCGCCAAAAGGTTTACCCAGTGCCATTCTCTAAAGAAAAGGCCCTGGAGGAGGAAATACAAAAACTGCTGGAGGATGACGTGATTGCGCCATCCACATCCCCATACAATGCGGGGGTAGTTTTGTTACACAATTTCACAGTGGAGTACATTCCTGGGAGGGAAAATGTTGGAGCGGACTTCTTGTCAAGACACCCAGCTCCTGAAGAAGAGGAATGAATCATCTGGATTGAACTTGCAGTGGAAAAGAGTGAGATGGACTACTCTCTTAAGAGGGGGCCTATGTCGTGAAATCACTCCAAGTTTACAATCAGATGTCAAAAATACCAAGGACAGTCAGATTAACAGCTGCAGTTGTTTACTAGGGGGGTCGGTGAGATCAATCAATACACTTTCCTTTGAAAGTTCCCCACCAGTCAGGAAATTGTAGCCATGTGGTTGTAACACGCTGGCTTGGTTTGGTTGTCCGGACAGGAGGAGACAACTGGGGACATTGATTAAAAACAAGGGAGATAAGAACTTATTATGAAATAGATAATCTGCCCCTGGGACCATCTGATGTGTTTTGTTTTGGTTGTTGAAACAAGCGAGACAACTTTTGCATTGGTTGCGCAAAGGGGAGAGAACCTATTCGGAAATGGATAGTCTGCCCTTGGAATCATCTGATGTGTTGACATCAAAGACTTCACTAGAACTTCCGGCTCTTTGTGACATAAACAAGACTTGTGTACGTTAGTGTTGAAGAAAATGTTGACTAGAGCAGAGGTGCTTTGTCACTGCAGTTATGGATTTTAATAACAAATACCGTGTGCGGGAGTAATTAGATTTAATTTTACATGTGCCTGTTATGGCAAAATGTAGATGTGATTTAGAAGAACTGCTGTGTTGCCTAAGGTATACTAGATAGTATAATTAAGCCTAATTAATATAAGCAGTAGCTTTCGTAGAACTAGCTAGAGTAGTGAAGTGATGATTAGCTCTGTTAGTTAAGAATAGAGTAGGGAAGGGGGAATTAGCTCTGCTAGTGAGAATCGTGTAGTGGGGTGATATTTGGAGAGATTTAAGAATGGGTTGGGAGATGGGGGAAGTGTCCAATGGTGGGATCTTTCAGTGGGGTGCCCACTTGGGTTCTGCACGCTGTTTATTGGTCTTTCCTTGTTATAACCTGATTCAGATTGAAGGGATGAGCCACTCTGCTCTATGGCAGAGTTGGTTCACTGAGAAAAATCTCTGAGCAAGGCAGTAGGCCTACATTCAGATAGTAGGGATTAGTATCAGGCGGCCTTCACCAGATGTGGTCTCTTTCTCTAACAGGTTCCCCTACGTCTATGAGGAAGCTCTACACTGGGTTTGATGGAGGTCAACTCTCATTAAGAAGAACATCCAATGAACATTCACTTTATGTTTATAAGATGAATAAATACCCAGAAGAAAGTACAATCAGCACTGTTTATGCTAGGCCTAGAATCCAGAGGGTTCATACGAACCGGGCTCAAGTGAGAGAAACATTATAAACGATTGTTTTACAATAGGGATTCACTCAGGGTGGGTGATACTCGTTTCTTCACCACATACCACTGAACAATAGAGTCTAGAGAAAGACATTTTGACATGAAGTTCTCGTGGAATAAGTTAGTCTAGAGAAGAACATTGAACATGAAGTTCTCGTGGAATAATTTAGTACAGTGAAGAAGTACTTTAGAACCGTTTGTGTGTGACAATCTATGAACATGGATTAGAACAAATGTGAGACCTGTGACATTGAAACCTAGTTTTCACGGTACAGTGATCCGTACTTATTTGAGTTATAGGGACTGTAGTCTTTACAGTGAGTGACAGATCCAGGATTAAGGTTATACAATAGCTATTTCTTTTTGGTGGATCATGCATCTAGTCGACCCAGTGGATCCCGGAGAAAGTCAACGTCTGGAAGAAGAGACGCATCAATCGGTGAGGTGTTCACGTACTAAGCTATCATGCTGTGGTGTACCCTTGCTATCATGATCATCTGACTTGGCTCCTGATCTGCTGCTCTGAAACTACATACACACTAGAATATTCGACACACATTCTACACAGTACACACACACCTCTCACACCCATACTCTTTGCTTTAATAAATTATTTTGTATTTATTTGTTAGGGCTAGAGTTGTTGAGTATGTTGTGTTGGGGAAGAGTGAGAGGGGGCATGATCTAGGGGTGAGTGAAAGTGAGAAAGAGGTGTCTGCAGACTGACGGAGTTTTGTGGATGGCGTCTGGTGGTTTCTCTAGGACAATAATATTGGGTTAATAAAAATGTGGGTGTTGATTGCCCTCACTCCAGGGACGACACTAAAGTAAGAAAGAATAACTTACGACAATGGCCAACCCTATACCTGCACCTAATCATGCACTTACGGTCATCCACCGGGACCCACCTTCTTAATATTCACTCTCGGCCCACCATCACATCTCCGTTGCTTTCAGTGTCCCGCTTTCCCCTCCTACATCTTTATTTTCGTGCACCACTGATACCCATTTACCTGGGGTCTTCATTAAAACCGTTACCATCCCCTACCCAGGTCCCCATGACACCACATACTCACAGGACTGTCTATTTAAGAGTATCAAGGTGAAATTCGTGTTAATATCACAGCGTGGGGCACTGAGATAAGTAGACATAGTTGTCTGTCAAATTTGCATTTTCTTTTCACTGTTCTAATTTTTCATCTTTTCATTATTCTCATCCACTGCGTTTGCCGTAATGTAGTCATTTGAGGGTCCTCTTCTTGAGTATATGTTGTGTTTTATATGTGTATTGTTTTGCTGAACTATTTGTGAACATGGAATGTTTTTATTCATTTTACTTGACACATGGGGGATGTAGTTTAATATCTGTTCCGTTTTAAGGTGAATAACCTTACAGATATTGTTACTAATTTCTTTCAGATTAATAGCTTATAAATCTGTTGATTTTTTTAAACGTTTTGTTCCAAAGTGGTTGTTTACATTATTGATTTATGTCAATGTGTACAAATGTGGTGGAGATCAGAGTGAGCTGGGCGACAACACATAGACAACTTTTCCTTATATAGTGAGCAGTTCCTCTGTTGTCTGTGGTTAATGGCCAGGATCTCCAAGCTTTTTACAGGAACCTATTCTGCTCCTTTTTTTGTTGGACTAGTACCTTTTTCTGTCTAGTTCAATAATTGTGGGGATTCGGAGCCATTGCAGGGGTTCCTGCAGAGGGCTGATTTAGTCTGAGAACCCGCCCCATCCGGGATACCCCTAGTCAAATCATTCATATGTATCTTAAAACCTCACAGTGTTATAGATCATTGGTATTTTGAGCCATCAATACTGTGTCATCTGCACAGTGTAGATTGTGTATATTATCATCTCCAACTAGTAATCCTGACTTCTATTTGATCCTCTCATTATTTCTTTGCTATAGGGAGAAAATAAATCTGGCCACAAAATACAACTTTGTCTTACTCCTTGTTTTATCTGTTCACAATTGTCCTCTTTATTTCCCAAATTAATTGCTGCTACTTATTTCCACTAATTATTCTTTATTATTCTGAAGGTAGAGTCCTTTCCTACTACTAGGCGCGTCCACAGGGTGGCGGATGGTGGAGTGTCCTCTAGATAGTTTATCTAGGGGTTAGCTGTGAATATGCTGAATAAGCAGCCGTGGACAAACACAAGCCGTGGTCAATGAGAGGAGGTGAGTTAGTTGGTTGGGTAGCTATTTCTATAAAGTATCTCAAAACTCTATGACGTAACCAAAGGTGAGTAAGAAGCACCATACTCGGGGATTTCAATGCCAAGGCTGGCAACAAACATCTGAGTGGTTTGACTGGTGGCTATGGCCTAGGTGGTAGGAATGAGAGAGTGACATATTAATAACATGGGCAGATTACCATGTAATGATAATAAGTAACATCTGGTTTAAATAAAATCCTCAACAATTATATACGCGGAAAAGCTCTGGAGATAATATTCGCAATCAAACTGACTACATACTGATACCAACGAGTTTCAGAAGCAGCTTAGTAGGCGCAAAAACTAGACCAAGAGCAGATGGACATAGTGACCACTTCACAGTTATAGGAAAGATGAGGTTAAGATTTAAAAACATAAAGAAAACCCCAAGAACGTCAAGTTAGATCTAATATTACTTAAAACAAAGAAATTTGAGAAAAGTACAATGTTACTGTATAGAACAGATATAATATCATGGAGATAATACAGACTATTGATAAATAATGGGACATGTTGTGGGAATCAATCCAACAGACATCAATTGAAATCATTCCACCTAAACATAGAATTGCAAAAAAAAAGAAATGGATGACAGATGCAATTTTGCAGATGATAGACGAAAGATTGATTGATTGATTGATTGATTTAGGAACCGACATCACAGCATTCGGGGCATTCCCATAAGCGCTCCCTTCCCATCCTCAGAAGCCAGCGAAGAGTTCCAACACCAGTAGTACCAGTAGCAATCTGATTATATGTGCGTCTCGCCTTTCCTCCAAGCGCCGAGCACCGGCCAGATCCCCCCGTCACCCCACGCTGTCGCGCGCCCGCCAGACCATGGCGATCCATCCCCCCCCCCCCACCCGAGGTGCACACACGCTCCCACAAGGCCGCAACCACGTCTGCCCTATCATGCACCAACACTCCAAGTTTAGCAGAGCCAGCCAATCCGTCCGCCCGCCCATTCCCCAACACACCAGCCCGCCCCGGGGAAAACATCCAGACGACGCCTGCCACCCACGACCCCCGAAACGAAGCAAGCCACCCAGCACGAAGCCCGCCAGTCCTCACCCTACTCAATATAAAATGACACAAAGTAGTGCAGCTTTACATAACAGAGTTAAGACACATACAGAACGTTGCGGCGATTAGCCTTCATCAGCAAACAAACACATTCATAAACACAACATACAGTCAAGGAGAACTCCTGTGACTACATCAGAAGGTGATGACAGGACGAAAAGAACAAAAGCATGGAAAAATGGAAGCAATGAAGAGAAAATGAGGATTGAAAAAAATTTTAATTGAAAAGAATGTTAGTTGAAGAAAATGTTTAATTGAAAAAATGTTACTAGAGAAAAAAATGTTACTAGAGAAAAACGTTCATACTCACCTCATCGTTCCGATCTGTAAGTAACTAAGAAAATCTCGGATGTGTTGTTATACCCGGTGCTGGGTGTTACGGTTCAGTGAGCACGTAGAAGGAAGGGGGCGGGGTAGGAGGCGCGTAAGATTGAAGGTGGTACTAACCAAAACCACATTGTGTTATTATAGGGGCGAGTCTTAAGGTCTGGGTGGACTGATATGCGTGAACACGCGTGCATACATAGACACACCTCAACAGACAAAATGCTAGTGTATGTGGACATGTGCAAAGTATATGCAAGAAGAGAGAGAGAGAGAGAGAGAGAGAGAGAGAGAGAGAGAGAGGGAGAGAGAGAGAAAGAAGGAGAGAGAGAGAGAGAAAGAGAGGGAGAGAGAGAGCGAGAGAGAGAGAGAGCGAGAGAGAGGGAGAGAGAGAGGGAGAGAGAGCGAGAGAGAGAGAGAGGGAGAGAGAGAGGGGAGAGAGAGAGAGCGAGAGAGAGAGCGAGAGAGAGAGAGAGAGTACTCAGCACGCCCTCTGAGTTAGCCACAATCACGATGTGCGTGTGCATCGCAATCCCCATCCAGCGGAAAGCTGCACTGACTGCCGCCACCTCCACTCCCAAGCTAGATGCCGCTGCATCACATGCCAGGCTCTCCCGCACCAAACGTCGACCATTAGCCTTTGCCAAGAAACCCCAGGCACTTCTACTACCTCTCAACACCGAACCATCTGTGCAGACAATCACATCACCCGGGCGAGCATTATCCTGAATTAGTTGCTGGATTTCCACTTCCGTGGCCCCCGCCGGCCACTTCCTGCATTCCCGGCTCAATGTGATTATATCTCTGCACAAGTCTGACTGCCCCGCTGGCACCCCGACCCACCCTTCCCCTCGCGTAACGTTCTCCAAGGGGCACACCCGTCCGATCGTATCCTCCGCCTGAGCCATCCATGATTTCCCTCTTATCAGTCGCTGGCCCTCAACCGCGTCCAGTGGCCAATGCAACGGGCGATCCGCGCCAGCAGCCACTCCGAGGCACGCCCTCGCCCGCACCACCCCGAGCCCACCAGCAACAGTCGGAATACCAAGGATGCACCGCACACACACCACTGGGGCGTCTCTGGTGCATCCCAGAATGACCCGCACAGCCTCGCTTCGCATGCCGTCCAATCTCACCAGCTGATTCTCTGAGACAGCGAGCAGTCCCAGTCCATAATCAATCGTTGAGAGGATCAATTGGACGAAAGAAGAAATACAAAATAAGATAAAGAAGAATATAATAGAATACATAAAGAAATAGTAAATAAATGTAAAGTGGCTAAAGAAGCATGACCGAGTTAACAGTGCATGGACATTTAGACAAACTATGGAAAAGACTCACATTCCTTGTATCAACGAATAAATACAGTTACAGATAGGAAAACATGAAATACCACTGTTTGTTTTAAATCTAAGAATGGTGCAATATTGATTGGCGAAAGGGTTAACGACTTTCTCCGTAATCCCGTACAGCCACGTGAGGAACACAACTGCGTGAGATTCGGCAGCCGATCGCGTCGCGTTGGTTACTTGCGGGGTATATGAGCCGGTCGCTCAGAAAGCATTGGCAAACTACTGAGCGTAATCTTACCAAGAACATCAACAACAGCTGAAAAATGCTGGTTTTGACTGCAACGTCCTATAAGGGATATGCAACTTAAAAAAAACAAAGATGATATAGTCAATAGATTGACGGAATATCTGGACGAGCTGTGAGGTGATAGTAGACCGGATGTAAATATTTAAAACAGTGGTGAGAGACCACTATTACTTGCAGATGAAGTTGAAGATCACTACATGGCATGAATAAAAGAAAGGCACCCGGTCCAGATAACAGTACATTGGCGGAATGTCAGGCTCTACGTGATTTTGAAATTGAAATATTGACAAAATGTCTAAATGACATCTACACTAATGATCACAGTCCTAGTGACTTATTAAAATCCATCTTTATAGATCTTGCAAAGAAATTAGGCGCTTTAGAATGCTAAGAGCATCACACAATACATCTTGTGAGTTACACGACAAAGCTGCTGCTCATAGTAATTATGAAAAGAATAAGACACAAGATTAACCCAGAAAATAGTGATGAACAATGTGGATTTGTGCAGGAAAAAGGGCACAAACAACGCAATATATATTCTCAGGACACCATTAGAAAGAGCTATAAAAGGAAAAACAGATCGGTACTTATGCTTCATAGACTACACAAAAGCATTTTACAATGTAAATCATTTGGGTGTTTCGGGATTTGAGATTTAAATATTGAGCACAACCCACTACTGGCAACGCTGATCGAATTCTGGTATTAACCTTAGGCCTATCCACATCAACGTGGAAGCACTAGACTCGAGTTTCGCTCTTGTTGTTTGAGCTCGTCAGTATTGCATATCCTTGACCAGACCCGGAAACAAACCCCGGATCACTGGCGTGTGAAACGGGTGAGTTAACGCTAGACTACGCGACACACGCTGGACACGGCCAAATTATCACAACAGAATATTGCAACGTCACCAATTGTAGGCTGTAGCTCAAGATTTTCCCGATGGCCGTGACTGACCCGCTTCACACGCTAGTGATCCGGGGTTTGTTTCCGGGTCCGGTCAAGGATATGCACTACTGACGAGCTCAAACGAGAGCGAAACTCGATTCTAGTGCTTCCACGTTGACGTGAATAGGCCTTAGGTTCATGCCAGAATACGATCAGCGTTGCCAGTAGTGGGTTGTGCTCAATATTTAAATCTCAATTCCCGAAACAACCAAATAAAATAATTTGATTATTGCTCGCTAGACTTTAGGCGGCCTGGTGTGCCTTGCCAGTGAGAAGACTTGATCGTTCGGGTCCACATCGATTGACGGGCGTCAGTCGCGGCGATCGGGTAAATCTTGAGCTACAGCCTACAATGGATGACGTTGTAATATTCTGTTGTGATAATTTGGCCGTGTCCAGCGTGTGTCGCGTGGTCTAGTGTTAACTCACCCGCTTCACATGCCATTGATCCAAGGTTTGTTTTCGGGTCCGGTCAAGGATATGCACTACTGACGAGCTCAAACAAGAGCGAAACTCGAGTCTAGTGCTTCCACGTTGACGTGGATAGGCCTTGGGTTCATACCAGAATACGATCAGTGTTGCCAGTAGTGGTTTGTGCTCAATATTTAAATGTAAATCATGACGAAATAATAAAATTACTAAAGCAACTGAACATTGACGGCACAAATTTGCGAATAATAAAAAATATATATGCGCAGCAAACAGCAGCCATAAGAATCGACAACCTTGTAGGAATATTTCAGTGTATAAAGAAGGGCGTCAGACAAAGTTGTGAACTGTCTTCTGATTTGTTTTCATTCTACACTGAATATATAATGAGATCTACTGGAAATATGCCAGGAATCCTGGTTGGCGGATATAATATAAATAACTTACGTTATGTTGGTGACACCGTCTTGAAAGCAACAAGTCAGAAGGATCTACAGGAAATTATAGAAACAGTGGTTGTAGAAAGTGAAAAATTGGCCTTAGTTTGAATAATTGAAAGACAGAAGTCGTGGTGATATCAAAGAAACACATTGTGCCTAATGTGCAATTAAAAACAGGACGTTATTTTAGGGCAAATGCAGAAATTGAGATATCTAGGAACATGGATAACATCATATGGAAGATGCATCATTGAGATAAAGAGCAGAATAGGACAAGCAAAAACTGCATTCTATCAAACGAAGAACGTTTATTTGCAATACGTCACTGTCCTTTAAGTTAGAAAAAGAGTTCTTGCATGATACATAGAACCAATAGTTTTAACATACGGCTGCAAATCCTGGACGATTAGTAAACAGGTGACAAATCCCTGGGAGCCTTGGAGATGTGATTTTATAGAAGAATGCTGAAAGTTAATTGGACTGCCAAAATGAGCAATCGGGACGTTTTAATGGAAGCTGAGACGCAAAGACAACTTATCACAAACATCAGAAAAAGTCAGAAAGAGGCAGTCATGGTTTATTGGCCACGTTATAAGAAGACACAAACTGGAACATGTTGTGACAACCGGAAATATATGTGGAACGAGAGATATATGAAGACAGCTTGAGAAGATTCTTGACACCCTTGTCATGGCAAGGAACTGAGTCAATACACGAATTGATCCATGACTTCGGAGATCGACATTTGTGGAGAGGCATGATCGCCCACGTCAGCCGACAAGGCACTGGATGATGATGATAATTCCGAGATAATTCCCATTAATGTTAATATTGTGTATATCTCTTTTTGTGCCGTTGCTAAACGCGTTTCGCAATTATTGGTGCAGCCGGTTAATTGACAACTTGTTATTGATGTTGGGTTTGTTGTAACTGCTGTTTCAATTGATGAAACTCTAGTCCACCTTGTTCATTCTTTAGACGGTGTCGATTGAAGCAATATGATTTCTTGAATTTCTTTTAAGCTACGCACCTTTTTGTCAGAAATGTATTGATTAACTCCGTTGCCTCACCCACCCACCCACACATACATACACACATGCACGCGCACTCACACACACACACACACACACGCGCGCGCGCGCACACACACACACATCACGTCATATAGGTGTGGTCGTTCATCATTATTTGTGTGTATATGTATATGACATCCGAGTGAATTTACATGCGATTTCCAGAACATAATAGAAGAGTAGTGTATGTGTGTGATTTTTATTTTTTAAATTTTTATTCAAAGCTTGCAGATGTTACTCTTCAAGTTGAATTTGGTTAAAGCTAAATGTTGGTTTTTACAACCGTACAGCTGAATGTTTAGGTAATTACATGTCAGCGCTGGAAACAGGAGCAAATGACGATAAGTTGATTGCTATAACGAAAGCCCCTTTTCCTACTAATCGGATAGAGTTACAAGGTTGCCTGGACTTAGAAAGTTATTTTCTAAAATTTGTGGCAATGTTTTCTGCAACAACACCTCCTTTTCATGAGTTCGTAGCCTATTTGAAATAATAACAAACTGAAAAACCTAAGGAAAACCTCAGAAAACATCTTTTGTCTTCAGGTTTTAACATGAAAGTGGCATTTACATCCAAATCACAATTTATATTTCAAGAATCGTCATGACCATTCTTGCTGTTGCCAGGGGTTGAGACAGAGCAGTATTTTAGAATACGCTAGCCCTGACAAACTGAGCAAACTGAATAAGCAAATTTAGACTTCTGAGCCTGGAATAGCATTTGGGGAGACGTTCAGAGGTTACATGATTATTTACAGAAGTAGAAATTTTCATTGATAACATGAGATGGCCGTATAGCAAACAATTAAGTTTTGAGCTACTGAGCCGACATGGATTGTACAGATGTATACTGTTCAAAACAATGAAACGCAACATTATTGCAGTTTCAATTGCAAACTTGTACCAACATTTTATTGACGATTATGATTCTCCCACTGGATTCGGTTGTGGCGAAGCCGGTCCATAAGAACAGGATCTCTGTATGGTCTTCTGGCTCAAAGACCATCGTCGTCGTGCAGCAGGTTCCTGACCGTTTGATATGAAATTCCATGAGCTCCTGGCATTGACTAGACTGGAGGATGCAGATGCAAATCTATTCTGAAGGTGACTCAGCCGTAGAAGCGGTCTTCGGCAGCAGTTGTGATTCTGGGTCTTCCACTGAGCGGCCGATCTGCCACTGAGCCAATTTCTTGAAATCGCATGCAAAGGTGACTAATGGTGCTTCTAACCACATTAAATTCTTTGGCTATTACACTTTGTGACTGTCCAGCCTGTAAACGTCCAATGATGATCAGTCGTTGTTTTGTAGTGAGATGAGCCTTACTTGCACATGAATTTTCAATTGAATTAATTCGAGGATCGTCAATCTTTTATAGGCATTTAATAATACTGTCAGAGAGTTTTGTGTTCAGTAAGTTTCACGTGTTTATCATGAACCTGTCACGAGTTTCACAAACATGTTATTTTGACCATGACCTCTTTCATGACCTCACGAATCTTGAGGTGAGTACAATTCAGGTAAACACGACAAGTTAATGACCAGATGGACACAGTCGATAGGTTGACCGATGTCCAATCAGCAAATATCTTTTATAAAAGTAACACCAAAAATGTTGAGTTTTTTTTTTTTAAACAGTATATATATTTACCTAAACACGACCTAAATCATCAACAGTTTCTAAGGTGCTGGTAGAGATATGGGTTTTATATATGTGTTTTATACATGGGAGTATAACAGGGGTTAGTTACTCTATGAGGAATTAACCATTTTGAGAGGCTGTTATAAAAGAATTGTGCACGGTTTATTGGGTTCAAAAGAGCTTCACAATGGGAAATATATATGTGGGGGTAGAATAGGTTTAGCAATTCAATAATAGTAATACCTAGCATGACCACCGAAAGCCACTCCAAATATTCTAGCAATCTGGCCCATGTCCTATTGGTTGACAACTCGATGCCTCGCTTATCAACATATTGCTGTTTAGAAAGAAGTCTTACTTACTGGTTCATTTCATGTTAAAAATTACAACCGGTGACCGTTAGAAAATAGTGTATCAGTTAGTCTGAGGCACTTTTAAGAGTCGACTTAACAACTTAGAAGCTTTTATTTTTAGAAAGGATAGATTAGATATAGTCGCAGTTCTTGCCATTACAAAGAATATAATTAGTCAGGAAGAAAATACATTAGAATACGTGACATATGGTAAGTATATAAATATGTGGTTACTCGGACTCCGGTAATGTCAGGAGGCTCACGCGTCACCAGAAAAGTCGGGAAAGATTGACGTAATACAGGATAGCTCGGCATGATCTCCACGTTGCGAAGAGGTTATCACAGAGAAAGCATAACTTATAACACTGGGAGGAAGACTGTTTCCACAATAACAGAGGGACCACACGATATTCCATTAAAACCAGCATTGTTAATTCTTCAACTAGAGGACTTCAAGGTACAGAGTGCTGAAGGTATTCATCTCCGGAGGTATAAGCCACGTTGTCGGGACGACAACAGCTTGGGAAGAGGGTGTTGTCGAGACCTTTTGTCAACGGACGTTTCAATATAATTTGACATTTAACGCTAGATTATTTAGGCATTTAGAACGGAAATAACCAGCATTACTTTGGGGGAAAAATCATCGTCATTCTTGAATATTAGAGAAAACCCGCAACAATTTTTAATTCTCAGTCATCTACGCCAGCAAGAGTAGCAAGGTCGTGATTCCCAGTTGTAGACCTGTACTAATCATAACAAGTGGCTACCGCAAATGAATTCAACAACTTGACTTGTAGTACAATTTTGGGTGTTCGTTGATGCAACTCTTACTAAGAATTAAAGATTGTTGCTACATTTTCTACCAAATCGTAATTTTTGTTCGTGCATCTCTAAGTCTTAATTTATTTGGTGCACTTTTGGCAGTCGAAGGGTGTTGATTTGTGCATTAAGTTTGATGTAACTACTTAACAGCACATAATCTAAACGTTCTTATTTTTACTTGAATCAATATCGGCAACTATAGCTTTCAAATGTTATGTTGTCTAGTGCGTCCTCTAGTCTCTATTTCCTTCTTCTCCTTCTGTGAGTGCCAAATAATACTATGTGTGTTTATTTATGTAACTGTCTTAGTGGCCTCAAACGTTCTCTCCCATTGATTTCGTGTGTTTACGTGTACAGCATTAGAACCGACCAATAATTTCTCTTCTTTAAATGTTTGTTCATGTATACTCGACAACAGTATTACGGTCCCATGTGTTTGTTATTTGACCTATGCTGGTTTAATATAAATTATGAGACCTATGGTGCTATCTCAGTGGTTTGATACGAATTCTGTCCGTATTCCATAGTTGTTAGGTTCATGTGTATGGTAGACATGACCGATGAAGACACTTTTTTTGGATTGTCTGGTTGGTCGTGCGTCGAAGTACACTTGATCATGCAGCGAGGTGCCGTCGTCATTTGGAGGCGACAGGTTCGATCCCGGTCGGTAACTATAGCTTTCAAATTTTATGTTGTCTAGTGCGTCTTCTAGTCTCTATTTCCTTCTTCTCCATCTGTGAGCGCCAAATAATACTGTGTGTGTTTATTTATGTAATTCTTTTTACTCAAAAGAGTATAACTTACAGACAACTGTTCAGTTTGTTAGGAACTACTTTTTAGTACCTTTAATAAAGATATATTAATTGTTGCTTCTTTCATGTAAAGCCTCAGTTTGGGCTGTTACTCTATCAGATTGTTCTCTGCTCAGTGCCAAGGTTATGAAGAACACTTTTAAAATGTGTACCTGAAGATTACAATTTTGTGTGCTTACTTATTTGTCGCCGGCTTCGTGGCTTAGAGGTTAGCGACTTCTCTCCGTAATCTCGTATACTCTTGTAGGTAACGTGATGACGGTGAGAATTAGCAGTGGTTCGAATCGCATCGGTAACTTATTGGGTATGTGAGCCGGCCGCTCAGAAACCAATGGCAAACTACTGAGCGTAATCTTGCCAAGAAATCAACGTACAGCTGAAAGATGCTGGTGTTGACAGCGATGTCCTGTAAAGGATATGCAAAACAAACTTATTTGTCTCGTGGACTAATTGGTTTGTGAACTTTTCGCTCACACGGTGTTCTTTTGTCCTTAATTCTGCACCCCACCTTCAACCTCCACACTGCCACACTTGCCGGCAGGATATTTACAGCTCTCTTTTCCTTCTTTGGTCTTCTCTTTTTCTCTTATTCCCGCCCCCCCCCACCCCCACCCCAAGCCGTAATGTCCCAGTAACATAACTGATTAATAGACACGTTGAATTTATAACAGTACCAACAATGAGTATTTATTAATGTGTTACATTGTCATGTTTCAAGCCAATAGAGGGAATATCAGCTTCACCATCACCTGCACCAACTTGTTCGGTATCACTGAGATGTTTCACTTGAACCTCGGTAATAATTTGGAGTTCCTGATTCGCCCCTTCAGGAATCGCCCAGGGCTGAAGTTTGCCATCAGCAAGAATAAAGTAAATTAGAGCACCAGCTGCAGCCACAGCTGCACACACGTAAAACACATGTCGCCATTCTTCAGCCGTTCCCTGTGGGGGAAAAACACAATAAAAACAAAAGAGGTGAATTAAAAAACAACAGTAGCATATTTAATGGAACCCTAAATGCCTGATACACATGTGTATCCATACATCACAGAGTTAAGTCTTCTTCTGTCACCATTCATTTATACACTTCTACAACCACGCTTTGTTACTGCTACATTGTAAATAAGGCATAGTTACGTTGATTTGATCTGTATTGCATTTTATTTCTAATAATTACTATCCTACTTTTCGTGACACAATAAAGAGTACGAGAAATAAACACACGAGGCTGTGTTGACAATGAATGGCACTTATAGAATCCAGTGGAAATAAGCTGAGTAAAAAATGCAAACTAGATAATAGACAAAGTAAAATTTACTGACACATTGACATTAAATCCTACCATTTTGAAATGAAGATGGCTCTTGGTTTTATAGTCAAATATTAATTTCTCCAGTTACTCAACTCTGTTTAACGTATGAACATTCAAGCGTCTATTGTAAACAGTCTTCTGCTAGTTTTCTCATGTTCTCATTTAGCATTTCCTATCGAGTGATGCGGGATACATTTGTCATGAACAATATCCATACGTGTTAGAGAAATCACATCTTCCTTATAGAAGATATTTTTATCTCAAGGCTGTGAAGTGCTCCGTGTCCTTTATGACTTCCTGTTCTTTGTAATCCACTAGTAACTTCACGATTGATGTTGTTCGTTTTTAGATTGAAATCATCATAGTTGTTTACTATGGCCCAAAACAGATTCAGCGTGCCTTACATGATTAATCTTTTGGATGGACAGATGTCGCATTACTGCGCACTGACTTTGTTAAACCCGTTAAAGCACCTATCATTTACTATTTCCACAACTAGTGGAACGGAACAATTTATCTGTTGGCACATTGCCTTTCAGCTTGCGCTCAACATCGAGTCCAAGCTCTATTAAAAGGTAAACACAGCAGATCTAAAGGTAGCGAGCATATCAACCAAGCGCCAGAATTGTTCTAGATCTTCATCACCAACTTCAACCAAATGAACAAACAACTTTTTAAATGTCATCTGGACAAACTCAATTGTCAGTAATTTACGGTTTGATCACTGTGCCATAGATACATCACTTCCAAACACTCTTGATTTGGCTGAATCGCACAGTCAAAACACTTGTCGTGAACTTACTCAGTTTTCGGACGACAGAATGAAAGATTTCATTAATGTCAACAGCTCCAAAATTGATACAACATTTAAATAGGACAATATTCTTCTCCAAAACGAAATCCACCTCCACAGGGAAGATAATTAAACTGTAAAAACAGCCTTATGGACATGGAGCTGTAGAGATGTGTGTTTTTAATAATTGTGACATGACGATATTAAAAAAGATTCTACGGAGACCAACACAACTCATTCCATAGAGCGCACCCTCTCTGTCTACCCACATGGAGCGCATATAACCAACAGGTTATATGTTCTAATTGCAAATTCCTCAGCCACTGAACAGGGGTCACAGAACGTTTCGGTTACCACAGCCGTGCACCAACAACAAGTGCCACGAATGCGACAAATGAATCAACAACCAAGACAACAAGCACAAGACGGCTGTAACCAGTGGCAGCAAAACCCCAGACGGACACAACAGTGTCAAATGAGCATAGGTCACGATGCTATACATGTCATCATTGGCGACTCTCTTCTAAAGGGAAACTTCTACTATCGTGTATCATCTTCTGAGGACGAGACAGTGTCGATCTATCTCTTCCAGGCGCGGAATTGGACAGACTGACAGTTTCACTGCGCAGAGTCAACATGAACAACAAGATTAGAACAACACCAGGTATTAATGACATTATTAATAAAACAGATTTAAACACCTCACAATTATCTACACTGCAGGTGTTATTATGGAGTAAATTTACTGATTCTTCCATCTATTTGTCATCCATTACCACCCTGTTAGGATGTCAGCGTCGCATGGCCGATGTAGGAAATCATAAATTGTTATAGGGAAAAGAGTATAAATTGTATTAATCATGGTCCGCATTTTACAATGGTTATGGCCTCCGGCCAGTATGGTCACTGCCAACAAGGAAAGCAATGGCAAACTAAATTCTTTAAAGATGTCTAGTTTATCATGATTCCTCGAATCACAGAACGTCAAAAGAAAAGGACAGCAACACATAAATTAGCAACATGGAATGTTCGTACGTTAAGCGAAACCGGAAAGTTGGATAGCATCAAACAAGAAATGGGAAGAGAGAATATTAGTATATAAGGAATGTGCGTGAGGAGATGGAAAGGAACGGGGATTAAGACAGGGAAGGTTTTAAGATTATTTATTCTGGGGGTTAAGGAAGGCAAAGAGGTGTAGCAATTATCTGCAAGCATTGGGTCTGCAAACAATAAAATATGTTAAAGAAAATCGGGCAGTGTCAGACATGGTTCTATTGGTAACATTAATCGGTAGACCTTTTAACACAAACGTCATTCAAACATATGCCCCAACAGGAGAATGCAGTGACGATAGTATAGATGAATGTTATAATGACATGGAGGATGCGTTGAAGAAATGTAAACATTCAGAAATAAATATCAATATGGGTGACTTCAATGCAAAAGTAGGAAATTAAGGCGATGGATGCACAGTAGGCAAACATGGCTTGGGAGAACGAAACGAAAAAGGATATACTTGTAGAATGGGCAAAAGAGCAGGAAATGATTGCCGGAAACACCCTGTTTGATCAACATTCTAGAAGACTATATTCATGGAGGAATCCTGACAGCAGGATTAGAAACTAGATTGATTACATCCTGATTGATAGACGGTTTCGAAATGCGTTACGAATCGCAAAAGCAGTTCCCAACGCAGACTGTTACAGTGATCACAGATTGCTTACAGGTACTTTGAAGGTAAAGTTACAGAAAGTCAAGTATACACCAGGAAACACTAAATATGATCTGCGTACATTAAAAATGGCAAGGAAATACAAGACAATTTCAACATAGTAGTAAAGAACAGATTTGATATGTTGTCTGATCTAGAGATGGTATTTCACGATGTGGAAGATTAATGAGAAATGTTGAAGAAGTCAAACAGTTTGGCTGCAGAAACAATTATTCCAAAAGTAAAGAAAGTGGGTCGTAAGAAATGGATAGCTGAAGGAATTTTATAACTAATGGAGACCAGAAGAAACAACAAAGTAATCCTGACAAATATTAAGAGATTCATAGAAAAGACAGAACATTATGTAAGGAGACATGGCTCGAGAAAAATTGCATAGAGATTGAAAAACGACACAACAGTAAAAATACCACATTAATGCACACCAGAATTGAGGATCTTACTAATAAAATAACACGTGCATCAAAAGACTGCTTAAAAACAAAAGAATGAAACATCATATTAGAAAAAGATCACGTATGGTCAGATTATGCGAACAACCTTTACGATGATACCCGAGAACGGTATGATAATCGAAATAATAATGAAGGACCATCAATTTTGAAGATGGACGTTCAGAATGCTCTTAACCATACGAAAACAGGCAAAACCACAGGTTCAGACAACATTACAACAGAAATTATCAATGCCATAGAAGAATATGGAATAGAGCAAGTCACCAGACTGCTGAACACAAAATATGATAAGGGAGTTATACCTCCTGAATTATGTAATTCTATATGTATTGTAATCATAAAGGAATAAGGAGCCTTGGAATGTGATCAACATCGAACAATTAGTATAATGAGCCACATCACGAAGATTTTGCTAAGAATTATCATGCGAATAGTTAGGAAGAAAATACATCCCGAAATAGGAGAACAACAATGTGGGTTTCTAGAAGGCGGTACAATTAATGCTGTGTATATGCTGAGAACATTAATTAAACGTTCTGTAGAAATAAACAAAGACCTACAGCTGTGCTTTATTGACTACACAAAGTCATTTGATAAAGTAAGTCATGTCAACATGATAAATATGCTTGCATACCTACAAATTGATCGAAAAGGCCCTGGACTTCTAAAAAAAAAAATCACTTATTGGAAACAACAAGCTGCCATAAAGATTCACAATGACGTAGGTCAATATTAGCCTATTAAAAGAGGTATGAGACAGGGATGTGTAATGTCTCCAGATTTGTTTCCCTGCGCAGTAAACATATTTTCAGAAATGTAGAAGATATGAGAGTAATCACCATTGGGGGACATACCATCAATAAGATTAGATATACGGATGATACAGTATTGATTGCTGACAATGAAGAGGATCTGCAACATTTAATAGATGCAGTTGTTGCACACAAAGAAACAACTAAGGTTAGTATTAAGTTGTAAGAAGACACAAATTATGGTCGTCACTAGGAAGAAGGAAATACCACAATGTAATATATACAGGTAAATGAATATATTCTTAAACAAGTCAAGTGAATTGGTACACGTAAGGGCGATGCGCTACCTTCGTGATTTTCCAATCATTGTAGACACAATACAAATTTGCAGAGCACGTGCCTACCTCAGAGTTAACGTAAACACACAACATCCACTGAATAGTGAAATTAGGAAAATGAAGGATAGCAGGTTAAAAAGAGGAAGGTCGTGGATGGGTCAAATCGAAGACATTCTTCAACAGGTATGTGCACTTGAGGACTTAGAACCTGGCGAAGAGTGGGTACAAGTACCAACAGATTTCTATATGTCCTTTTCTGTTTGCATCCAACTAGATAGAAAATGCAGACACGAAAATCCGGCTGCGATGGAGGCGGAAGTACAAGCATTGATTTTCGAGAATTCTTTGACAGTGATGCTGTCAACTAATCAGATGGGTCGGTCGTCCAACATGTGAGAGGCTCATGGGCCTTTACAGCTCAGGTCGGAGGGAGAATTGTGAAGGAGGACTCTGGTGCTTTTGTTGAGACCACATGTAGCCAGACTATGGAAGTCATGGCAGTAAGTAAAGCAATAACATGGCTCGAGACACAGACATTCACTAGGGCATGTTTCCTTTCGACTCAATGAGCATGCTCAATAGGATAGATATGGGGTGGTTCTGAAGAGAGTGGTTTCTATCTCTGGAGCGGTCTCGGCTGGCAAAGAGATCTTCATCTCTTTTCATCTTCGTGCCAGGGCATGCGGGAGTACTAGGACTTGAGCGGGCTGACAAGCTCGCAGGTCGCAAGCTGTGGAGGGCGGACGCGCCATGGACCAGGCTGACATTCTGAATGTTCTACGAGTAGTAAGACTTTCGTGAGACCCAAATGATGACCGTGAATCTACAACCATGGTCAGACTGCGAGAACAGCAAATTAAAAAAGGTGTGGCCAAACAAAACACTACGCAGGAAGCTAAAGAAGATTGATAAACCTACACAGAACTGGTGTCGTTAGCCGCTACACGCTGCGGGATTTGCTGAGGAGGTTGATCCGCGAGCTTATGGACTGAATGGTTCGATGTGCAATGGGGATGGTCTTTCGACTAACTAACTAAGTAATTGGTACAATTATCATCGGAAGAGTCATAACATCTGATGGGAGAGTTCTGAAGAGATTAGACCAAGAATTGTCTATGCGAAGGCAGCCTTTTGCAAGATGGAAAAAATACTCAACTCTAAAACGATATAGATTGCAACGAGAAAACAGAGTGTTGAGGTGCTACATAGAACATGTACTTGTGTATGGATGTGAAGCTGAAAAACATCTGATGGCTGTGGAAAAGTGGTTTCTGAGGAAAATGCAAAGAATACATTGGACAGGCAGAAAAACCAATGACCAATTCCTACAAGATATACGTGCAATTCGTAAACTGATTAGAGAAATTAGATGTAGGCAGTCAAAATTGTTAGGTCACGTTATGAGAATAAATAAATAGGAGAACTTGCGTGATGACAACTGGAAGGATGGAGGGGAAGAGAACAAGGGGAAGACAGTGACGTAAATAACTGGATGGCTTGGCCACGTGGTATGGTCGAGACAAGAACACCGAGCTAATCCACTACTCTGGTGATCGAGTGAGATTTCGAAACACGACCGCCCACGCTTGTGGGCATGTGACATTTTGAATCAATCAATTTTACATCACCGTTCGGGGCACTTAAAATAAAAGATGTACAGAGACCAAATACATAGTTCTAAGCTAGGAAGTAGTTTACTGGCGAAGAAAATCTGCATCTCCAGTAACCGACTCTCAGTATACTCAGAACATTCTCTCCTTTTCAGAACAATTGTCTGCATGTCAAGTACACAAGGCTAAATATCACAACCCACGCTAGAGACCCGATTCTGAAAATTACGATATTGTGTTTCATCCTGTGTCCGTAAATGGGTCTCCCACAATCATGTCGAAGGGGACACCTTTAAACAATGCTTCCGTTCCTCGGACGTCTGCTTCCAGCGTAGCTCCTATCAGAGATGCTCATAACAGTCGTCCTTCATTAGACGGTAGTCTACACTCTTCCTATCATTGGAACCGTGAATTTCAGCATCTCAGGCAGTTCAATCCTACAGCCTTGTACCAAGCTTTTGTGATGTCACACCAACAGAGACATTGTAGTACCTCCTCACAAACCTTACTTATTAAGTAAATCAACGAAATCTTTAAATGTTATATCGCAACGACATAAAATTTTCATTCATGATTAGTGGCTCATCAAAGATGAAGTACGTATAGGCCATCAGTACATCTATCATTTGCTCCGCAAATTACATGAGCTTTCATTACTAATGTGCAGACAATTCCACGTGTTTGGTATAACAAATGCACACATCAACATACACGCCTAAACGGTGACTAGAAGAAGCAACTTACATTCGGGGTTAGAATTCCAGCAATCAGCGGGGCCACCATGCCAGGTATAGTTGCTGCCGTGTTCGTTATGCCAAACAAAACGCCTGCGTAACTGTTTAGTCAAAAAGAATTTTCCGGAAAATCATTGTCTACATGTTACATACGTATTATTTCATGCAGAAGGTAAGGGTGCCATGGGCGGCTAAGAACGAACGAACGAACGAACATACTTTATTTTCAAAGGGTTAAGAATGTGACACGCAGTCCCATCTAACATTCTGCTCTTCTATCACTCTCTTTCATACATTATTTCATTCACACATCATTCAAGGCTAACTAAGAACAGCAACAATATAAAATATATACATTATAAAGGCATGGGCAAAATGCAAACATCAATACTACGCGCCTCAGTAATATTAAATAATGGCGTGGCAGTTGTGTGGAATATACTGGTCTACCAAAAGGGGACTGGCTGTTATACTATGGTTTTATTATTATTATTATTTCTATTATTAAGGGGGAAGGTAATCCGTACTGAGATAGTGTTCGAATAAGTTGAGATTATATGTGTAGGGATTGGTGATGTCTTTGATTTCTTGTGGAAGATTGTTCCACAGCTGAGCTGCAGAGTACGTTAAGCTTGTTTTGTATAAGTCAATCCTAGGCTTCGGAATGTGTAGTATATTTAATCGTTTACTGTGTCTAGCATTACATTTAATTAAGAAGACCAGACAAAGGACCAATCCTCATACATTTGATTAATTGCACACGTCAAGAACAGACAATCGTTATGTTTGGGCATGGAGAGGGACAAGACCATATGGAGAGGGCCGTGACAACCGGAAAGATTGAGTGTTAAAGGCAGAGGTTGACAGAAGGAGAACATGCTGGCTGGATTGCGAGGGTGACACAGAAGACGGCAAGTAGTCTAAATGATCAAGAACAGAATAGGCGGTTGTGTGTGGAAAAACATAGTCGCCCTTGCCGGTAGACATTACATGCAGTCATAACGATACTATTATGTTATGTATGGCAGCTTGAAGTCTAGGATAGAACTCTGGCCCCTCCAGCCACAACAATCACAACCAAATGTTAGCCAGGCATCTGGCAAATACCTGTACTCATCTTCAGCTCTATACACTTGATGCCACCTGCAGGCCACACTTGACGCTCATCAATAACAGCATTCCCGGCTCCCAACAACATCAGCACATTGTCTCAAATGTCTGTTGCAAATATGAGGTTGTGATTTGCTCTACGCTTCATGCTTCTCTATTTGCGCCAGAGCTGTCATGCTTTTCTCTTCCGTCTAGAGCAGTGTTTCCCAACCTTTTTTGGGCTATGCCCCACATAAGCCTTTCTAAAATTCTTATTTCTCCCCCCCCCCCCCCCAACATATGCATCATTTTTAATATTCAAAAATTGAAATTTTCACTAAAGAAACTAAGAAACTTGAATTTATTTTTAGAAGGGCTCACGGTTCCTCCAGAACCCCCCCCCCCCCCCCGGTTCCGCGCCCCTGTGTGTCGGTTGTGTTGGGTGAGTTTGTTTGTTTGTTTTGGTTTGGCGGTTACCCCAGACAAGCTGGTTCCCCCGCCTCCCTCTTTTTTTTTGTGTGACCCCTTAGTCTCACTGTGAGCTATTGCCTACAGTGGTCCACCAGGCCCACATCTAAGGTGAAGATATGCGATGTGTTTTTATTTGATCATTCCGGCCCCCGACCAGACCAGGCGCACTACTGGGGGGAGAGCAGCAAATGCAATCGATCCTAGCCAAAGGACCAATAGGTGTTTGGAAGAAATCACTTCTTGAGCAAACACAGTAAGTAAATTTTTAAAACATATAATGGAGAACTGAAATTCAAGTACAAAATAATTTTAATGAAAGATTTTTCTATATTATTTTAATTATTAGTAATTATTTAAATTCATTGAGATCCTAGCGCTTGATGCTTGCTGCAAAGAGATTTTATGTCAGGTTCCAATTTAGTTAACTTCAGTCTCAAGTCTCCCCGTTTTGTTATATCCAGCCGATTTTTTTCCATTTTCGAATTGCCCCTCTTAACAATCGAATTGCCCCCCTGTGGGGCGTGGGCCCCACGTTGGGAAACACTGGTCTAGAGGTAAGCAATCATTCTCTTGTGTCTAGAGATCAACAATCATTCTCTTGCGTCTAGAGGTCAGCAATCATTCTCTTGTGTCTACAGGGCAACAATAATTCTCTTGTGTCTAGAGGTCAGCAATCATTCTCTTGTGTCTAGAGGGCAACAATAATTCTCTTGTGTCTAGAGGTCAACAATCATTCTCTAGTTCATAAAGGTCAACAATCATTCTCTAGTTCATAGAGGTCAACAATAATTATCTTGTGTCTAGATGTCAGCAATCATTCTCTTGTTCATATAGGTCAACAATCATTCTCTTGTTCATAGAGGTCAACAATCATTCTCTAGTTCATAGAGGTCAACAATAATTAACTTGTGTCTAGAGGTCAGCAATCATTCTCTTGTGTCTAGATGGCAACAATAATTCTCTTGTGTCTAGAGGTCAGCAATCATTCTCTTGTGTCTAGAGGTCAGCAATCATTCTCTTGTGTCTAGAGGGCAACAATAATTCTCTTGTGTCTAGAGGTCAACAATCATTCTCTAGTTCATAGAGGTCAACAATAATTATCTTGTGTCTAGAGGTCAGCAATCATTCTCTTGTGTCTAGAGGTCAACAATAATTATCTTGTGTCTAGAGGTCAACAATAATTATCTTGTGTCTAGAGGTCAGCAATCATTCTCTTGTGTCTAGAGGTCAACAATAATTATCTTGTGTCTAGAGGTCAACAATAATTCTCTTGTTCACATAGGTCAACAATCATACTCTTGTTCATAGAGAACAACAATCATTCTCTTGTGTCTAGAGGTCAACAATCATTCTCTTGTGTCTAGAGGTCAACAATAATTCTCTTGCGTCTAGAGGTCAACAATAATTCTCTTGCGTCTAGAGGTCAACAATAATTCTCTTGTGTCTAGAGGGCATCAATAATTCTCTTGTGTCTAGAGGTCAACAATAATTCTCTTGTTCATACAGGTCAACAATAATTCTTTTGTTCATAGAGGTCAACAAAAACTATCGTGTGCCTAGAGGACAACAATAATTCTCTTGTTCCCATAGGTCAACAATCATTCTCTTGTTCATAGAGGTTAACAATCATTCTCTTGTGTCTAGAGGTCAACAATAATTCTCTTGTTCATAGAGGTCAACAATAATTCTCTTGTGTCTAGAGGTCGACAATAATTCTCTTGTGCCTAGAGGTCAACAATAATTCTCTTGTTCATAGAGGTCAACAATCATTCTCTTGTGTCTAGAGGTAAGCAATCATTTTCTTGTGTCAATAGGTCAGCAATAATTCTTCAGCAATTAATCTCTTATGTCTGGATGTCAACATTCAATCTCTTGTGTCTGGAGGTCAACATTCAGTCTCTTGTGTCTAAAGGTCAACATCCAATCTCTTGTGTCTGGAGGTCAACATTCAATCTCTTGTGTCTGGAGGTCAACATTTTATCTCTAATGTCTGGAGGTCAACATTCAATCTTTTATGTCTGGAGGTCATCATTCTATCTCTTATGTCTGGATGTCAACATTCTATCTCTTATGTCTGGAGGTCAACATTCTATCTCTTATGTCTGGACGTCAACATTCTGTCTCTTATGTCTTGAGGAAAACATTCAATCTCTTATGTCTGGAGGTCAACATTCTATCTCTTATGTCTGGAGGTCAACATTCAATCTCTTATGTCTGGAGGTCAACATTCAATCTCTTATGTCTGGAGGTCAATATTCAATCTCTTATGTCTGGAGGTTAACATTCTATATCTTGTGTCTGGAGGTCAGCATTCTATCTCTTGTGTCTAGATGTCAACATTCTATCCCTTGTGTATGGAGGTCAATATTCAATGCCTTGTGTCCGGAGGTCAACATTCTATCCCTTGTGTCTGGAGGTCAATATTCAATGTCTTGTGTCTGGAGGTCAACATTTTATCTCTTATGTCTGGATGTCAACATTCAATCTCTTGTGTCTGGAGATCAGTAAAATGTCTCTGGTGTCTGATGAAGAGTGATTAGACTCACTGTATGGAGGTTAATGCTCACAGATTGGTACCTGGAGACCAGGAATCATGCCTTACCTTGGAGCTAAGTCTAAATGATTGACGTTATAGCCGGCTCGGTTGAAGCTCATGAATATGGTACACAAGCAGAGCAGAGCCACTGCCAGCTGTCGCATCTCACAGCTTACTTGACCAACACAAGCAATGCAGACTGCAGTTCCCACAAACGCTGTGGATTGCATTACAAACATGAATCTGATGTTAGAGAACTAGGAGGTAACTGATTAGTATACCTATCTGTTATCTATCAATATATAGCTGATGTCTAGTGATCGCCATTTGTCGTTAAGCTTGTAGTGAAGTTGAAGTTTTCGTCTTGATACAAGTGTATCCTTTAGATAGTACTGACATTCTCTTGTGTAATTATGCATTCATCCATGCATCCGTATTGTGTTGTTATAATTTTCTCGATCAATAGCATAGCTTCGTAGATTTCAAGCATCCACCGGTAAATGACTAAGCTCCTTTGTCACCAACTGTCAGGCAATACAATGATTTTGGTCAGAATGTGTCGCATAACATCTACGTTACAGCACCCCTGACAACTCATATCTGTCTCCCTCAGAGTGTGTATGAATACGTACAGCTCCAGTGGCCAGTTCACGAATGCGTTTGCGTTGTCCGCTCCAACGTCCATTCCTGTTGAGCTACATACAATCTTGATTTCATCAGTCCATGCCTCATGTGTTCGTACACTTGTTTCCTAGTGCTACAGATGATCATTCATAGACAGTATCACGTCTTTTTTCTCGTACCTCTGTGTTTACCCTGGAAATCAAACATTCAGCCATGTCATTTTGACGCGCATCAGCATTGCCTTGGCATCAGAGCGACGTCAGACAATTTCTTAACAATTATGGTTTTATCCGGTGAAGTATAACGATGATGTTTCAAACCATGAAATTTATCCATTTTTGTTTAGTATAGCATTGCATAATATAATATAATATAATATAATATAATATAATATAATATAATATAATATAATATAATATAATATAATATATAATTGTTCAATAACTGAAGCCATCTCCCCCCCCCCCCCCTCTTCCATCACCATGCCACGCTGTCAAATCATCCAGCAACTTCTTCCCTTATATACCCGTATATAAAACAGGTGAGCCAACCCCCCCCCCCCCCCCCCCCCCCAACAATGAAGAATGACTTGTCCTGATGTGAGTAATCACATGACTTTGTTAAATGATGTGATTAATCACAGGATTTTGTGAAATGATGTGAATAATCACAGGACTTTGTGAACTGGTCCCTTCCTGTACTTGGGTATTGGTCATTGTAGTTGTCCTAGGTTAAATAATGTCATACTCATCAAAGTTCGTTTATTCGTGAACTATTTTATGAAAACATACCATTACAACACAAGCTTTTTATTCCAGTCGTGGAATAAAACTCAATAACTGATATTTACCATGAATAATAAAGAATGAATGAACAGTCTTATACTTTAAAGTTTATTATAAACAGTAAAGAATGAATGAACAGTCCTATTCCTTGAAGTTTATTATAAATGGTCAAACATGTTGGACAGTCCTGCATCTTGAAGTTTATTATAAATAGTAAAGAATGAGTGGACAGTCTTACACAGGAAGTGTATTCTGTATATGGTGTTATCCCCACATGTTATATGTTAGTTAGTTAGTCGCGATTCCAACTTCACGGCAACGGGTCGTCCCCATTATGCTCCGTTCCTGTGCCAGTGAATATCACAAAATGCTCCTCACTGCCCCATGTGAACAATGGAATAGACAGGAGTGTCGGCAAGCCAACAGCCCACACAGGTACACTGTGCAGAATGCCGCCGCCAGAATGCCACCACAAAAGTCCTCCACGAAAAATACAGTTCATCGTCGATGAAAACGGCAGTCACCAGAAAGACTTCATTGACTGGAGTTTTATCCTATATGGCTCGGTCTCTTTCTGCAGGGCGACCCACCGAAAGCACCACACAAAGAACGAACTCCGTAGCTACAGGGACGACTTCCAGGAGTCTCCTGAAAAATGCACTCATGAACCGAAAAGACAAATCAGTCAATCCAGCAACAGCCGGCCGTCATCGTTCCGAACATGCAGTTCACGCGAAAAACAACCGCGGACAGATGCAAAAGCATTCCACGCGAAATTCACAGTTCACAGTGACGCGCCACGCACTCACTCAGTAGCAGGGCGACGGAACCATAGCCTCCTTAGTCGCCTCTTACGACGTGCATGGTAGGCAACAGTGTTACTATTCTTTGCTCCCCCGTATGGGCCCCGGCAACACACGGACAAATGTATATGAGACTGCCCTATGTGAACAATGGAACAGACACGAGTATCGGCAAACTCGCACAGGTACACTGTGCATAATGCCGTCGCCAGAAAGCCAACACAAAAGTCCTCCACGAGAAATACAGTTCATTGTCGATGGAAAGGGCAGTCACCAGAAAGACTTAATTGACCCGGGTTTTATCCCATATGGCTCGGTCTCTTTCCGCAGGGCGACCCGCCGAAAGCGCCGGCCGCATAAAGCATAAACTCCGTAGCTCCAGCGACGACTCCCAGGAGTCTCCTGAAAAATGCACCCGTGAACCGAAAAAGCAAACCAGTCAATCCAGCAACAGCCGGCGGCCATCGTTCTGAACATGCAGTTCACACTACAAACAGCGAACAGATGTAAAAGCATTCCACATGTTATATACCAATCAGCAGTTGACGAGTTATGTGGACAATACACAGGAAGTATATTATGTATATGTTGTTATCCCCACATGTTATATACCAATCAGCAGTTGACGAGTTATGTGGACAATACACAGGAAGTATATTATGTATATGTTGTTATCCCCACATGTATATACCAATCGGCAGTTGACGAGTTATGTGGACAATACACAGGAAGTATATTATGTATATGTTGTTATCCCACATGTTATATACCAATCAGCAGTTGACGAGTTATGTGGACAATACACAGGAAGTATATTATGTATATGGTGTTATCCTCACATGTTATATACCAATCAGCAGTTATGTGGACAATACACAGGAAGTATATTATGTATATGTTGTTATCCCCACATGTTATATACCAATCAGCAGTTGACGAGTTATGTGGACAATACACAGGAAGTATATTATGTATATGTTGTTATCCCCACATGTTATATACCAATCGGCAGTTGACGAGTTATGTGGACAATACACAGGAAGTATATTATGTATATGTTGTTATCCCCACATGTTATATACCAATCAGCAGTTGACGAGTTATGTGGACAATACACAGGAAGTATATTATGTATATGGTGTTATCCTCACATGTTATATACCAATCAGCAGTTATGTGGACAATACACAGGAAGTATATTATGTATATGTTGTTATCCTCACATGTTATATACCAATCGGCAGTTATGTGGACAATACACAGGAAGTATATTATGTATATGTTGTTATCCCCACATGTTATATACCAATCGGCAGTTGACGAGTTATGTGGACAATACACAGGAAGTATATTATGTATATGGTGTTATCCTCACATGTTATATACCCAATCAGCAGTTATGTGGACAATACACAGGAAGTATATTATGTATATGTTGTTATCCTCACATGTTATATACCAATCGGCAGTTATGTGGACAATACACAGGAAGTATATTATGTATATGTTGTTATCCTCACATGTTATATACCAATCGGCAGTTGACGAGTTATGTGGACAATACACAGGAAGTATATTATGTATATGTTGTTATCCCCACATGTTATATACAATCGGCAGTTGGACGACGTTATGTGGCCAATACACAGGAAGTATATTATGTATATGTTGTTATCCTCACATGTTATATACCAATCGGCAGTTATGTGGACAATACACAGGAAGTATATTATGTATATGTTGTTATCCTCACATGTTATATACCAATCAGCAGTTATGTGGACAATACACAGGAAGTATATTATGTATATGTTGTTATCCCCACATGTTATATACCAATCAGCAGTTGACGAGTTATGTGGACAATACACAGGAAGTATATTATGTATATGTTGTTATCCCCACATGTTATATACCAATCAGCAGTTGACGAGTTATGTGGACAATACACAGGAAGTATATTATGTATATGGTGTTATCCTCACATGTTATATACCAATCGGCAGTTATGTGGACAATACACAGGAAGTATATTATGTATATGTTGTTATCCTCACATGTTATATACCAATCAGCAGTTATGTGGACAATACACAGGAAGTATATTATGTATATGTTGTTATCCTCACATGTTATATACCAATCAGCAGTTGACGAGTTATGTGGACAATACACAGGAAGTATATTATGTATATGGGGTTTTTATCCCCACATGTTATATACCAATCCGGCAGTTATGTGGACAATACACAGGAAGTATATTATGTATATGGTGTTATCCCCACATGTTATATACCAATCAGCAGTTATGTGGACAATACACAGGAAGTATATTATGTATATGTTGTTATCCCCACATGTTATATACCAATCGGCAGTTGACGAGTTATGTGGACAATACACAGGAAGTATATTATGTATATGTTGTTATCCCCACATGTTATATACCAATCGGCAGTTATGTGGACAATACACAGGAAGTATATTATGTATATGTTGTTATCCCCACATGTTATATACCAATCAGCAGTTATGTGGACAATACACAGGAAGTATATTATGTATATGTTGTTATCCCCACATGTTATATACCAATCAGCAGTTATGTGGACAATACACAGGAAGTATATTATGTATATGTTGTTATCACCCACATGTTATATACCAATCAGCAGTTATGTGGACAATACACAGGAAGTATATTATGTATATGTTGTTATCCCCACATGTTATATACCAATCAGCAGTTATGTGGACAATACACAGGAAGTATATTATGTATATGGTGTTATCCCCACATGTTATATACCAATCAGCAGTTGACGAGTTATGTGGACAATACACAGGAAGTATATTATGTATATGTTGTTATCCCCACATGTTATATACCAATCGGCAGTTGACGAGTTATGTGGACAATACACAGGAAGTATATTATGTATATGGTGTTATCCCCACATGTTATATACCAATCAGCAGTTATGTGGACAATACACAGGAAGTATATTATGTATATGTTGTTATCCCCACATGTTATATACCAATCGGCAGTTGACGAGTTATGTGGACAATACACAGGAAGTATATTATGTATATGGTGTAATCCCCACATGTTATATACCAATCAGCAGTTATGTGGACAATACACAGGAAGTATATTATGTATATGATGTAATCCTCACATGTTATATACCAATCAGCAGTTATGTGGACAATACACAGGAAGTATATTATGTATATGTTGTTATCCCCACATGTTATATACCAATCAGCAGTTGACGAGTTATGTGGACAATATCTCCCCTACTGTGTTTACTTCCTGTGTCCTGGAAGCTCACGTCTATTACAATAAAATCCACCTGGATGTAGATTACATAGTTATGATTGATTACTAGAACTCAGCATTTCCTCATTGATGTCATGTTTGTGCATGTTTTCTTTGTGTCAGTCATTATAGCTAGTAAAAAGAATAAACATCGAGAATAGTACACTTACAGAAACACTGGAACGACTTTCGAACCATTTTAGTGCTCAAAACACCCTTCTCAATCAAAAGGTCAGCGGTGTAACCGACTCCCATAGAGGCTATAAACTGACATAAGTAGGGCAGGGCAGAAAGTGCTCCGTTCTGTAAACAGAATCACCATGATTTCAATGTGAGCTAATGTTATTACAATATCAAAAACGAAATATCACAGCATATAATGAGGGGGCGTGGCAAAATGAACGACATATACATGTACTAACGAAAATTTCAATCACATCTTTATACACACATAAACACACACACTCACACACACACACGCACACACACACAAACCACACACACACACACACACACACACACACGATATATATATACCAAGCGTTTGTAAAGTCTCACTACACTGAGGTCGAACAAACTTGTAAAAATGAAGTACATGGCGCTATTAGAAAATGTGCTAAATAATTCATTACATTAGTTACAATAGTCACTTATATGGTCTAATGCTTTTTGGGGGAAGATGGAAAGTACCAATAAAGTATTCATTACAACAGATGTTGGAAGTGTATACCACGGGCTTCAAAACATGACCGTACATGTCTCTTCATCTTGTCAAATGAATACCCTTTGCATCATGCCTGTTGTTATTTCTTAAATAGTAATTTTGATTGCTTCTTTCAGGTCCTCATTTGTATGAACATAGTTTGTGTACACATTTCCTTCCAACAAAACCCTATAGATAATAATCTAATGGAGTTAGATCTGGAGAACGAGCAGGGCAAATTACATGCGAAATTATGCGATTTGTGAACATTTCTCCACACCCCCCCCCCTCCAAACAAACAAACAAACAAAACGCAGTGATGCTCTTGCTGTGTGTGCTGTTGCACCGTCTTGCAGGAACTACCTTCTTCAATTTCACATTCATTCAGCTTTTTTAAAAAAAAGGTTCTAGAATGTCAGTACGGTACCGATCGGCATATATAGTGTTGTTGAAGAAAAGAAATGAAATAAGCATTGCAGAAAGGGCCTGATGTATGATGACGAAGAGATACAGGTGGCTGATCTTTGTCTCTCGAACTCTGGTGTGCTTTTGAACGTTAAGTTAAGGGAAGAGAACTCGAGAGAGACATAGATTGGCAGACTTACTGAGAGACAGACAGGCAAACAGACAGATATAAAGACTATAATTTGACAGTCGTATTGTGTAGGCATGCTAACCTGTTTGATGTCGAAGTTGAGACTTTCTTTCATGAAGATTGGCAGCGAAGTTAGAAGGGTATAGTTGACGTAGTTGTTGCACAAATGGCCAGCAATGACCGCCCACAGTGGTCCAGATGTGAACATTTTCAACCAGGGCACTCGTCGCACCTGCCAACAAAAGAGGAGAAACACACTGAGTGCCTGAAGATAGAATAACCTTATAAAATGTGGATTTTAGTGAAACGACTTGTACTTACAGCTGAATACATGAACATACTTTATGGAAAGGTGTTGGATGCTTAGCGATGGCATACATATTTAATGAAGACTGCAGTTAGTTCCACAGAACTTCTTGTATCTCTGAAATGTCTCGTTAACTATAACATGCAGTAGCGCCTGTCAGTCAGTACAAGTCTTGTTTACTTGCCTTGGGTGCATGGACATATGGCCTTAGACCGATATTTGTATAAACCAATCCGCTCTCATTGTGTGACGTAGTCAATATCATATCGGCCGCCTTGACTTCCCAAGACATTTCTTGGTACACATATCAGGCTGGGTCGACCTGGGAGTCCAGATCAATTTATGAAAACATTCACATCTGCTCCGATGCGGATCGAACCCATGACCACTCAGTCGTCAGGTGACCTTTAACTCCTGCGCTCCCGCACCGGCCCTTGTAATGCGCAATAGGCATCAATAGTACATGAACACCCGGCTCATCGGCATTGACATGGCCTCATTCTACTATGAGACTCAAGCTCGGCCGCACAAAAGATGCCTCGTGCCCGGATAAGAGAAAGTTCCTTGATTTACCAACGATGGCTATCATTGACCAAATTGCAAAAGAGATGACCGTTGAGGGAGAGGCTGGAGAGATGCTCAAGCAGGTCTGTGACTTCTGTGATCAACCTGAGAAGAATGGACTCATACTCCTGTCGACTTGCAAACACTCTCAGGTGGTCATCACAGTAGGGGGATACTGCCGAGGTCAGCTGCCTGCATCTGTCCACACTGCCATTAAGAAATGCATCGAATAACTTTGGCGTCCAGAAGACATCATCATCTATACAGATGCGTCTGTAAAACGCTGCTCCGGCTTACACAGCACAACAGAGTGGGAACAGGAAGTTACACACGAGAAAATCATATCAGACTCTATAAACTTGCTACAGAAAAACACAATCACAGTCTCCACTTTGAATGGATAGACATTATTCGGAAGTTAGACTTTACATCACGTACCTGGTAGTATGCACCAATACATGCCGGAATTAAAGGTCATGAATGAGCAGATCAGCTGGCAAATAGTGCTCGAAAACACACGGGAAGAAAGATAGACAGGGCTGATACAATCCATGCAGTACGAACTCGGTTGGCGGATACTGACGACACTCCCGACGCTAGACCGACTATATGACCTGGGGCTGAAGTCCTGGTACGTCAAAGACGCATTCGAGGCCAAGAGAAGAGATACCATAACCAACTCCATATGAGAACACTGAACAGAAATACATTGGGATGTCTGCTGCATCGGGGGACTGTGCAGACTGAGCACACATGGGAATGCCCAATGTGCAGTGATGTCGTTTGACATGTCATAGCAGTGCATATATCATAGCAGGACATATATCATAGCAGGACATATATCATAGCAGGACATATATCATAGCAGGACATATATCATAGCAGGACATATATCATAGCAGGACATATATCATAGCAGGACATATATCATAGCAGGACATATATCATAGCAGGACATATACCATAGCAGGACATATATCATTGCAGGACATATATCATAGCAGGACATATATCATAGCAGGGAATAACGTCACTTAGGCATAAGTTATAAGCAGGCACAGCACAACCTGTCGAAATAAGTTCAGCTGCGCGACACTGATGTGTGCTCTCTCACCTATGTTTTATTACATACACTGACAGTATATGCCGAGAAGCAGAGGGCGAAGAAGAAGAAAACATTTCAGAACTATTAGTTGCGGACGACCTAGTGTTAATAACATAAGATAAAGAGAGCTTTCAGAACCATCTAAATAAAGTCAATTCCAAGTTTGAGAAACATAGCATGGAAGTAAGCATTGAAAAGACAGACAATGGTGATGATAGGTTGTCAATACAAATAAAGAATAATGTCGGATGTATTGGCCGATGCCGCCAGAATGTCGGAAGTAAAAATGCACAGCACAAACATCGGCCAATTAAAAACAAGTACTGGACGAAGACAGAAGAAGAAAATAGAAGACAATATGATAGAAGTCCGTCAATCCTATGTGGGGAAATAGACACATCTACACGGATCTATTGTGTGCTGTTACCTTTTTTGCAACGGCTTTCCCAATAGATGTCTGGATGTAGAGTTGTTCCTGTGCGGAGATGCGTGGATGTTTCCCTGGAGTGTTAGCTATAAGCAGGTGCCAGGCCACGACCCATATCAAGTTAAACATACCTATATATGAAAACCAAACATTAGACCCATATCAATTGTAAAAATATCTATATATTAGTTAGTTAGTTAGTTAGTTAGTAGACAGATCATCCTCATTGCACATCGAACCATTCAGTCCATAAGTGCTCGGATTCCCTCCTCAGCAAATCCCGCAGCGTGTAGCGGCTAACGACGCCAGTTCTGTGTTGGTTTTTCAATCTTCTTTGGCTTCCTGCGTAGTGTTCTTGTTTGGCCACGTCACTTTTAATTTGCTGTTCTCACAGTCTGACCATGGTTGTAGATTCACAATTATCACTTAATATAAATAATACATATCACTTAAAATACCTATATATAAAATACAAAACATTAGACCCATATCAATTTAAAAATACCTATATAGTATATGAAATGCAAAACATTAGACCCATAGCAAGTTACAAATACTATATATATAATCCAAAACATGAGACCTATATCAAGTTGAAAATACCTATATATGGCAAGATTGCTTGAAAAGAAAACCCACCCATGAGTAGACAGATCCTGTTTCACTGGAAGCAATATGCCTAGACTAAGCAAACCTTTCATAAAACCTTTTTGGTCTTAGAAGTGCAGAACGAGGTGTGGTGTATCTTCCTCGACAGAGGAACGGACATGAAGAAGCGGAGAAAGCAGCAACACTGGGAGGAGGAGGAGGAAGAGAAGGAGAAGAAGAAGAAGAAGAAGAAGAAGAAGAAGAAGAAGAAGAAGAAGAAGAAGAAGAAGAAGAAGAAGAAGAAGAAGAACAACAACAACAACAACAACAACAACAACAACAACAACAAATAGAAGAAGGAATACATCCAGTCGTTGTTAGTCTCTAATCATTGTGCAACTTGCCAATCTGTAATGCAATGATCTGTAGTTGTTATCTAAAATATCTTTCATTGCCATTCTTATTCTAATATCGGTCTTCATTTCTTGCATCTTCTCACCTTACAGTTTGGCCTCGATACATGCGTTTATTAATTTGTTCTATTTTACTATTCCATTTTCATCTGGATTGTTTAATGTATCCTCGCTATTGTCGATGTTTGTCTCTTCTCAGCATCTAGTATCACCATTTATATTTATCTACGTCTCTCTCTCTCTCTCTCTCTTCTCTCTCTCTCTCTCTCTCTCTTTCGCGCGCTCTCTCTCTCTCTCTCTCTCTCTCTCTCTCTCTCTCTCTCTCTCTCTATATATATATATATATATATATATATATATATATATATATATATATATATATATATATCTTCTTCTTCTTCAGCTTTCCGAGCCATTGAGGTTCTTTGCTGCAAATACAATCCGTCTCCATTCGTCTCTCTGGTGGACCTTCTCTTGCCAGTCGTTGATTCCAAGTGCTTGTAGGTCTGTACATGTATTATCTCTCCACCGTCTTCTTGGTCTACCTCGGGGTCTACGGTATATATATATATATATATATATATATATATATATATATATATATATATATATATATATATATATATATATATATATATATATATATTGGTGTGAGGAAATGCAATCTAAAGACAAATTGTCATGGCATGGCAGACAAGACCCTCAGACTTGGTTGGCAGTTGGTCTAGGATCGAAGCTCTTATCTTGTTCTAGATGTATAGGTGTTACCTTTCCTCTGGGATGAACTAGGCAGGCAGAGAGAGGGATCATGCTGCATGGGCAACACATGGTCTCTATATTTTAGCCCAGGCTTTGTGCTATATGCCGGTCTCTGTGGCTAAGGGCTTGCGAACGCGGTTTGTGAGCCCGCATACCCTGGTTCGAAACACGGCGGTGCTAGTTTTTTCGAAAAAGGTATAGGGGCCGATCGTTCAGAAAGCAATGGCAAACTACTGAACGTAACACTTGCCTAGTACATCAACAGCAGCTGAAAATGCTGGTGTTGACTGCAACGTTCCGTAAGGGATACGCAATACAATTTGTGTGTGTGTGTGTGTGTGTGTGTGTGTAGTATGTGTGTGCTATGGAGAGGCAATAACTACATCCCTGGTCTTAACCGGCCTCGGAATCACAGCGAGAGGCAACTGTTACGGGTTATAAGTCCCTGTCAATTGGCGTAGACATGAGGCGCCATGCGTTGCCTTTGACGATGGGAGACACCTACAGGTGTCACTGATCAGCTACCGCCCGCCTCAAGCTGGGCAGCCCCCGGCAAATTTGGTGCTGATCCGCCACAGCCTGCCTGCTGCAATGAGTGCTTGGGGCTAGGACAAAATCTGAATCGCAGGCTGTAAAACCAACGCACCAGTTACTATTAATAAGAAAAATAGAAACCTCAAGCTACGGCTTGCAACCTGGAACGTGAGAACCATGTGCCCAGGATTTTCCACTGACGACCAATATTGATGAGGTGAGAAAAACGACTGTGATTGATGCCGAACTCAATCGTCTTAACATTTATATTGCTGGCCTGCAGGAGACTCGCCTCGCTGAGGAAGGATCACTCAAGGAAAACAATTACACCTTTTTTCTGAAAGGTAGAGGGCAGGCAGAAAAAAAGGCAACACGGTGTGGGCTTTGCAGTGAAGAATTCGCTACTGGGAATGATTGAAATTCTAGCAGGAGGAAATGAAAGACTATTATCCCTGCGCTTGGCAGCCTCTTGTGGTTTTGCCACCATTATTACTGCATATGCACCGACACTCGATTCCTCTGATGATGTGAAGGATTCGTTCTATGAGGAGTTAGACTCCGTGATCAAGGCAGTTCAAACATCCGACTACATTTATATGCTCGGTGATTTCAATGCTCGTGTGGGCAAGGATTCGAGTTCATGACCAGTGTGCCTTGGAAAATACAACATCGGTCGCATGAATGAAAATGGGCAAAGGCTGCTGGAGCATTGCACCAGAAATGACCTATGTATTACAAACTCCTTTTTTTAAAACAAAAGACCTGCATACGGTCACATGGAAACATCCAAGATTCGGCCATTGGCATCAGCTGGACTTCATCATCACACGGAGAAAACATCTGAACCATACATCATTGACTCGAAGTTACCACAGTTCTGACTGTGATACGGATCATTCTTTGGTTTTTGCAAGGATTAGACTGAGACCAAAGAGAATCTACACAGATAAACACAAATCTAGCCCCAAGATTAATTTTACTAACACTCATGATCCTGAAAAGTGCTTTCAGTTTCAACAGCAACTTCAAGACGCTTTCACTGATATACCAGAAAATTGTACAATAAGTGAAAAATGGGGTAAACTTAAGGAAACTCTTTATAAAACTGCGGTAGGGGTTTACGACACTGTGGATCATAAGAGGCAGGACTGGTTTGCGGAAAAAAAAACAAGACTCCGCAGCCCTTGATTGATAAGAAGACGATAGCTCTCTTAAGAAACAAGGAAAGACCAACGCGTAACACTCTGAGTGAGCTGAAGCAAGCTAGGAAGGATGTGCAAAAGGCTGCCAGGCAGTGTGCAAATGACTATTGGATCAAGTTATGTGAGTCCATTCAAATCGCAAGTGATAAGGGAGACATCAGAAGCATGTATGAAGGGATAAAGAAAGCCTGTGGTCCAATGCTCAAAAGAAGTGCACCATTGAAAACCTTGACTGGAGAAATCATCACTGATAAGAAACAGCAGATGGACAGATGGGTAGAGCACTATTTCGAGCTTTACTCAAGTGAGACCAAACTAGCAGATGATGCCCTCAATGCCATAGAGGCCCTACCAACTTTTGACCACCTGGACACACTTCCCACCATAACAGAAGTTAAGTGTGCTATAAATAAACTTGTAAGGCTCCAGGTAAGGATGTGATTCCAATAGAGGTTATCAGGAGTGGGCAAGACGCACTCACTGTACAGATCCACCAGCTAATATAGCTATGCTGGCGAGAAGAACAAGTCCCACAGGATTTCAAAGATTCAAGCATTATAACACTGTACAAGAACAAGGGCGATCGGAGCGACTGCAACAAATATAGGGGTTTCTCACTTCTGTGTATTGTTGGAAAAGTATTTGCCAGAATTGTTCTGCGCAGACTTCAAGTCCTAGGAGATCAAGTCTACCCCGAATCACAGTGTGGCTTTCGACAGAACCGGTCTACTATTGATATGATATTCTCATTGCGACAAATGCAAGAAAAATGCCGTGAACAGTATCAACCACTGTTTATTGCCGTCATCGACCTCACAAAGGCATATGATTTGGTCAGTCGTGAGGGTCTGCTCAAGGCACTAAAGAAGATTGGCTGCCCACAAACTCTTCTGTCCATTGTGGAATCGTTCCACACAGACATGAAGTGTACAATCAAGTTTGATGGCTGCAATTTCTGAAGTGTTTGAAATCAAGAGTGGAGTTAAGCAAGGTTGTGTACTAGCTCCTACCCTCTTTGGAATATACTTTTCACTTCTACTGAAATATGCCTTTCGTGATCAGGATGTTGGTATATACATTCACTCACGCTCAGATGGCGGCCTCTACAATGCTCAGAGATTGAAGGCCAAGACCAAAATTAGGAGGGTACTGATCAGAGAGTTGTAGTTTGCAGATGATGCTGCAGTTACGACCCACTCTGAGGAAGAATTACATGTCTACTATCTGTATTCTCCAATGCTTGTTCTGAATTTGGTTTAACAATTAGCAAAAATAAGACACAGGTTATACCACAAGGTGCACATGGGGTACCATCCATCTTTATTTACGACGCCGAACTAGAGATGGTAGACCATTTTACATATCCAGGATCAGTGGTAAATAGAAAATTATCCCTAGATCAGGAAATCAACATCCGGATTGGTAAGGCAGCAATAACAATGAACAGGTTAAGATAAAGAGTCTGGGAGAACAGGAAGCCCGGACAGCTTACTCACACCAAGAGAAACATTTAAACAGTATTCATATGCGGTGTCTGCGAAGAATTCTTGGTATTAAATGGTAAGACACAATCACAAATACTGAAGTATTGGAAAGATCAGGTTGTGTGACGGTTTATTCCATGCTCAGTCTTCGTAGACGTAGATGGATAGGGCATCTTAGGAGGATGGATGAAGGTAGAATATTAAAGGACATTTTTCTTACAGATGGGTACGAGATCTCAGGGTTGGCCTCTACTACGATACAAAGATGTGTGTAAGCGGGACATGATTGATACAGGCATTGATAATACACATTGGGAGCAAGTCGCCGCTGAACGTGTTGCATGGAGGGCAAACATCAGAAATGGAATAAAGACAAAGGAGAAAATTATCGCAGATAAAACACACACCTAGCGTGTGAGACGTAAGATGGTACATGATGGTGGAAACGACCACGTGTTCACATGCACCCACTGTGGACGAACATTTACAGCGCGAATTGGTCTTATCAGTCACATTCGCTACCGCCATGGGTAATAGTTATTATGTTATTTTTAAAGCACAAACTATCGTCTGTCAAGACGGCAAGGTGTCAATGAGTGAATGAATGAATATATGTATATACACATCATGTGCCATGCCGATAAGCCATCTCCCTGGATTACCAGAGTCATTGGATCAGCTCCGTGTTACTGTCTAGACCATGCCATTTGGCAAAGCCATCCAGGTATTTACTTCTCGGTCCTCCCCCTGGTCTCTATGCCTCCATCTTGCAAATTGTCACCAAGTTCTCCAATTTATTTCTTCTCATAACATGCCCAAAAGTTTTTGCCTCTCTAGATCTAACGTTTCTAATCAGTTTACGATTGTCATTCGTTTCTTGAAGGACTTGTTTATTGGTTTTCCTGTCTGTCCATGGTATTCTTTGCAATTTCTTCAGAAACCACATTTCTACAGCTATCATTTGTTTTTCAGCTTGTCTGCTCATTTTGCACGATTCACTTTCATACAAAAGGACAGTTTCTATGTAGAACCTCAACACTCATTTTCACGTTGGAATTGACATCTTTTTATTGGTCAGTATGATTTTAATCTTGCAAATTGTTACCTTCGCCTTGGTGATTCTTGTTCTAATCTCTTCAAGGCATCTAACATCAGATGTTATGACAGTTCCGAGATAATTGTACTGATTCTCATGTTTAAGAATTTGCCCATTCACTTGTATATCACATTGTGTTATTTCCTTCGTCCCAGGGACGACCATAATCGGTGTCTTCTTACAATTCAGCTCTAACCCTAGTTGTTCACAGTATTACAGTCAACAGAGTAGAAGTCAGAAAGAAACCAGACACAATCATCAACAACACAGACGATTCTCACCAGCAAGGTAAAAGATCGAACCCCAGCCGTTGTCAAATCCATACTCACACAAGACACCCGAGATGGAGAAAGTGACGATGTTTCCCACCAACGGTCCTGGAGACAGAGGCAGCTTAAAGGTTAGATACGTGACTAAAACGTGTCAGTGCTATTAAAACAAAAACAGTTTATCATTAAGAGAATATTTGTCAATGCGCACAGAAACAGTTTACAGTTAAGAGGATGCGTGTCAGTATTCAAAATGATCTCACGGGATTTACAAAAATAAAAAAGAAAAAAAAAGAAAAGAAAATGACATGCTATTTATCAGTGGTAAATAGCAAATTATCAAATTATCCCTAGATCAGGAAATCAACATCCGGATTGGTAAGTGCAAGAGTTTTTCGTGCTAGGTACCATATTGTAAGCCACATAACACAGCAAAGAAACAACTTTCACACGATTCAGTAAAATATGAAATAACAAATAGAGAGTGAAACAGCCAATAGACAAAATAGGTATGTTATAGATCCTGCAATCTAGACAAATGCACTGACAATGCTTTCGGATTCGACTGGCAAACAAGTCTGGTTATTCCAACTGAAATCATGCCTTATTTTGTTTTCAACTGTGCACTTCTCGTAGGGTTGCCACACGTCCGGCAAAGAGAGGACATGTCCTCCTTATTAGCCCTCCGTCCGGTAGGCAAAGCTAAAAACCTTTAAAATATCCGGCTTTTTAAATATTTTATGTTATCATTGTTTATGTATTGTTGTTACAACTTACAATGTATCTACACTACCGTGTGTTTGCATTATTTATTAAAACCCATTGCTTAACAATATTTATTTAATTTTCCTATTTATACCAAATGTGAAACAATAATTATTTGTAAAATTTGAATCTAACTGTTGCTCTATTCGGCAACACTAACAATGCTGTAGTCTCTATGGTCAAAATGTTAATGTTATTTCCGGTTCCGGTAGCAGAGTCGCCATTTAAAATTGTTTTTTTAATTTGTAATTTTTTGCCGCCTATGTTTATGAAAATGTCTTCTACAAAGTGAAAATGCAAATTCTCGAACACTATGAAAAATAAGTGTCCATGCTTCGTTGAAGGACGCAACGAGAATGAGGCAAAGTGTACGATTTGCGATAGTTACTTGTCCGTTGCCAACAAAGGAAGTATAACTGCTTCCTAGAAAATGTTGACTGGCTGCAATTGTGTTCGTTTTTATCCTTGTGGTTTTACTTGTCTGAACAGAGTCGCATATTTGTTAAAGCCTGACGAAATTTGTGTACCCGCCCCGTCATATAGTGTTGTTTTCTTTGGGGATGATTACCAGTCGTTCTCCAGTCACCGGCTATGTCTTGTGTTTTTGTGTCTTCTCGGTCCTCTTTGATTTCGCATGTCGTGGGCAGTTCGATAGTTCGATCTTGATGGGGAGTGATACCGATTTATGACCTCCCTACACACTTAGTCTTGGTCTGGGTAGCTGTCGTTCTCTTCCTCTTCCACTTTTTCTTCTTGTCTGGGACTTTGTGCTTTCATTTGACTTGAGAAGTTCTATTTGTTTTCGTTCTTCTAGGATCTGTTTAAGGGTGTCTTCTCTCTTTCTTGTATTTTTGATAGATTTTCTTCTGTCTCAGCCCTTATAACAACCATTCGATCGACATCCTGCTTCAGTTCGTCTAGGATGCGCTGAACGGCTGTTATTTGTGTCTCTTGATTTTGTCTCTTTCTTCCTCCATGCTGTTAACTTTGATCTCAGGTCCTTCAGTTGGCCTTCCAGTTGCGTTTTGTCACTTTTTGTAAGTCGATTAGTCGCCTAGTACTGCCTTCTTGCCTTTTTATATTAAAGGTTGGATTTGATGGCGATCTTCATAGCTTCCTTGCTGTCTTGATGGCAGGGGCAGCCGAGGTACCTGGCGCCGTGGTTGCCGAGGCAGTTGGCGCACTTTCTATTAGTGTTAGGCCTCCTGAAGTCCGTGTCGATCTTTGTTTGCTGGTACTAACTGTATGGATAGGGTCCAGAGCAGTATCTACATACCTCCACCTCTCTTTTGCAGGTGTCACGGGTGTGCCAAAACATTTGGCACTTAGAGCACTGCAACACTCTCGGTATGTAGTGCTCTGGGGCTTGATCTTCCTTGTGCCATCTAATGACTTGCGGGATCACTCGATCCTCCGATTTTACAATGACGACTGTGCATGGGGGTGTTATTCTTTTCCTATGATCCTCTCAGCACTGGTGATCTTGAGTTTCCTGTTCTCTCTCGTCAGCATCTCCCTGACCTGGCCGTTGGTGAGATTGGTCTTGACTCGTTTGATGACCCCTTGTTTCGTCAAGCGGTGTCGTGTGGCTTATACTGTGATGCCGTGGGGAAGCTTGATGTCAGCTTTCTCTTGTTGTGACATCTTCTGTATTAGTGCGGTGGTCTTGGAATTCTTGTTGATGGAGACCACTATTCCATCAGGTGTCTTGCGTAAATCGGTGATGCTCTGTCTTCCAAGCTCTTTATCCAACAGAATCTGTATCTTGTCTGTTGGTAGCGCCGACAGTTTGGCCTCCCAAACCCTTGTTTGTTTCAACAGGATTTTGCCGGCGAAGTCCTCTGTTATGGTTTCCTCCGATGTGGAGGTCTTCGATGAGCTGCTTGGCTGCTTCTCGTTAGTGTTGTTGACTTCTCCGCTGTCGCTGTCTTCAGTTGTAGTTGTAATCTCTGGCGTCGGTTCAGCGACGGGAGCGGTTTCAACTGGTATAGGAGTAGTAGCTTCCTTTAAGGTTGCTTGAGTTTATGGCGTTTTGCTGCAGCTCGCAGGCAGGTTCACTTCTTGCATCTTCTTGATGGTCTTGGCAGCTTCCACGCTGCTCATCTTGAATGTCGGGTGTCTTCTGATGTTATTCTTGCCACTTGCCATTTTCTATCACGCATCAGATTTCTTGAAAAGTTTAGGTGATTTGTTCTCGATAGCGCTTCGAGTCGACGTGGATGGGCTGATTATCTCTTTGTATTCCATTTGTTCCTTTCTCATCACGTTTGTCAATTAACTAACACCACTGTCACTAAGTTTTCCAGATGTATATTTCGCTAAAAGACCCACGCATCTTTGATTGTCTGCAACTAAATTGTCTATTTATTTTCGGTCTTCAATGGTTTCCCAAAGGAACCCCCCTTCCCCCCCCCCCTCCCATTCTTGTGTGTATCGTGCATGCTAATCTTTGCTTTTTCTAAAGAAACAATACCTGTACTGCTATTGGCTGTTTCCAGACAGAAAGAACGTTTACACGCGTTGACAGTACAAGTTCAACACCAGTGGATGATCAGCACACATATTTACTGTTTCACACATGTCAAAGATGACAGATCACCATAGGTTATACCCGGTGTGCAGTGAAAAAGTGAAGGAAACCCGTCATTCTCGTGGATTAAATGATGGGGTGAAGGGCTATACAAAAGATTCATTGCTGAAAAAGAAACAGACATACCGAGAATATCTGATGGCAGCAGAGACGTGGCTTGTAAGACATATTTACATGTTTAATGGATGGTCTTGAAAAAAAAAGCAAATGGATAGTCTTGAAGAAGTAGATGGGAGCCATAAACTGGGTAAACACATGAGTTGTGGAGAGTCACGGGTGTTTAACTCTGTATCAGCAGAGTCACGGGTGTTTAACTCTGTATCAGCAGAGGCACAACCGAAAATAATGCAACCTGGCAAACTTAAGGTGAAAGGGTTAATCAAATAATACAGAAGTTAATATCTTTATAGCTTGATCAACTGGTATACAATAAATAATCACATAGTCATGATTCCACATTGATGATAGAGTGATTTTGCGTTTGCGAGAACGCTCGCGCGCGCACACACACACACACACACACACACATACACACACATACACACACACACCTACTGTCAGTTCAGCTTGTAAATTATACGATGAAAGACAAATAATGTTTGCAAACCTGCAAAGGTAATTGACGCCATTTTACTTCGTTCGAGAGGTGGCGCCCATTGTCCGAGCAGGGCATGGACACAGGGAAATGTTACACCCTGTGATAGATAAGTGTCATCAATGTTGTTACTATCAACACATCAAGTCTATCAGACAATGTCCGTACATATTATAGCTCACAGTTAGCTGCTTTGACAGAACTTAGAGAGACATTAGGAACTTTTACAGAAGGTAAATTCCACTTTTACTCCATTTGCATTTAGCAACTGTTGCAAAAGACAAAATTCATTTACATTTAGCAATATTGTTAACATCTCAGTTAACATCACGTGTTCAAATGTATTCCTGCACTGTTTGACTGGTTAGGTCATTTACTGAATCCTAGCGCATGATATTTGCAAACGTGCTCCTTGTAATGTATTATTGGTGAGTTCTATCATCATCATACTATAAATTCCTAAGCCTAGGATAGACACATACAATGCAAGCTTAGAGTACTTACTACAAGGCACATTTTTGAGACATTCTTCCACAACAAATCAAAGACACTACCAACACATATAACACGCCTGCTTTACAGGTGGATATTATTTGTACATTATCTCAGTACATTACCTCATCCAACATAAATACAAATATTCTAATTTATTAACCACCCTTACCCCACGGTATTATCTCATACAGTACTACAATTATAATAACAACAATTATTATTAATCAGTTATGTGGAAATGATTTATGGTGTTTGCATATTCACATGCATCTAGAACAGTGGTTCTCAACCGGTGGGGAATTTCCATGGTGAATGAAGATTATTTTCAGATTACGTTAATACAAGAACCAATTACTTGATATTGTTTTTCCCTTCATACTTTACGGTTCTGTACGTCTCACCCTTCTGAAATTCATTTTATAACGTAAGTAGACTCGCAAATCATGTTTTATGTAGTCGTCTAGACTTCTTTTAGTATGTGTTATTAAATTTAGCTTCCATTATTATGTATACTGTGTAGGTGAAGGGGGGAATTTGTAGGGAGGAAATACAAAAGGGGGGAATGACGTCCTGAAAATATAATGAAGGGGGGCACGGGCCAAAAAAGGTTGAGAACCACTGGTCTAGAATGAATGAATATATATATATATATATATATATATATATATATATATATATATATATATATATATATATATATATATATATATATATATATATGTGTGTGTGTGTGTGACCTTATGCATCTCTTTTGTTTTAAAGTCAGGTCTTAGTCAGGTCTTAGTCAGATATGACTGAGCTACCGTATGACAGTAGACGGTACTACCTGCTTTCTGTCAGCGCCGAATGTTGGGCGGCGCTTACCAAACCCGACACCCCACATTGTGCCAACGGCTTCGGGCGGAAGAGCGCAATTGGGAGGGTACTAGCCTTATCCTGGTGCGAGGAAATGCAACCCAAAGACAAAATAATTCATGGCAGGGCAGACCAGGCCCTAAGCCTTGGTTGGCAGCTGGTCTAGGATCGAAGCTCCGACAGGCGGACAGTTAGAGCATTGCTTTGCTGATCCGGCAGCTTCTGCAGCTTGTCTTGTTCCAGATTATAGGTGTCAACTTTCCTCTGGAGTGAACTAGGCAGGCCGAGAGAGGGATCATGCTGCATGGGCAACACATGGTTTCTTTATTTTAGCCCAGGCTTTGTGCTATGGAGAGGCAATAACTCCATCCCTGGTCTTAACCGGTCTCGGAATCAAAGCGAGAGGCAACTGTTACGGGTTATAAGTCCTTGTCAGTTGGCGTAGACATGGGGCGCCACGCGTTGCCTCTGACGGTGGGAGACACCTACAGGTGTCACTGATCAGCTACCGCCCGCCTCAAGCTGGGCAGCCCCCAGCCAATTGGGTGCTGATCCGCCACAGCCTGCCTGCTTCAATGGGTGCTTGGGGCTAGGACAAAATCTGAATCGCAGGCTGTAAAACCAATGCACCAGGTACTAATAAAAAGAATAGAAACCTCAAGCTACGGCTTGCAACCTGGAACGTGAGAACCATGTGTCCAGGATTTTCCACTGACTTGACAAATATTGACGATGTGAGAAAAACGGCTGTGATTGATGCTGAACTCGATCGTCTTAACATTGATATTGCTGGCCTGCAGGAGACTCGCCTCGCTGAGGAAGGGTCACTCAGGGAAAACAATTACACCTTTTTTTGGAAGGGAAGAGGGCAGGCAGAAAAAAGGCAACATGGTGTGGGCTTTGCAGTGAAGAATTCGCTACTGGGAATGATTGATATCCCAGCTGGAGGTAATGAAAGATTATTATCACTGCGCTTGGCAACCTCCTGTGGATTTGCCACCATTCTCACTGCATATGCACCGACACTCGCTTCCTCTGATGATGTGAAGGATATGTTCTATGAGCAGCTAGACTCTGCGATCAAGGCAGTTCCAAAATCCGACTACATTTATATGCTCGGTGATTTCAATGCTCGTGTGGGCAAGGACTCGAGTTCATGGCCAGTGTGCCTTGGAAAATACAACATCGGTCGCATGAATGATAATGGGCAAAGGCTGCTGGAGCATTGCACTAGAAATGACCTATGTATTACAAACTCCTTTTTTAAAACAAAAGAGATGCATAAGGTCACATGGAAACATCCAAGATCCGGCCATTGGCATCAGCTGGACTTCATTATCACACGGAGACAACATCTGAACCATACATCATTAACTCGAAGTTACCACAGTGCTGACTGTGATACAGATCATTCTTTGGTTGTTGCAAGGGTTAGACTGAGACCAAAGAGAATCTACACAGCTAAACACAAGTCTAGCCCCAGGATTAATATTACTAACACTCACGATCCTGGAAGGTGCTTTGAATTTCAACAGCAACTTGAAGACGCTTTCAATGATACATCAGAAAATTGTATAGTAAATGATAAATGGAGTAAACTTAAGGAAACTATTTATAAAACAGCGGTAGGGGTTTACGGCACTGTGGATCATAAGAGGCAGGACTGGTTTGCGGCAAACAGCCAGATACTGCAGCCCTTGATTGATAAAAAGAAGATAGCTCTCTTAAGAAACAAGGAAAGACCAACGCGTAACACTCTGAGTGAGCTGAAGCAAGCAAGGAAGGATGTACAAAAGGCTGCCAGGCAGTGTGCGAATGACTATTGGATCAAGTTATGTGAGTCCATTCAAATCGCAAGTGATAAGGGAAACATCAGAAGCATGTATGAAGGGATAAAGAAAGCCTGTGGTCCAATGATCAAAAGAAGTGCACCGCTGAAAACCTTGACTGGAGAAATCATCACTGATAAGAAACAGCAGATGGACAGATGGGTAGAGCACTATTTAGAGCTTTACTCAAGTGAGACCAAGCTAGCGGATGATGCCCTCAACGCCATAGAGGCCCTGCCAACTCTTGACCACCTGGACACACTTCCCACTATAACAGAAGTTAAGTGTGCTATAAATGAGCTTGCATCTGGCAAGGCTCCAGGTAAGGATGGGATTCCAATAGAGGTGATCAGGAGTGGGCAAGACACACTCGCTCTACAGATCCACCAGCTAATAGAGCTATGCTGGCGAGAAGGACAAGTCCCACAGGATTTCAAAGATTCAAACATCATAACGCTGTACAAGAACAAGGGAGATCGGAGCGACTGTAACAACTATAGGGGTATCTCACTTCTGTGTATTGTTGGGAAAGTATTTGCCAGAATTGTCCTGCACAGACTTCAAGTCCTGGGAGATCAAGTCTACCCCGAATCACAGTGTGGCTTCCGTCAGAACCGGTCTACCATTGATATGATATTCTCATTGCGACAGATGCAAGAAAAATGCCGGGAACAAAATCAGCCACTGTTTATTGCCTTCATCGACCTCACAAAGGCATTCGATTTGGTCAGTCGTGAGGGTCTGTTCAAAGCACTAAAGAAGATTGGCTGCCCACCAACTCTTCTGTCCATTGTGGAATCGTTCCACACAGGCATGAAGGGTATAATCAAGTTTGATGGCTCAACTTCAGAAGAGTTTGAAATCAAGAGTGGAGTTAAGCAAGGCTGTGTGCTAGCCCCCACCCTCTTTGGGATATACTTTTCACTTCTACTGAAATATGCCTTTCGTGATCAGGATGATGGTATATACATTCACTCACGCTCAGATGGTGGCCTCTATAATGCTCAGAGATTGAAGGCCAAGACCAAAATTAGCAGGGTACTAATCAGAGAGTTGCTTTTTGCGGATGATGCTGCGATTACGACCCACTCTGAGGAAGAATTACAACATCTACTATCTGCATTCTCCAATGCTTGTTCTGAATTTGGTTTAACAATTAACAAAAAGAAGACACAGATTATGTCACAAGGTGCACATGGTGTACCATCAATCTTTATTGACGACGCCGAACTGGAGATAGTAGACCATTTTACATATCTAGGATCAGAGGTAAATAGCAAATTATCCCTCGATCAGGAAATCAACATCAGGATTGGCAAGGCAGCAACAACAATGAACATGTTAGCAAAAAGAGTCTGGGAGAACAGGAAGCTTACTGCCAAAACAAAAGTCCTCGTCTACCAAGCCTGTGTCCTTAGTACTCTTCTTTATGGCAGTGAAACCTGGACAACTTACTCACGCCAAGAGAAACGTTTAAACAGCTTTCATATGCGGTGTCTGCGAAGAATACTTGGTATTAAGTGGCAAGACAAAATCACAAATACTGAAGTATTGGAAAGATCAGGTTGTGTGACGGTGTATTCCATGCTCAGTCTTCGTAGACTTAGATGGATAGGACACGTTAGGAGGATGGATGGTGGTAGAATACCAAAGGACATCTTGTTTGGTGAATTACAGACGGGTAGGAGATCTCAGGGTCGGCCTCTACTACGATACAAAGATGTGTGTAAGCGGGACATGATTGATACAGGCATTGATAATGCACATTGGGAGCACGTCGCCGCTGAACGTGTTGCATGGAGGGCAACTATCAGAAACGGAATAAAGACAAAGGAGAAAATGATTGCAGATAAAGCACACACAGAGCGTGAGAGACGTAAGATGGTGCAAAATGGTGGAAATGACCATGTTTTCACATGCACCTACTGTGGGCAAACATTTGCAGCAAGAATTGGCCTTACCAGCCACACTCGCCACCGCCATGGATCGTAGTTATTAAGCCTTTTTAAAGCACAATGTACCAAACTATCGTCTGTCAAGACGGAAAGGTGCCAATGAATATATATATATATATATATATATATATATATATATATATATATATATATATATATATATATATATATATATATATATATAATTGTTTTTTGCTTACAATCAATCCAATAAGTGATGTATATAAGGAGAGACACAAAAAGGACACAGTGTCAGTCCAGCCTGTGTGCCCAGTTTTTAAGTAAAGTTAGTTGCATATCTTTTACTGGACGTTTGCAGCCAACACCTGCATTTTTTGCTGATGTTGATGTCTTGGTAAGTTTACATTCAGTAGTTTGCCATTGCTTTCTCAACGATCGGCACCCAAAAAAGCATTATCACCAAACAACTAGGCTAATAGACGTCATGATATATTACCAAACATCTAGGCTAGCAGACGTCATAATATATCACCAAACATCTAGGCTAACAGACGTCATAATATATCACCAAACATCTAGGCTAATAGACGTCATGATATATTACCAAACATCTAGGCTAATAGACGTCATGATATATCACCAAATATCAAAGCTAACAGACGTCATGATATATCACCAAACATCTAGGCTAAGAGACGTCATGATATATTACCAAACATCTAGGCTAATAGACGTCATGATATATCACCAAACATCTAGGCTAACAGACGTCATAATATATCACCAAACATCTAGGCTAATAGACGTCATGATATATTACCAAACATCTAGGCTAATAGACGTCATGATATATCACCAAATATCAAAGCTAACAGACGTCATGATATATCACCAAACATCTAGGCTAAGAGACGTCATGCTATTTCACCAAACATCTAGGCTAACAGACGTCATATGTCTCACCAAACATCTAGTCTAATAGACGTTATAATATATCACGAAACATCTAGGTTAACAGACGTCATGATATATCACCAAACATCTAGGCTAAGAGACGTCATGATATATCATTAAACATCTAGGCTAATAGACGTCGTGATATATCAACAAACATCCAGGCTAAGAGAATTTATGGTATATAACCAAGCATCTGGGCTAACAGATGTCAGTAGATCACCAAATAGCTAAGCTAATAAAGTCAGTATATCACCAAACAGTTAGACCAATAGAGTCAGTATATCACCAAACAGTTAGTCCAATAGAGTCAGTATATCACCAAACGGTTAGACCAATAGAGTCAGTATATCACCAAACATCTAGACTGATTGAGTTAGCATATCGCCACTCTACTATGCCAGCAGAGTCAGTATATCACTAAACACCTAGATTAATACAGTCAGTATGTTACCAAATAACTAGATTAATAGAGTCAGTGTATCACCAATCAACTAGATTAACTGATTCAGTACCAAGCGCCACTTCGGTGACAGAAGGTATCGACAATGGAGTGCCAAACACCGCTTTAGTGACATATTCATCACAGTTCGTTATTTGTTTCATTTCGCTGTCTCATTTCGTCCATCTACCTTAATTTTAATGCCCTGTAAATGACGTTTTACACCGGAAGAATGTCTGTTATTTCAAAACATCTCACAAGACGAAGAAAGTATCTAAACTTTGTGCAAAAATTCTTAGTTAAAGTTTGGTTACTTTTCTGATTGTAGAAATTGCAACGCCCTTATTTTTCGGCCTCACATATTTACATTAGATAATAGTGTTAAACAATGTTTGGTTATAGTTATTCCGATGTAATGGACTTTGTGAAAGATTCTAAATTGATAGCACGTGGTTAATGTGGTTATTCAGTTAAAATAAATTATTTAGCAGGCATTCATAATGGAAAACAAAACTAATCGTGAAAGTTCGTCATCATGTCGAATTATGCTCGCATTAATGGGCCACACTTGTGCACCTAAGTTTGCTATGGCTAACACAAATAAGCTGAAGAACATTTAAATAATTAAATTAAAAAAAGAATAATAATTATAACTAACTAAAAAATTGTGTACATATTATTTCTCAGTAGAAGACCTGCCTCGTGTTTTCCTGACATTTTTCCATTTTGTGTGAAAATGATGCGCTTCAAAATATAATGCTTTAATTGTGTTTTATTTGTTTTATGGAGCAGGACTAGTGATATTGGTGAAGAAAAGTGGTGTATTTGTCATTATGTAGTAAATATAATTGGATTATCATCAGTGATTGAGAAGTAGTGCCTTTGTAAGTGGAAATTTCACGTAATTGTCACCCCTGACTTTACTGTTTATTTTAATTTATTTTAGCAACATCTCATTATTATTTTTCTAACATATAGTAATAGTAGTAATACCTATGTGTTCCATGTGGAAAACCTCTGATACCATTTGAACAATTTTACATAATTATTATGACACACCCCTACTTCCCATTTTCTGCCATCAATTTCTGCTTTGTCCAAACTCACTTTTTGTTTGGCACTGAATCAGTTAACAGAGTCAGTATATCACCAAACAAGTAGATTAATAGAGTCAGTATATCACCAAACAAGTAGATTAATAGAGTCAGTATATCAACAAACAAGTAGATTAATAGAGTCAGTATATCAACAAACAAGTAGATTAATAGAGTTAGTATATCAACAAACAAGTAGATTAATAGAGTTAGTATATCAACAAACAAGTAGATTAATAGAGTCAGTATATCACCAAACAAGTAGATTAATAGAGTCAGTATATCAACAAACAAGTAGATTAATAGAGTTAGTATATCAACAAACAAGTAGATTAATAGAGTTAGTATATCAACAAACAAGTAGATTAATAGAGTCAGTATATCACCAAACAAGTAGATTAATAGAGTCAGTATATCAACAAACAAGTAGATTAATAGAGTCAGTATATCAACAAACAAGTAGATTAATAGAGTTAGTATATCAACAAACAAGTAGATTAATAGAGTCAGTATATCAACAAACAAGTAGATTAATAGAGTTAGTATATCAACAAACAAGTAGATTAATAGAGTCAGTATATCAACAAACAAGTAGATTAATAGAGTCAGTATATCACCAAACAAGTAGATTAATAGAGTCAGTATATCACCAAACAAGTAGATTAATAGAGTCAGTATATCAACAAACAAGTAGATTAATAGAGTTAGTATATCAACAAACAAGTAGATTAATAGAGTCAGTATATCAACAAACAAGTAGATTAATAGAGTTCAGTATATCACCAAACAAGTAGGATTAATAGAGTCAGTATATCACCAAACAAGTAGATTAATAGAGTCAGTATATCACCAAACAAGTAGATTAATAGAGTCAGTATATCAACAAACAAGTAGATTAATAGAGTTAGTATATCAACAAACAAGTAGATTAATAGAGTCAGTATATCACCAAACAAGTAGATTAATAGAGTCAGTATATCAACAAACAAGTAGATTAATAGAGTTAGTATATCAACAAACAAGTAGATTAATAGAGTTAGTATATCAACAAACAAGTAGATTAATAGAGTCAGTATATCAACAAAAAAGTAGATTAATAGAGTCAGTATATCAACAAACAAGTAGATTAATAGAGTTAGTATATCAACAAACAAGTAGATTAATAGAGTCAGTATATCACCAAACAAGTAGATCAATAGAGTTAGTATATCAACAAACAAGTAGATTAATAGAGTTAGTATATCAACAAACAAGTAGATTAATAGAGTCAGTATATCAACAAACAAGTAAATTAATAGAGTTAGTATATCAACAAACAAGTAGATTAATAGAGTTAGTATATCAACAAACAAGTAGATTAATAGAGTCAGTATATCAACAAACAAGTAGATTAATAGAGTCAGTATATCAACAAACAAGTAGATTAATAGAGTCAGTATATCAACAAACAAGTAGATTAATAGAGTCAGTATATCAACAAACAAGTAGATTAATAGAGTTAGTATATCAACAAACAAGTAGATTAATAGAGTTAGTATATCAACAAACAAGTAGATTAATAGAGTCAGTATATCAACAAACAAGTAGATTAATAGAGTCAGTATATCAACAAACAAGTAGATTAATAGAGTTAGTATATCAACAAACAAGTAGATTAATAGAGTTAGTATATCAACAAACAAGTAGATTAATAGAGTCAGTATATCACCAAACAAGTAGATTAATAGAGTCAGTATATCACCAAACAAGTAGATTAATAGAGTCAGTATATCACCAAACAAGTAGATTAATAGAGTCAGTATATCACCAAACAAGTAGATTAATAGAGTCAGTATATCAACAAACAAGTAGATTAATAGAGTCAGTATATCAACAAACAAGTAGATTAATAGAGTTAGTATATCACCAAACAAGTAGATTAATAGAGTTAGTATATCACCAAACAAGTAGATTAATAGAGTCAGTATATCACAAACAAGTAGAATTAATAGAGTCAGTATATCAACAAACAAGTAGATTAATAGAGTCAGTATATCAACAAACAAGTAGATTAATAGAGTCAGTATATCAACAAACAAGTAGATTAATAGAGTCAGTATATCAACAAACAAGTAGATTAATAGAGTCAGTATATCAACAAACAAGTAGATTAATAGAGTCAGTATATCAACAAACAAGTAGATTAATAGAGTTAGTATATCAACAAACAAGTAGATTAATAGAGTTAGTATATCAACAAACAAGTAGATTAATAGAGTTAGTATATCAACAAACAAGTAGATTAATAGAGTTAGTATATCACCAAACAAGTAGATTAATAGAGTGTAGTATATCAACAAACAAGTAGATTAATAGAGTCAGTATATCACCAAACAAGTAGATTAATAGAGTCAGTATATCAACAAACAAGTAGATTATAGAGTTAGTATATCACAAACAAGTAGATTATAGAGGCATATATCACCAAACAAGTAGATTAATAGAGTCAGTATAATCAACAAACAAGTAGATTAATAGAGTCAGTAATATCACCAAACAAGTAGATTAATAGAGTTCAGTATATCACCAAACAAGTAGATTAATAGAGTCAGTATATCACCAAACAAGTAGATTTAATAGAGTCAGTATATCAACAAACAAAGTAATTAATAGAGTTCAGTATATCACCAAACAAGTAGATTAATAGAGTCAGTATATCACCAAAACAAGTAGAGTAATAGAGTCAGTATATCAACAAACAGTAAATTAATAGAGTTAGTATATACACAAACAAAGTAGATTAATATAGTTAGTATATCAACAAACAAGTAGATTAATAGAGTTAGTATATCACCAAACAAGTAGATTAATAGAGTAGTATAATCACCAAAACACAGTAGATTAATAGAGTCAGTATATCACCAACAAGTAGATTAATAGAGTTAGTATATCAACAAACCGTAGATTAATAGAGTCAGTATAGGTCAGACAAAACAAGTAGATTAATAGAGTTAGTATATCACAAACAAGTAGATTAATAGAGTTAGTATATCAACAAACAAGTAGATTAATAGAGTTAGTATATCAACAAACAAGTAGATTAATAGAGTCAGTATATCACCAAACAAGTAGATTAATAGAGTTAGTATATCAACAAACAAGTAGATTAATAGAGTTAGTATATCACCAACAAGTAGATTAATAGAGTTAGTATATCAACAAACAAGTAGATTAATAGAGTTAGTATATCAACAAACAAGTAGATTAATAGAGTTAGTATATCACCAAACAAGTAGATTAATAGAGTCAGTATATCACCAAACAAGTAGATTAATAGAGTCAGTATATCACCAAACAAGTAGATTAATAGAGTAGTATATCACCAAACAAGTAGATTAATAGAGTCAGTATATCACCAAACAAGTAGATTAATAGAGTCAGTATATCAACAAACAAGTAGATTAATAGAGTCAGTATATCAACAAACAAGTAGATTAATAGAGTCAGTATATCAACCAAACAAGTAGATTAATAGAGTTAGTATATCAACCAAACAGTAGATTAATAGAGTTAGTATATCACCAAACAAGTAGATTAATAGAGTTAGTATATCACCAAACAAGTAGATTAATAGAGTTCAGTATATCACCAAACAAGTAGATTAATAGAGTTAGTATATCAACCAAACAAGTAGATTAATAGAGTCAGTATATCACCAAAACAAGTAGATTAATAGAGTCATTATATCACCAAACAAGTAGATTAATAGAGTCAGTATATCAACAAACAAGTAGATTAATAGAGTCAGATATCACCAAACAAGTAGATTAATAGAGTCAGTAGTATATCACCAAACAAGTAGATAATAGAGTCAGTATATCACCAAACAAGTAGATTAATAGAGTTAGTATATCAACAAACAAGTAGATTAATAGAGTCAGTATATCACCAAACAAGTAGATTAATAGAGTTAGTATATCAACAAACAAGTAGATTAATAGAGTTAGTATATCACCAAAACAAGTAGATTAAAATAGTGAGTATATCAACCAACACAAGTCAGATTATATAGAGTCAGTATATCACAACCAAGTAAATTATAGAGTTAGCTATATAACACAACGAGTAGATTAATAAGAGTTAGTATAGTCAACACACAAGTATAGTAATTATAGAGTCACGTATATTCACCAAACGTTAGATTAATATGACGTCATTATATCAACATAACAGTAAATTATAGAGTTAGTATATCAACAAACAAGTAGATTAATAGAGTTAGTATACATCCAAAACACGTATGATTAATAGAGTTAGTATATCACCAAACAAGTGGATTATAGAGTCCATCTATATCACCAAACAAGTAGATTAATAGAGTCAGGTATATCACCAAACAAGTAGATATAATAGAGTTAGTATATCAACAACAAGTATCTAAGATAACTAGAGTCAGTATATCACCAAACAAGTAGATTAATAGAGTTCAGTATATCACCAAACAAGTAGATTAATAGAGTTAGTATATCAACAAACAAGTAGATTAATAGAGTTAGTATATCACCAAACAAGTAGATTAATAGAGTCAGTATATCACCAAACAAGTAGATTAATAGAGTCAGTATATCACCAAACAAGTAGATTAATAGAGTTAGTATATCAACAAACAAGTAGATTAATAGAGTTAGTATATCACAAACAAGTAGATTAATAGAGTTAGTATAATCACCAAACAAGTAGATTAATAGAGTCAGTATATCACCAAACAAGTAGATTAATAGAGTCAGTATATCAACAAACAAGTAGATTAATAGAGTCAGTATATCAACAAACAAGTAGATTAATAGAGTTAGTATATCAACAAACAAGTAGATTAATAGAGTTAGTATATCAACAAACAAGTAGATTAATAGAGTCAGTATATCACCAAACAAGTAGATTAATAGAGTCAGTATATCACAAACAAGTAGATTAATAGAGTCAGTATATCACCAAACAAGTAGATTAATAGAGTTAGTATATCAACAAACAAGTAGATTAATAGAGTTAGTATATCACCAAACAAGTAGATTAATAGAGTTAGTATATCAACAAACAAGTAGATTAATAGAGTTAGTATATCAACAAACAAGTAGATTAATAGAGTTAGTATATCAACAAACAAGTAGATTAATAGAGTCAGTATATCAACAAACAAGTAGATTAATAGAGTCAGTATATCACCAAACAAGTAGATTAATAGAGTTAGTATATCAACAAACAAGTAGATTAATAGAGTCAGTATATCAACAAACAAGTAGATTAATAGAGTTAGTATATCAACAAACAAGTAGATTAATAGAGTTAGTATATCAACAAACAAGTAGATTAATAGAGTCAGTATATCACAAAACTGCTATGCTAACAGAGACAGTACATCACCAAACACCTGTGCTAATAAAGTCAGTATATCACCAAACATCTATGGTAATAAAGTCAGTATGTCACCAAAGAACTAAGCGAACAAAGTTAGTATATATCACCAAACACCCAGGCATATATATATATATATATATATATATATATATATATATATATATATATATATATATATATATATATATATATATATATAAAGTATATCACCAAACAGCTAGGCTAATAGAAATCAGCATATCACCAACTAATATTCGTCAGTGTATATTCAAACATCAACAGAAGTATGCGTCAGTGCGTTATCGAAGACCAGCCACTACAAATGAGTATATGACCAAGGATGTGTTGCTCTTACCGCAGCAAGACCAAGAATGAACCTTATAGCACAAGCCAAGTACACATGCGTCCTGGCGCTGACTGGAGTCACGATGGCACAAAGGGCGCTAATGAACATGCACACGCTCCAGAGTTGCTTCCCTCCATATCGTGATGCCAACCATCCACCTGAGTTATCCGTATGCATAAAAAGAAAACAACGGTGATATTATTCCAGCTGTAAAACTCTTAAGTTAAAATTAAAATATCAACAACTAAAAGTAGACATCTGTGACTGTTGAATTATACAAATGGTTTCTGTCTTTCCCGTTGGTACATTACCTGTAGCAATTCTGAAAGCAGCCACAAAACATAGGAAACAGGTTAAGGTTAGAAACTTGAGCAAGAACTGAACAACTTGAGCAACGTACGACGATGGGTTCAAAGATAGGCTTCAGAAATTGGAGGGACTAGAATGGATGTCATTGTTAATCAGGAGTATGACGTCAAGGGATGACAACCGAACATACGGCTTTCATTAATTGACGGAATTATATTGGCTAGACTCGACCTTGTCGGATTTCATAATTGTGAGCTTTATACATTTAAAATAAGGTTACCAAGAACACAAATGTTGGTTTATTACACACTGAACCCAGCCTGGTATTGACCAGACTCTCTTCATGTGTCGACTGATTGATAACAATGAATGCTCCATCCTTGTATGTCACTGTCAGTAGCGGGTTGTATAGTTTATATGTTCATGGTTAGACACTATGGTTAGCTGAAGAACATATTAACACAGCAACTATATGATACATAATCATATATACACTAAGCAAATGACAACAATAATATGTCTTCATACAAATGACAACATAAAAACATAGACAATTTGTCAACTGCTCATACAAAAATATAAGACCGTTCAATGAATGCCAGCTGCTTGAGGTAGTGTCACTCTGACCTAAGAGTGCCATAGGTGATAAACGGGGATCCAGAAACTATAAACACTAAGTACGCCTAAAAGTCAACTTCGATAGAAAACATAAGCACCAGAAGGAAAAACATAAAAACTGAATTAATGCAGCGAACAACATATAACAGTAATGTATAGCTGAAAGTACGATAACACAGTGTGGCCTTTGAGTAAATCAACAACAAATAGAACACAGGAACACTGTCATATGTGACATAATGGACTATGCTGCCGGAACACACACACACACACACACAAACAAAGCGACAATAATACAGCTGCGTTAAACAAGCCACAAAACATATTAAAACTACTGGTACTTAGCTCTAAACCGAGCTTCCCCGTTCCTTTCTAATCAGAACACACAATCTGCATGAGTATCGTCTTGCACGTCCGAAAGCAAAGATGAATCGTCATACACATATACACACATAACAGACAAACACACACACACACACACACACACACACACGCACGCACGCACACGCACACAAACAAACACACACGACCACATCCGTCCACCCCGCCCCTCCCTTCCTCTCTAGTTACCTACCTACCTATGTAATACATACACACGTACATACATATATGCATACATCACACTTTGTCGCTGGTTACCGTGCTATGTGTAGACAGATATTGACTGTTGCCCCACTGCACAGTGCAGTCACAGACATAACTTACTTGGTATTTGTGAAAAGATGTAGCCGTAAAAATACATGGCTAATAGTTGAGATCTGGTGCTCTTGTCCCAATCAAACTCCGCGCGCTGGAACAGTACAAGATGACAGTTAGACAGACATGTTTTATCACAGTTAGACAGACATGTTTTATCACAGTTAGACAGACATGTTTTATCACAGTTAGACAGACATGTTTTATCACAGTTAGACATACAAGTGTTATCTCAGTTAGACAGCCTAACATGGCCAAGTATAAAGGTGGTCTGTACAATGGGAATTAGCTTCCGAAATGAACTGTAACTTAATCTGAAGTTAATGAGAGGCCATTACATGGAGTCAACAATTACCATGGGTGTCTACCGTGGCGAAGTAATCAGGCCATTTGACTCGAGCTCCGCAGGTGGTGGGTTCGATTCTGGAATGAGTCCTTCGTTTCACGAATGCATTTTTCCGGAGACTCCTGAGGGTCTCGCTGGAGCTACGGAGTTCGTACTTTGTGCGACGCTTTTCGCGCTGCAGAAAGAGATTGAGCCATATGGGATAAACACCCGGTGCAAGGAAATCAACCCAAGCGACTATTTCTTAAACATTTACCAGCAACTTTATGGGGAGATGAGCATTTTGATATGATAATATTTATCAAACATTTTTGTTTCGTAATATACTGGTCATACATTTGGACTTTCTGGAGATACTTCTTGAGGCGGAGTAACTTAAAGGTGAAGACATTCGTCTATGGTTGGTACAGACCTGGCTCCATTCACAGTGTCGATTGGATAAGAAAAGACCTGAATATTTCACTCTTCCCTCTGTTCCAGGGGATGGGGGTGGGGGGATAGATAAGATGTCTAGGCTTCTCGGACAAGGTCAAGCTCCTCTCATGGTATATTATGCATCACAAATAATAGACCGAATACGCAGCCACACAGGTAAACTTTCAAGCATAACAAACCCACCGTAAAAATCAACATATTATTTATAACACGTGTGATTATGGTATAGACATAACTGGATCCACGCCGATGCCACGTAGTTCTTAGACTTCGAGAATCTCTGTGTGTGATCTATGTGATGAGACTAGAGCACTTATGTGATCTATATGATGAGACTGGAGCACTTATGTGATCTTTGTGATGAGATTGGAGCACTTATATTATTTTTGTGATGAGACTGGAGCACTTATGTGAACTGTATGATGAGACTGGAACACTTATGTGATCTGTGTGATGAGACTGGAACACTTATGTGATCTGTGTGATGAGACTGGAGCACCTATGTGATTTATGTGATGAGACTAACTAACTTATGTGATCTATATGATGAGACTAAATCACTTATGTGATCTGTGTGATGAGACTAAATCACTTATGTGATCATTGTGATGAGACTAAATCACTTATGTGATCATTGTGATGAGACTAAATCACTTATGTGATCTATGTAATGAGACTGGAGCACTTCTGTGATCTGTGTGATGAGACTAAATCACTTATGTATTCTGTGTGATGAGACTAAATCACTTATGTGATCTATGTCAATTTTGTTTTGTTTGAATCGCACGTTTAACCAACTTTCGTATTTGTTTGTAATTCTTACTCGGTTTTCTTTTGTCCATCAACATTAAAATTTCTTCAATCATCCATTTGTTCTTAGCTTTTTGGCTTCTCTCTAGTAATATTGCTTTGCCAGTTTGATGATTGGAGTCTCTTAACATTTTCCATTGTTGATTTATACTCTATATTTTAACTATTGCATTGTACTTATTTTTCACATTTTGTTTGTTTGTCGCTGTTGTTTGTCGAGACTCCTGTCATTTCCACTTTTCACATTGGGCAGTGGGGAGCGTTTCGTTTGATATTCACTGGCACAGGAACGGAGCATAATGGGGACGACCCGTTGCTGTGAAGTTGGAACTGCGACTAACTAACTAACTAACTAACTATTTTTCACAGCCACTCTTTATTGTTCTTGAATATCTGTATCTATTTCAGAACCTCTTTATTAAGTCTCACGTTCTTAAATATTTTCCCTCTCTCTTTAATCCGACTTCTATTTGTCCACAGAGTGGTAATTCATTGATCATGTGCCATGCCGATAAGCCTGGCCGGTCATGATTCGCAATCTCATTCGATCACCAGAGTCGTGGATCAGCTTAGTGGCCAAGCTGTCCAGTCAACTCTGCAGCTGAGCAGAACAGGGCACTCACTTGTCATGATAGTCGAAAATGGCTGTCAAAGGCAGAGTTAAAAGACAACCATGTGAATGTGGAAGTCAAGGAGAAACCACCACATTATCTTCCCAAGATTTTATGGCGACACACATTTCAGAAATAGTGAACGACATTAATGGCTTAGGACATCCTGGTCTGGTAGGGACAGTCATGAGCCACAGGTGACACCAGATCGTCATCCAGTTACTGATGGCAAAACTAAAACTATAGCTGAACTAAATAAATTTACAGTAAGAACACGGAATGTTAGGACATTAATTGAGCTAAGAAAGTTAAACAATGTTCTAAGAGAAATGGAATACATGAAAATGAATATACTAGGCATGAGTGAGGTGAGATGGAAGGGATCTGGCAAAATTATAACCGACTAACACACAATAATTTATTCTGGAGGGGACACACATGAAAAAGGTGTAGGAATAATATTTGATGAAAAAACAGCAACATCTATGAATGGATACAGGTATATTTCAGATAGAGTTATAATGGTCAGATAGAGATAAAATGATAGGCAGAGTTTCAGATAGATTTCAGATAGAGAGATATAGAGAGATATAGAGATTCAGATAAATTTCACATAGAGTTATAATGATAATATCTGACTAAGACCTTGTGTCAGGTCTTAGTCAGATATGACTTAGCTACCGTATAACAGTAGACGGTACTACCTGCTTTCTGTTAGCGCCGAACGTTGGGCGGCGCTTACCAAACCCGACACCCCACATTGTGCCAACGGCTTCGGGCGGAAGAGCGCAATTGGGAGTGTACAAGCCTTACCCTGGTGCGAGGAAATGCAACCTCTAGACAAAGTGTCATGGCAGGGTTGGCGGCTGGTCTAGGATCGAAGCTCCGACAGGCGGACAGTTAGAGCATTGCTTTGCTGATCCGGCAGCTTCTGCAGCTTGTCTTGTTCCAGATGTAGGGGTGTTACTTTTCCTCTGGAGTTAACTAGGCAGGCCGAGAGAGGGATTATGCTGCATGGGCAACACATGATCTCTATATTTTAGCCTAGTCTTTGTGCTATGGAGAGGCAATAACTCCATCCCTTATAAACTATCGTCTGTCAAGACGGTAAGGTGCCAATGATAATATAATGGTCAAATCAAAGGCAAATCAATAGATATGAATATTATACGAGTATATACACCAACAACAAGCGGTAGTGTTGAACAAATACAACACTTTTACGATGAAATAGAAATGGCAATAGCTCAAATCGGATCACAAGATATAAAAATAATACTGGGAGATTTTAATGCAAAAGTAGGAAAGGGAAAGATATAGAGGATATAGTGGGGAATTACGGTTTATGTATTAGAAATGAACGAGGAGAGAAACTAATAGAATGGACAAATATTAATGATATGATAATTGGAAACACATGGTTTAAACACCTTGAAAGACGACTATACACATGGAAAGCTATGCTATGAAAATACGCAACCAAATTGACGACATATTTATTAATACAAGATTTAGAAATGCATTAATTAATGTAAAGACAATGCCTGACGGTAATAGTGATCATGTACCACTATGTGGACAAATAAAAGTAAGATTAAAGAGAGGGGAAAACATGGTTAAGAACTTGAGACTTATTAAAGAGGTTCTCAAAGTAGATAAAGAAATTCAAGAACAATACAGAGTGACTGTGAAAAATAGGTACAATGCAATAGCTAAAATACAGAGTATAAATGAACAATGGGAAATGATTAAGGAACTCCATTCATCAAACTAGCAAAGAAATATTACCGGAGAGAAGCCAAAAAGCTCAGAAAAAATTTATGAATGAAGAAATCTTAATGCTGTTGGACAAAAGGAAACAATAAAAATGACAAACTAGAGTATGCTAAGATAAATAAAGTAATAAGAGATAAATGTGTGAAGGCAAAAGAAAGTTGGTTAAACGAGCAATGCAAAAAAAAATTGAATTAAATTCCATTAAAGGTAAAAAAAAGTATGCACAGACAGATCAGTGAGCTCACAGGAAGAACAGTAAGAATAAATACAGGGTGTTTGAAATCAAAAACAGGAAAGATATTATTGGAGGAAGGTGCTATAATAAAGAGGTGGATGAGTATATAAGAGAATTATATGACGGAGAAAGGGAAGAATTAACAGAAGAAAGTAACTTAGAAGGCCCACCTATTCTGAAAGAAAAAGTCGCTGACGCTATGAACCATATGAAGAAAGGAAAAACAGCTGGGCCAGATGAAATCACAGTCGAAGAATTAGAAGTATTGGGAGAATTTTGGGTAGATATATTAACCAAAATGCTGAATGATATTTACAACAGTGGATATTTACCGAGCGATATGCTATAATCTGTATTTATAGCAATACCAAAGAGACCAGGAGCAATTGAATGTGAAGATTTTCGTATAGTTAACCTCATAAATCATGTCACTAAGCTTCTACTCAGAATCATAATGAGAAGAAACAAAAATAAAATAAAAATGGAAATTAGTGCAGAACAGTATGGTTTTATGGAAGGAAAGGGTACAAACAATGCAATATATATATATATATATATATATATATATATATATATATATATATATATATATATATATATATATATTACGAACACTACTAGAAAGGTCAATAGAGAAACAGAGAGACATATATTTATGCTTCATAGATTATACTAAGACATTTGATAAAGTAAAACATGATGGGCTGATTAAAATGTTGGAAGATATCAACATTGATGGAAAAGATTTAAGAATAATAAAGAATATATACTGGAACCAAGTAGCAGCAATTAAAATGGGAAATAAAGAGGGTAGTTATGAACAGATAAAGCTAGGAGTACGACAGGAGTGTGTCTTGTCACCAGATCTCTTCTCCCTGTATAGCGAAGTAATAATGAGAGAGATCAAAGAGAAGCCAGGAATACTAGTTGGAGGTTATAATATAAACAATATACGCTATGCAGATGACACAGTATTGGTGGCGGATAGTGCAACATACCTACAACAATTGTTGGACATTGTAGTATCAGAGAGTACACAGAAAGGACTCTCCTTGAATATCAAGAAAACAGTAACAATGGTGATATCAAAGAAAATGGTGACACCAAAATGTGACATAGAAATAGAAGGGGAAATTCTCAACCAAGTGGATAATTTTAGATACCTAGGGGCTCTTATAACATCAGATGGAAGACGTACAACAGAGATTAAGAGGCAAAAGCCGCATTTCAGAAAATGAAGAGTATCTTATGCAATAAGTCGCTATCAATGAATGTAAGAAAGAGAGAGAGAGCTAAGATGCTATATAGAACCAGTTTTGCTGTATTTCATTTAGAACAAATTAGGAAGAACTTGGAAACAACAGAGATGTGGTTTTTAAGACGAATGTTGTGAATTCCTTGGACTGCCAGAGTAACTAACAACGATTGCCTGAAGGAGGCTAATGAAACTAGAACACTATATACAACAATAAGAAAGAGACAAACAGTTTTCTTTGGTCATGTGATGAGAAGAGAGGCATTGGAGAACATCGTGACAACTGGAAAGATCGAGGGAAGAGAGGCAGAGGCAGACCAAGAGAAATGATGCTGGACGGATTGAGACGGTGGCATGGAGGAATATCATCAGCAGAGTCGATCCAGAAAACCAAAGACCGAGATCTGTGGAGAGCCATGAACGCCTACGCCAGCCGGCACGGCACTTGATGATGATGATGCCCTCCTTTTATTCTCTTCCCCTCGATCTTGCCAGTAGTCATCAAGTTCTCGAACATATTTCTTCTCCTAACGTGACCAAACAATTGTGACTGTCTACGTCTAATTTCTCTAATCAGTGTACGTTGTTCATTTGTTTCTTGTAGGACTTGGTCATTGGTTTTTCTGTCTACCCATGGTATTCTTTGTATTTTCCAAAGAAACCACATTTTCACAGTCTTCGGATGTTTTTCATGTTGTCTGCTCATTGTCCATGCTTCACATCCATACAAAAGTACAGGTTCTATGTAGCACCTTAACACTTGTTCTCGTTGTAATTGACATCCTTTTATTGGTCAGTATGTTTTCCATCTTGCAAAAGGCTACCTTCGCTATGGCGATTCTTATTCTAATCTATTCAAGGCATCTACCATCAGAGGTTGTGACTGTTCGGAGATAATTGTAACGATTCACTTGTTTAATTAAGAATATTCACATTTATTTGTATATTACAATGTGGTATTTCTTTCTTCCTAGTGACGACCATAATCTGTGTCTTCTTACAATTTAATTCTAACCCCAGTTGTTCACTATGTGCAACAACTTCATCTACTAAATGTTGCAGATTTTATTCATGGTCTGCAATCAATACTGTATCATCCGCATATCTAATGTTATTTATGTTACGTCCCCCAATGACGATTCCTTTCATGTCTTCTACATTTCTGAAAATATTTTCACTGTACAGAGAAAAAAGATCTACAGACATTACACATTCCCGTGGTACAAGATCACTATTACAGTCAGAACCGGGCATTATCTTTACATTAATTAACGCATTTCTAAACCTTTTATTAATAAGTATGTGGTCAATTTGGTTGAGCATTTTCTTATCAGGGCTTTTCCGTGTGTTAGTCATCATTTATGGGGTTTAAACCAGGTGCTTCCAATTATCATATCATTGATATTTGTCCAATCTATTAGTTTCTTTTGCTAGACATAATGACTATCCCAAGACACGCATTAACAAGCTGGATTTAAGCTGAGCTAAAAATTGTATGCACACAATTAATGCACGTCTTCAGTTGATTTATGGTGGTTTTAATGTTTTATACACCTTGTAACTCTCTTCGGATTGATATACGAAGGAAGTATATGCTTTATACACCTTTCAGTTGTCTGTAGTTGATTTATGGGGGATTGACATGCTTTATACCTGTCTTGGTTTGATATATTATGTAATGATACGTTTTTATACTGCATACCTGTCTATAGGATGATGTGCGGTGGAGATAAATGTTCTGTATACTTCAGGTTCAGGTGGAGTGACATGATTTGTACAATCCGAATCCCGCTGTCACACGTCGTTCTTGATGATAAGTTCAATGTTCTTGATGATCTTTGCGTGATATTGTTTTGTGATGGTCGTTGTCTAGGTAACGATGTTCATGGTGTGTCAATTGAGCTATCTAACTGTCTCTTAATCCAACTCACCCCAGAAGTGCACCTTCACCAGTCATGAAGCAAGATTGAGTTGGCGCACATAATCATTTATTCCAGAAATAAGACGGACAGACGGAACATGTTTATACATCCAGAAATAATGTAATCCATAGAATATCACGGCCTGCTGAATCTCAAATTCACAAGACATTTAGTCCAACTACTATCCACGGCTGGATCTCCCACAATACGACCCACCCACTGGGTCAGAGCCTCTGCTCTCTATGTAACCCACTCTGGGTTTTAGGACTGCCTTCACAGCTCGGAGAATCACACAACACCGTTCCCCGTCGACTACCGACTCCTTCGGTATCTAAAACTCAACTCCCCTGAAGTCCCTTGACTTCACACACAAAAATACACTATCTCTCGCCCCATCCACCCTAGGGGTTTTTCTCTACCCTCACTATTTTTATTTCTCAGGACTGGCTGTTTTCTCATAGCCAGGTCAGTCACTTTACTGTCTCCCACTTTCATCTCCATTCTTTCTCATGCCCGGTCACTCAACTCACTGTCAATGACCCAGGTTTATGTCACCCGCTTGAGTTTGATTTACGATAGAGTGGCATGCTTTATGCACCATACGCCTGTCCTCTAGGTGAAATACGGCCTAGGGGTTAAACGACTTTCTCCGTAATCCTGTTTATTCACGTAGGGTAACGCAGCGCGCGAGAATTGGAATCGGTTCTCACCGCGTTGGTAACTTAAGTGAGCCGGCCACTCCGAAAGCAATGGCAAACTACTGAGCGTGGTCTTGCCAAGAAATCAACAATCAGCTGAAAGATGCTGATGTTGACAGCGATGTCCTGAAAAGGATATGCGAAAAAAAAAACATATTTTACACACTTCATACCTTCTTGTAGTAACTGAACATTACCATAGCTTCAAGATATGCATGCATGACATTCATTCACCTCATTGGAAACTAGTACAGCCGGGTCATCGGCACTTTCTCCGCAAGATTCCATGGTGTTGTTTGCCACGGTAACATTCGTTGAAAGAGTCAGGTTAGACTGAGCAACGTCGCTGCGTACCATGCACATGATTGCAACTGATAGATTCACTCTGAGTGTGTACACGAACAGGTTCCCCAGGAAGGCCATGAACACCAGAACAAACCTCTGCGAACAGAAGAAATGGGGCTGCGGAGACCAGAAAACATTGTTATGACAAGCCATGTGTATACCATTTGTGCAGCATTTACTGTTATTTGCTTAACATGCTTCGTCTGTTTGTAACATATTCCCCCTTCCCACTTTCCATATTTTAACACACACACACACACACACACACACACACACACACACACACACACACACACACACACACACACACACACACACACCGGTGGAATTCAATGGGAAACCAAAACTACCGCTTTATGTTTTCAAGACAATCATTCCTCTAAAATAATAATCGATAGAGATAACGACGTTAATGGAGATTCAAGTGGAGTCTCTTCGCCAGGAAAGGGCATGTTCTACAGGTGATATCCAATGGTATTCAAGCAACCTTATGCAAATCAAATGTTAAAAATACATTAAATGTTGTCACACGGAATGTTAGAACACTTAGCCAGAATTGAAAGTAAGAAGAAAATCAAGAAGGAAATGAAAAGAATGAAGATCAATATATAAGGCATTCGTCAAATGCGATGGTCATGTGCGGGGAAAATATATTTAGATAAGTGCCGAATTATTTACTCTGGAGTACAGGACTTCAAAAGGGGAGTTGGCATCCTGTTGTATCAAATGAGTGCTAGGACGTTTAAAGTATATGGGCAATCTCAAATAGAGTATTATTAATGAGACTACATGGCAAACCTCTGGATATTAACATAATACAAGCATATGTCCATGTCCATGGGGATATCGATACATGAAGCCCATAAGCTGGCACTCTCCCGCTGTTTATACTTCATCTCGACATCGCAAAGTACAAGAGGAGATGAGATGAGACAAGCATATGCGCCACCAGCAGACAGTGCAGAAGAAGATATAGATATATTTTGTAACGAATTACAAATGGCCGTGGATCAGTGTAACATTTTTGAAAAGACTGTCATTCTCGAGGATTTCAATGCCAAAGTAGGCAACGTAAAGGTCAGTGGCGGGACTGCTGGCTATGGCGATGGCGATAGGAATTTAGAGAGGTAACATATTAATGGCATGGGCAGAATACCATGAAATGATAATTGGTGGCAAGTGGTGATAACGCCATCCTCGGCGGTTATATATGTGGAAAAGCCCTGGAGATAATATTCACAATCAAATTAACTACATGTTAATTCCAAAAAGATTCAACAGCAGGTTAGTAGGAGCAAAAACGAGACCAGGAGCAGATGGACATATTAACCATGTGCCACTTATGGGAAAGATGAGGATAATACCTAAAATCACAAAGAATTACCGAAAGAACATCAATATATATCTAGCATTACTAACAAAGCAACGTTTTTTTAAGAGAAAGGTACAATGTTACTTTAAAGAACATATATAATGCCATGGAGATATTACAGACAATTGTTGAACAATGGGACATGTTGGAGGAATCAACCCAACGGATATCAACAGAAATCATTCCACCTAAACATAGAATTGCAAAAAAGAAACAGTTGCTGGATGAAAGAAGAAAGACAAAGCAAGATAAAGGAGAATGTAATAGAATACATACAGAAATAGTAATCAAATACAAAATGGCTAAAGAAGTCTGACTGAGTCAACACTGCATTTAGATTGGGGCAGACTATGGAAACGACTCACATTCCATGTATTAACAAATAAATACAGGTAGGAAAACACGAAATACCATCCATACATCCATCATGTGCATGCCGATAAGCGTAGGCGGTCATGATTCGCCATTTCACTCGATCACCAGAGTCGTTGATCAGTTCAGTGTTCTTGTCTCGAACATACCACGTAGCCAAGCCATCCAGGTATTTACTTCTCTGTCTTCCCCTTGTTCTCTTCCCATCGATCTTGCCAGTTGTCACCAAGTTCTCCAATGTATTTTTTCTCATAACATGCCCAAAACAAATTTGACTGTCTCATCTCATCTCATCATGTTCCTCTTGTACCTTGCGGATGTCGAGGTGAAGTATAAACATCGTGAGAGTGCCCGGTTATGGGCTTCATATATCGATATTCCCATGGACTCTGCTATTCCCTCCGTCCAACGTTTACGTGGTCGGCCTCTTCGTCTGTTTCCATCTGGTCTGTACATCATTGCTTGTTGTGGTATGCTGTTGACTGGTAACCTACTTGCATGGCCAAACCATTTGACTTGCTGCCTTCTAATAAAATCTAGTGCTGTTTTAACCCCCACTTTAGTCCTGATTTCTTCATTTCTGATCTTATCTCTTCTTGATACGTTGAGTATTCTTCTCAGGAGCCTCATTTCTGTTGTGATTTTTCTTTTCTCTTTTTCTGTCATTGTTCAGGTTTGGCATTGGTAGCATAGAGTTGGTAGAAAGATTGTGTTGTAAAGTGCTTTCTTAGTAGTTATTGATTCATGTTTGTTCTTTAGTATTGGTGTCATTTGTCCAATGAGTTGATTTGCCTTATTGCACCTATTTTCGATCTCGTCTTCTGATCTGCCATTTAATGATATTATACTTCCTAGGTACTTGAAAACGTCTAATTTTTCTAATCAGTGTACGATTTTCATTTGTTTCTTGTAGGACCCGGTCACTGATTTATTTCTGTCTGTCCATGGTAGTCATTGCATTTTCCTCAGAAACCGCATTTTCACAGCCATTAGATGTTTTTTTCCAGCTTGTTTGCTTATTGTTCACGCTTCACATCCATACAAAAGTGCAGTTTCTATGAAGCACCTCAACACTCTTTTTCGCATTGCAATTGACATCTTTTTATTATTCAGTATGTGTTTCATCTTGCAAAAGGCCACCTGTGCCATGGCAAGTCTTGCTCTAATTTCTTCAAGGCATCTCCCATCAGAATTCATGACTGTTCCGAGATAATTGTACCGATTCACTTATTTAAGAATATTCCCATTTACTTGTATATTACATTGTGATATTTCCTTCTTCCTAGTGACGACCATAATCTGTGTCTTCTTACAATTTAATTCTAACCCAAGTTGTTCACTGTGTACAACAACCGCATCTACTAATTGTTGCAGATCTTGCTCATTGTTGGCATCAAGACTGTTACATCTTCATATTTATTATTATTGTTTCGTCCCCTATTTATATACGAAATTCCATTGAATATTTAAAATCCAGGAACGATGCAAAATTGATGGGACAAGATGATATAGTCAAAAGATGGATGGAATACCTGGATGGGCTACATGATGATAGACTGGGTGTAAATATTCAAAACAATTGTAAGGGTCCACCAATACTTGCAGCGGAAGTTGAAGATGCATTACATCGCATGAAGAAAAGAAAGGTACCGAGTCCAGACAACATTACAATGGAGGAAGTTGAAGCTCTGGGTGATTTTGGAATCGAAATACTGACAAAATTTCTAAATGACATCTACACTAGTGGGTACATTCCTAGTGATCTATAAAAAACCATCTTTATAGCTCTGCCAACGAAACCATGCGCTTTAGAATGCGAAGAGCATCGCACAATAAGTCGTATGTGTCACATAACAAAGCTGTTACTAAGATTAAGTATGAAAAGAATAAGAAACAAGATTAAACCATAAATGAGTGATGAAAAGTGTGGATTTGTAGGGGGACAGGGCACATACAATGCTTTAAATATTCTCATGACACTATTAGAAACAACTATAAGTAAAACAGATCTGTACTTTTTCTTAATAGACTACACAAAAGCATTTGACAATGTGAATCATGAAGAAATAATAAAATTAACATTATGGAAAAGAATTGCGAATAATAAAGAACGTATATTGGCAGCAAATAGCAGACATAAGAATCAACAACCTGGTAGGGACATTTTAGTGTATGATGTTTGTCCATCAAGAATGATGATGACCATTTATTTCATTCAGTGTAGTTGAAGGTTTGGAACCGTGAGTGTTAGTTATAAATGTTCTTTGACAATGTGGGCAAAGAATGCCTCACGTTCCACGAGAAAGATCTCCTGTAGTGTTTGTGTGTGTGTGTGTGTGTGTGTGTTTTGTTTGTGTTTTTGTTGTTTTTTGTCCAGTCTTTTTTTTCCCCACATCTCTTGCACATGTGCTTCACAAGTGACTACACCCTTGCATAATGGTGTACGCCATGAATTTCGGTCTTTGGCAGCAGTCTCGCAAGTGTCGTGATGAATTCCAAAAGCTTTTATTGAAATCTTCAGCGTCTTTAAAGCGTTTCTTCTGGGCACCTTGGGAGCGTTTACCACAGAGCAGCTCACTGTAAAATAATACGTTTAGCGAGCCTGTGATCTGGCAAGCGAGTCAAGTGTAAAGCCCGTGTGTTTCCGGGGCCCATATGGGGTAGCAAAGAATAGTAACACTGTTGCCTACCATGCATGTCGTAAGAGGCGACTAAGGAGGCTATGGTTCCGTCGCCCTGCTACTGAGTGAGTGCATGGCGCGACACTGTGAGCTGTGAGTTTCGCGTGGAATGCTTTTGCATCTGTCCCGGTTGTTTTTAGCGGGAACTGCATGTTCGGAATGATGATGGCCGGCTGTGACTGGTTTGCCTTTTTGGTTCACGAGTGCATTTTTCAGGAGATTCATGGGAGCTGTCGCTGTAGCTACGGAGTTCGTGCTTTGAGCTGCGCTTTCGGTGAGTCAACCTGCGGAAAGAGATCGAGCCATATGGAATAAAACCCGGGTCAATGAAGTCTTTCTGGTGACTGCCGTTTCCATCGACGATGAACTGTATTTTTCGTGGAGGACTTCTATGTTGGCATTCTGGCGGCGGCATTATGCACAATGTACCTGTGCGGGCTGTTGGCTTGCCGATACTCCTGTCTATTCCATTGTTCACATAGGGCAGTGAGGAGCATTTTATGTGATATTCACTGGCACAGGAACTGAGCAATATGGGGACGACCCGTTGCCGTGAAGTTGGAACCGCGACTAACTAACTAACTAACTAACTAACTAACTAACTAACTAACTAACTAACTAACTAGCCCAGTTAATTTGATTCTTCATGAGTGTGGATACTGGTCATGGACGCTGTTTCTAAGACTTCAGTGTCTGGGATCTTGTCTTGCTATTTGATCTTCAATAGCCCCCGAAGGCAGAATGTATGGAAGTGGTTTAATTTTCTGGCGTGTCACTTGTAAACAGTCCAGGCTTCACAAGCACATAGCAGTGTGGATAATACAACTGCTTTGTACACTCTCTTTGTTTACAGGCTTATTCCATTTCTGTCCCACACATTCTTGTACAGTCTGCCAAAGACCGCGCTGGCTTTGGAGATTCTTGCATTCACATCGTTGTGAATTGTGGCAATTGTGACATAGTGCTGCCTAGATAGGTGAATTTGTCCACAAAATTTAGTCTATAACCATTCACTTTGATATTCGGCACAGTTTGATTAATCCCTGGAGTTGGCTGGTATATAATTACATTCTTCTCCAGGTTGATAGTGAGCCAAAAGTTGGCATAGGCATGCGAGAAAGCTGAAATGTTGTGATGCATGTCTGCCTCTGAGATGGCATATAAAGCGCTATCCTCAGCAAACAGGAGTCCTCTTACGGTGTCGTTGGTAATTTTAGCTTTCGTTTTCAGCCTTCTGAGATTGAACAACTTCCATCCATGCGGTAGATGATGTCTATTCCAATGTCGTTGCTTTCGAAGGCATTGGTCAGCATATATTTAAACCTGAGGCTGAACGGTGTTGGTGCCAGGACACAGCCTTGCTTCACTCCAATGGCGAAAGAATAAGGCTCAGACAACTCGCCATTTTCCTGGACTCTTGCTTGCATACCATCATGAAACAGCCGCACTATTTGTACACATTTTAGAGGACAGTCACGCTTCTCCAAAATCGTCCACAGTCCTCCTCTGCTGACTGTATCAAAAGCTTTGGTAAGATCAATAATAGTCAATAATATTTCATAGTTTTGTTCTTGGCATCTTCTTCGCAACTGCCTTGCAGTGAAAATCATGTCTACAGTTCTAACGCCACATTGACTCTCAGGAAGAAGACCTTGATCGAGAAAGATTGTGAGAATATTGAAAGAATTCTGGCGAGTATCTTCCCTGCGGTTGGGTGAAAAATAGAGGCCTCGTTGATTGTCACATGATTGGTTTCCTTTACGTTAGGTGGATACTTGACGCGTTCTTGAAATCTTGTGGCATGGTCTCGTTTACCCATATGCTTGTAAAGGCTTGGTGAAGCTACTCTATCAGAACCGGTCCACCTGCTTTCTAGATTTCTATCGGGATTTAGTCAGGACCATGGACCTTACCACTATAAAGTTGTTGGATAGCTTTGTTAATTTCACAATGGCTGGCAAGTCAACTAAGAATATCCTTTGTGGGGATTTGAGGAAATCGTTATTGATGGAAGAGGTTGCATTTAGGATTTTAATAAAATGCCCTTCAGGGATGCTAGGTATTGGTAGTACCTTACGTAAGGATGGCTGTCACGCCCTTTTCATTCCCATTCCACACTGGTCCAAGCCTTACATCCAGCTCACTCCTGTGGTTCTTAGTAGTTGTCAGCATGCGACAGCGGCCATCCCCGGGAAACGGCTGTTAAAGGCTGGTGAGACGAGTTGAATGTAACCGATTCGGCGTCAAACCAATCGGTGAACTAGGGTATGCCTAGTTAAAGTCAAGACGACTGGAGACGAATACAGGTGCACTGGATGAACAGGACGCTCTATATGCCTTGCCGTGCTCATTACGTTCCACAACGCTTTGCACGTAAACGCCACCTTGCCTGTTGAATCTTCAATGATTTATTCTGCGCAGTCTGCAGAATCCTGTCTTAACATGCTGGGTAGGCATACCATAGTTCACTGATTGGTTAGAAGCCAAATCGGTTACCCTCGCCAGTGTATAAATAAGGGCGTCATGCAAGTTTGTGTGATGTCTCCTGATTTATTCTCTGTGTACATTGAACATTTAATGAGATTACATAAACATGTCAAGGGTCATGGTTGGTGGACATAATATAAGTAACTTATGTCTTGATAGCAAAAAGTCAAAAGGATCTAAAGGAAATGATATATACAATGGTTGTAGACAGTGAAACATTGGGCTTTAGCTTGAATAATAGAAAGATTAAGTCATGTGGATAAAAAAAAACAGATTGTGGTTAAATGTGCAATTAAAAGAAATGACGTTATTTTGTGGCAAGTGCAGAAATTCAGATAAATAAACAAAAGGATAATATCAGATTGAAGATGCATCACAGAGATACTGATCAGAATAGAACAAGCAAAAACTGCATTCTAACAAATGAAGACCATCTTGTTCAATGGGTGTTTGTCTTTGAAAATAGAACACGAGTTCTTGAATGTTTCAAGGAATCCATGTTAACATACGGCTGCGAATCCTGGACAATTAGTAAACAGGCGAAAGACATTCTTGGAAGCCTTCGGATGTGGTTGTTTAGATATGTTGATAATAATTTGGACAACCAATATGAGCAATCTGGACATTTTGAGGGAAGCTAAGTGGCACAGACAACTTATCACAAACACCAGAAAGAGGCAGTCGTCATTTTTGGCGACAGTATTTAGAATAAAATAACTGACCATGTTGTGACAACCGGAAATATTTGTGGAAAAGAGATAGAGGAAGACAGCGAGAGAAAATTCATGACAGTCTTGGTCATGGCAGGGAATTTAGTCAACACACGAATTGATACAAGCCGCCCGAGACCGCAATTTGTAGAGAGGCATGATCTCCCACGCCAGCCGTCAAGGCACTGGATGATGATGATTTTATATGTTAAAATAGCTTGGCTGTCTAACACCTGCTGTGTTCTACGGTTGTTGATTACGAATCCACGTTTCACATCATTGGTGGTTATGTTTAAACGTTTACATGCTTGATAGTACGCATTTGATAGTTTCATTCTATGACCGTTTACACAAAATCTCATGAACCAAAGGCTGGAACTGTAATGTTTACACGACATTCGGTGAATCAATGACTGGCCACAGTACATGAAATGCCACGTCGAGTTCAGCTAAGCGATATAATCAAGTTTTCATCAGTCTTGTGTACTCCATGTTTACATGTCAGGATGATAAAATGTTATATCAGGATAGTTCATGTTGCCTTCAATCTGCAATGTCGCAAGTATGATTCACACTTCAGCAATTTAATGTCTTGGCCTTTATTCACGTCTTGACGTTTGTGTTTCCGCGCACACAATGTCGCAAGTATGATTCACACTTCAGCAATTTAATGTCTTGGCCTTTATTCACGTCTTGACGTTTGTGTTTCCGCGCACACAATGTCGCAAGTATGATTCACACTTCAGCAATTTAATGTCTTGGCCTTTATTCACGTCTTGACGTTTGTGTTTCCGCGCACACAATGTCGCAAGTATGATTCACACTTCAGCAATGTAATGTCTTGGCCTTTGTTCACGTCTTGACGTTTGTGTTTCCGACACACAATGTCTCAAGTATGATTCACACTTCAGCAATTTAATGTCTTGGCCTTTATTCACGTCTTGACGTTTGTGTTTCCGCGCACACAATGTCGCAAGTATGATTCACACTTCAGCAATTTAATGTCTTGGCCTTTATTCACGTCTTGACGTTTGTGTTTCCGCGCACACAATGTCGCAAGTATGATTCACACTTCAGCAATTTAATGTCTTGGCCTTTATTCACGTCTTGACGTTTGTGTTTCCGCGCACACAATGTCGCAAGTATGATTCACACTTCAGCAATTTAATGTCTTGGCCTTTATTCACGTCTTGACGTTTGTGTTTCCGCGCACACAATGTCGCAAGTATGATTCACACTTCAGCAATTTAATGTCTTGGCCTTTATTCACGTCTTGACGTTTGTGTTTCCGCGCACACAATGTCCCAAGTATGATTCACACTTCAGCAATTTAATGTCTTGGCCTTTATTCACGTCTTGACGTTTGTGTTTCCGCGCACACAATGTCGCAAGTATGATTCACACTTCAGCAATTTAATGTCTTGGCCTTTATTCACGTCTTGACGTTTGTGTTTCCGCGCACACAATGTCGCAAGTATGATTCACACTTCAGCAATTTAATGTCTTGGCCTTTATTCACGTCTTGACGTTTGTGTTTCCGCGCACACAATGTCGCAAGTATGATTCACACTTCAGCAATTTAATGTCTTGGCCTTTATTCACGTCTTGACGTTTGTGTTTCCGCGCACACAATGTCGCAAGTATGATTCACACTTCAGCAATTTAATGTCTTGGCCTTTATTCACGTCTTGACGTTTGTGTTTCCGCGCACACAATGTCGCAAGTATGATTCACACTTCAGCAATTTAATGTCTTGGCCTTTATTCACGTCTTGACGTTTGTGTTTCCGCGCACACAATGTCGCAAGTATGATTCACACTTCAGCAATTTAATGTCTTGGCCTTTATTCACGTCTTGACGTTTGTGTTTCCGCGCACACAATGTCGCAAGTATGATTCACACTTCAGCAATTTAATGTCTTGGCCTTTATTCACGTCTTGACGTTTGTGTTTCCGCGCACACAATGTCGCAAGTATGATTCACACTTCAGCAATTTAATGTCTTGGCCTTTATTCACGTCTTGACGTTTGTGTTTCCGCGCACACAATGTCGCAAGTATGATTCACACTTCAGCAATTTAATGTCTTGGCCTTTATTCACGTCTTGACGTTTGTGTTTCCGCGCACACAATGTCTTGTTTTATGCTGCTCTGTTTATTATTGTATTTGAAATCTACATTGGAGTCCTGTTATTTCGTCCAGATAATGTCTCGAGAAGTATATTCTTTCTTACGGTTATTGTTCTAGCAAGTAACATTGAATTCAGTGAAGATCTGGGTGTTGGCGATCATGCGGTGTGTCTCTACTGGTATATTGTCTCTGTCCTCGCGTCTCGGGATCGTTTTTATTTACTTGAGTCTCCTCACAGATGGTCACCAATGCGAGAATATTACCAGATTCTTAAAATACTGCGCAATGCTCTTCTACTCGAACCACTTCTAATTCTAGTGAGCGCACGAGAATTAGAAGTGGTTCGAGTCGCGCCATTGACTTATGAGAGTATGGAGCTGGTCACTCAGAAAGACGTGGCGTGCTGATGAGCGAAATCTGGCCTAGGAATCAACATACAGCTGAAAGATGCTGGTGTTGACCGCAATATCCTGAAACAGGATGGAAACGCGGGAAAAAAAATGCTCTTCTACTGAACCAGAAACTCAACGAATTGTTTGTGTTGTGTGTTGTGTATTCAGCAACATTTGACATGTTTGCTAGCTCGACAGAGATCGTATACTGCAGGCACACGGTTAGCGAGACACATTACTCATACAGAAACTAGGAAACAGCGCCACCAAACTGACTTCATAATTGTCTTGTTTCAAGATCTACACACATTTGACACATGATTATATTACCTTTCATTGTGCCCTCCATCTTTAGGAGACTTCAAATACTCAATTCACATGAAAGCCAACAACCACGAATGTCGCTGTAGTATGTATGCTCCTTACAGTTGAGCTTCCAAAAAGCCAGCTTAATTTACATTAAGTTCGTCCAGTTGAGGGCAGGCCGCTTGCACAGACATCCGCTGCCGAATAATGTACATTGACAGTCAACAATTGTCCACGGTCCATCACAAAGTGACAGACAGACAGTAGTCACATATCACGATTATGTAGATCTGGACGTTCTTGTTTCAGCCCTCCCCACTCCCATTCCATTTCAGAATTTAGTCAAAAATGGGGCAGACAGGATCGGAGGACAGAAGCACAGATCAGAGGGATCTAATTGGCCTGGTACCAATGTACACTTGTTCCTTAATCGCGGCGCTCTCGTCATTTTGAGGCAGTAGGTTCGATTCCCAGTGTAGTCACTTTAACTTTCAATATTTATATTGTCCAAGGTGTCCTATATTTTCTACTTCTGTCCTCTACTTTTATGAGTGCCTATCAATACCCATATACTACTTCTGAAACTATGTGAATGGCCTCAAGGGTTGCCCACAATTGATATTTCAGGATTGGAAGGCATGTGATCGTTTCATAACATTAGGTGTATCGATGTGATCTACTGGGCTCAGTATGCAGTATCTGTACATTAGTTTAGTCGACGCAACAACATCACAGCACACGGGTGTAACTCATAAGTGATCCGTTCTACTCCTAACTCAAGCCTGAGTCCAGAGAATCTCAGCTCAGTGCACGAACTTCCTGAAATACGTTGGATAGATATTTAACTCGAAATTTTTCCCGGCAGAGCCTTTAGGCTACTCTTTTTCGATTTCCAACTGCCAAGGGAATTTTACGTGCGCAACAATACACACGGGCGTCCGATCTCACTACCCAGAGACGGGGGGCGGGGTGTGGGGATTTGTTACTAGACGTCCACGTGAAAACATCCCGGCCCTCACCGGGGCTTGAACCCGGGACCTCCAGCACTCGAGGCGGACACCGTACCTCGAGACCACTCAGCCCCCTTAAATCTGTACATTGAGACTGATAACCATAAACTTTTGCATTACTAGTTCTTGTGTTGTTTGTAACGGGTATATTTTATTCATCTCGTTTTCTTCATAACTGCGTGGCAGTAGAAGCACCCAATAAAATAGTAATATCTTTCGTTATCACAAGCATTTGCTAGTCTCTGAAAGCTTGACATCCGTGTTAATCTCCGTAGGTAATGCTTTTTCACACCTAGCTCCTAGTGTCACAACATGTGCCTGAATATGATAAGGACACGATCGTACGTGACGAGAATCTATTCTCTTTCATAAGGATGTCTTCAGTAGACAATACGTCTCGCGGTACTGTTGAGTGCTCTTTCTGAGCACAGGGCCTCTCAATAATAACAAATTTTCTCTACAGTATACCGTTTCATCTGGTATAAATCACTTTCAATGCATATTTCCTAGCAAACAACAACAGCAGCAGCAACAACCACAACAACGACAATAACCATAAGTTACAGTTATGTGCTTAGTGTACTAGAAATACTAGGCAGATCGTAACTTCCATTAACAAATAAGAATATGAAAAAGGTAGGCACACACAATATATTGCATGGCTTATTGCCTGACATAGTTCGCTGCATCTCGACAGGAATATACTGCAGAATTCACGCAAAATAAACTAAAGCAATAAGATATATTTCTCAAGCTGAGACATGCTCACACGGTAATTTGAATTGTGTGCCACGGAAATGTTAATCTATTATGTCTTTTTGTTTGCACAAAGTTAGCTTTTATTACAAGAATATCACTGAAAACCACGACGAGATCACAGTCTCCGACAGACACAAAAATCCCAGGCACACACACCCACGCGCACACACAGAAAGACATAGATACACACAGCATGTTATAAACACCATATACGAATACAAGTGTGAGCCATGCGAGGTACTTGCAGGTTTAAAAACATAAGATAAAACAACAATTAGTAGCTTCACGTGTTTAATATTGCTGTCATACATAAGTATCCATTATTTTTATTTATTGTCTGCTATTATAGTCGAGATAGGCTGTTGCAGTGACCTGGTGGTGTAGCACGGGTGACCAGTGAAGAGCTTGCAATAAAACCACAGTGTCTGTGGACCAGTGACCGGAGAACATAGTGACTGTAGAACATGGTGATTAGAGAACATAGTGATTGTAAAAGATAGTGATTAGAAATTTTTGTGATTTAAGAACATAGTAATTGTAGAATATAGAGATTGGAGAACATAGTGATTGGAGAACGTACTGGTTGGAAAACATATTGATTGGAGAACGTGGTGATTATGTACGTGGTGATTGGTGAACACAGTGATTAGAGAACACAGTGATTGAAGAACATAATGATTGGAGAGCATAATGAATGGTGAACATAGTGACTAGAGAACATAGTGAGTGGGGAACATGGTGATTGGAGAATACAATGATTGAGAACACAGTTACCAGAGAATATAGTGATTGGAGAATATGGTGATTGGAGAATATGGTGATTGGAGAATATAGTGATTGGAGAATATGGTGATTGGAGAACATAGTGACTAGAGAACATGGTGAGTGGGGAACACGGTGATTGGAGAATACAGTAATTGAGAACACAGTTACTGGAGAATATAGTGATTGGAGAACATAGTCATTAAAGTACGTGGTCAGTGGGGAACATGGTGAATGGAGAATAAAATGATTGAGAACACAGTTACTGGAGAATATAGTGATTGGAGAACACTGTGATTGGAGAACATAGCGACTAGTGTGCGTGGTGAGTGGGGAACATGGTGATTGGAGAACATAGAGAGTGGAGAACGTGGTGATTGGAGAATACAGTGATTGAGAACACAGTTACTGGAGAATATAGTGATTGGAGAACACGGTGATTGATGAACATAGTGAGTAGAAAACACAGCTATTAAAGAACATCCTGACTGGAAACCATGGTAATTGTAGATACCAGTGCCTGGTGAACAGGCATCCGGTAGAAAGTTACCAGTATTGATGCAATGATATTTATCTGACAGTTGCAGCCAAACGTGACTATCGTAGAGAATGTGCTCATGAAGCGAGGGTTAATGGGATCAATAAGCAAGCGACAAATCCACTAGTGTAACCACTTTTGAAGATACAACTATGGTGTAAACATCTGAGTCAGGCCACCAGGAGGCGGGCAGAGATACAAGTGTGAATGTGACATCAGGGATACAAGTGTGAATATAATATCAGGACATGAACAAAAATAACCACAAGGGAATATAATAAAATTTCATTGTTTAAGATGTATTAATCATCAGGACATGAACGAGCAGCACTATGTAGACCGAGTTAGGGATACAAGTGTGAATATAAGATTAGGACATGAATGAGCAGTATAGTTTAGACGCCGAGGCACACACACACACACACACACACACACACACACACACACACACACGCACACACACACACGCACGCAGGCACGCACGCACTGTTATACATTGTTTGCAACCAACCTTCATTGTGAAGACGACACCGATGACATTAAAATGCTTCTGCTGTCCATGTATCTCAGTAAATATATTTCTAATGTCAAGACAATGCTGTTTTAACTGTTGTTGCTAAAGGAGTGTTCAGTTCATGATTATTGTATTTGTTGTATTTGTCCAGTGCTCCTCTAACCTGTCATAGAACATGTATTATTGAAAACATCAAGGATCTAGTAACATGAAATAGCCTGAAAACATCAAGGATCTAGTAATAGGAAATGGTCTGAAAACATCTAGGATCTAGTAACATGAAATAGCCTGAAAATAACACGCCTGGATATAGTTTCGTTTCTGTTGAACTCGCTGCAGGTCCTGACTGCTGGCTCCCAGGTCCTCAAGCGTTTCGTATGTGATGTCCAGGACCCTTTTCAGCAGACGATCAGCGATCTCCATGTGTGACGGGGAAGGCTGTAGACAAAATGTGACATCACTTAGAAAATAAAGTACTCGCTTTCAACAAGTATTACATTACTCTGAAATGTCCATTAGGATCAACGTGTCTAAAAGTTGAATAAAAATAACCACAAGGGAATATAATTATATTTCATTGTTTAAGATGTATTAATCATAAACTAGGACACCCTCCAGCGTATCATCCACATGAGCCATGCCAGTCTGCAGACTCGGATCACATCTACATTTATATCCCAATTCTGTCATTTGGCTAAGACATCTCAGCATTTATCTCTTGACCGTTATTTTGCTCCTGTTGCATAAAGACCACATGTTTTCACTAAATTCGTGTCTGTTTATAGTCCAGCCTCCATACCTATGAAACAGATTATTCTCTGTAGTTGAACACATTTTCTCGCCGCATGTGACAATCTTTTATTGGTGAGTAAGTTTTCCAGCTCACAACAGGCTTTTATATATACTAGCTGACCCGGCCCGGCTTCGCCCAGGCCCTGGAGGGGATCTATCTATCTATCAGTCTGTCTGCTTGTTTGTCTGTCTGTCTGGCTGACCCGGCCCGGCTTCACCCAGTCCCTGGTGGGGAGCATCTCATTTAATTCATATAAGTAGTCATATAAGCTCTCCCGTTCCCGACTATCTGTCTGTCTGTCTATCTGTCTGTCTGACCGGGCCCGGATTCACCCAGTCCCTGGTGGTGGGGAGCATCTCATTTAATTCATATACGTAGTCATATAAGCTCTCCCGTTCCCGACTATCTGTTTGTCTGTCTGTCTGTCTGTCTGTCTGTCCCGGCCCGGCTTCACCCAGTCCCTGGTGGGGAGCATCTAATTTAATTCATATAAGTAGTCATATAAGCTCTCCCGTTCCCGACTGTCTGTCTGTCTATCTGTCTGACCGGCGTGGTTTCGCCCAGCTCTTGGCGCACAGTAACTTAAAAGAATGTCCTTCCACACACCATTCAATGAAAACTGTAGAAAAAGATGGGTTACAATGTTATGCATTATGCATTATTTTTATGAAAACTTTGAAAATGCCTTAAAGATTATATCATTATTTATTATAACTCATATGCCTGAAAATAACTATAGACAAAGAGTTTAAAAATAGTGCAAGTAAGTCCAACAATATGACTATAAAGTATATAGAAATGTTATTAAAAGTTATGCCCCTTGAAATAACTTTTCTAGAGTGAAGTCCCCCTGCTATATAGACATTATATAATGAAAATGGAAAAGTAAATGTTATTAAATAAGTCGAAGATTTTACATTAAGAAATTATTATAGTCGGTTGCAAATGAATGAAAGGAAGACGTGTAGAAAATTTCATCTCAATCGGATGTACCGTTATCGAACGCATCCAATACATAAATCCCCACACACAAACAAACATACACTCTGTTTTATATATATATATATATATATATATATATATATATATATATATATATATATATATATATATATATATATATATATATATATATATATATATATATAAATGCGTGCTTACAAGTTACGTCGCTCCAGATGACGATTCTCAATCTGACGCTGAAATACAAAACGTGCATGTAGGATGGCGACGGGCATCGTCTGGTCAGAACAAACCGACGAAGGTGACGTAGATATACCCGCAGGTGAACTGCCAAAACTCTCCAGAACATACCAACGAGTGTAATGTGTATATCCCAGCAGGTGACCTGCCAATACCCTCCGCAAAAGCAATTATTTAATATTTACGGGAACCGATAAAAAATGTAAATATTCGTTACGGAATAAAAAATATTTAATCTTATGCTCACGTGCCCTGGCATAACAATCAAACAGATATTATTCAGTCTTGGCCTCTACGGAGATTTAAGCCAATGCTCAGCCCATTTCGACCTTGCTTGGCTTACTCACAGACTCACTAAGAAAACATAAAATTGTGAACGTCTATCTCTCCATCAACGCTATTGATTTTGCTATTACCATGATCTCCATGGCGAAACTGCTAGTAGTCACGGCAAAATCTTCCTTAACAGCTTTCCCCCAACGTAGACCCTGAAAGCCCATGAGCTCCTCGTATGCTGCACAACAGATCCAACTGTGTAGATGATTATATGACTCCAGGAAGCACTGTCCAAATCATAGTGTATGTACTTGTGACCCAACCACCATTGACTTTCATTGTTTGCATTCTCTGCCCAGTTTAAGTATTGACATATGACAATAGGAAATAATACGTCACAATTATATTCTTGGCTATATGAAAAATAGTATGTATATGTAATTTACCCCTAAAAGATTAAAAGTAACGAAACGCTGTTAGAACAAGCGACTGAGTCTGTAACAAGGTCTGGTCATTTAGTTTATCCAGCGAAAGGCTGACTGGTGAGAGAGAACAACGGATACACCATGCCAGCAATGTTAGGGGAACATCCTTACATCTGTGTTTTGTTCTCTTCCCAAGAGGAGACCACACTGTAGTGGCAGCACCATCACAGCTTCCTGAACCCATGCCATTAGGTGCAGCCGTACCTGAGTTGTGAGCTCATGTGAATTGTAGAAATCCTAGAAGCATTTCCCAATCAGCCACAGCAATGTTGTGTTGCCTAACACCAGATACGTTGTGTAAACTATCGAGCACAAAGCTGAATTCCACAGGAGCAACGAGGTGAAAGTAGATCTGCCAGGTATTGTCTACACATTCTGTCTGCCAGGAGCAACTAGGTGAAAGTAGATCTGCAAGGTTGTTTCTAAACATTCTGACTGCCAGGAGCAACGAGAGAAAGTAGATCACCCAAGTTTTGTCTATACATTCTGTCTGCCAGGAGCAACTAAGGTGAAAGTAGATCTGCCAGGTTTTGTCTATACATTCTGTCCGTTAGGAGCATCATTGCTGATATCCCCTGCTTGTGATGACTTATGGCTTGATTTGTAGATCCTAGAGATTTGTCCTCTCCCGGGACTTGACAGATTGCTCTATATATTAGAGACGTTCATTTGAAACACGTTCCAATGGCTTTATTACAAAAGAAAGAAAGAAACATTAACAGGTGTGGTAGAATTAAACAAAGCATTCATTTTGATTGAATTATGCACCATAGGTTGGTCATAAGAAGTCACAGTAGGCATTCAGGTAAGCATCCCATTGCTTAAGTAGGCGGCAATTGCCGTCCGCAAAAAAATAATTGTGGTTGCTCACTGAACCAAGTGTTTACCGTGTTCATTACGTCTGCAACTGTGTGAAATCGTTGCCTCATGAGAGATTTTTTAGAGATCCGAACAAATGAAAATTGGTGACAAATCAGGACTACACGCTGGGTGTTGCAGAATTTCCCACTTCTTCCTTTCTAATGCTTCCTGCACAGTCTTTGCGACATGCGGACGAGCATTATCGTGCAACAAAATCACACTGCGAGAAAGTATGCAGGGTCGTTTATTCTTGATGGCTTTTTGCAGCTTGTCTAGCGTTTGCAAGTAGTGGGTAGAGTTGATGTTGACACCAAGGTCTTTAAAGTCGGCCAACAATAACTTGAATTTTTTTAATCTTTTGGTGATCCAGCATGCTTCCGTTGCATGCTCTCTCTCTCTTTTGCTGCTCGGCTCAAAGTGGTGACACCATGATTCATCGCGTGCCACTATACGGAAAAGAAATGCATCACCCTCCACTCTGTAACGCAGCAAGTGGTTCAAACACCATCCCATGCGTTCCTCTTTTTGGTGGTCGGTCAACATCCGTGGTACCCACTGTGAACACATCTTCCGATATTGCAGTTTCTTACGAACGACCTTTTGAATTGTCCCAATTGACACATAAAATTCTTTCGCTAGTGAACGTATGCGACAACGGTTCATCTGTACTGCTGCATCAATTTCGGCGATGGTTTTTTTCTGTTGTAATAATATGCGCTTGAACCGGCCGTCGAAGATCTGTCATGAACTGACGTCCTTTCCGAAACATTCGTGTCCAGTCTGTCACTGTTGTCTTCGACATACATTTGTTATCGTCCGCTGCCTGCATTCTTCGATGAATGCCCACTGGTCGATATCCTTCAAATGAAAGAAACTGAATCACCGCTCTTTGAGCTTCTTTGGAGGATTTTGGATCAACCCGACCATTTTCTCAACTGTCAGAAACAGAACCTATGCATCATGGGATGACAAGCACGTGCTCTTTTATTCATTGGTCAGTACTAATCACATGACCATGACATGATCATGTTCAACTACGCAATTACGCGCGGTGCGGCACGAACGGATTCAAACTAACGCCCCTTGTAATAATGTTTTGATTTTCTAAACTAAATCAATTCCTCCCAGATGTTTCTCAATGGAAGCGAGGCACGTGACTGAGGGAATGAAAGAAGAAATCGATGCCATCTAGATTTTGGGAGTTATACTCATTACTTGGAAGGAGAGTGTGCGGCACTCTTCTCTGCATATAATCTATCTGTATGCCTCTACATGCCGGTCTCTCTGGCCGAGGGGTTACAACACTTTCTCCGTAATCCCGTTTATCACGCAGAGTCTCGTAGCGGACGAGAGCTGGAAGCGGTTCGACCCCCGCTGGTGACTTGCGGGATAATTGAGCCGGCCACTCAGAAAGCAATGGCAAACTACTGAGCGTAATCTTGCCAAGAAATCAACAGACAGCTGAAAGATGCTGCTGTTGACAGCGATGTACTGTAAAGGATATGCGGAAAAAAAATGCCTCTACATATAATATCTCTGTACTCCCCTGCATGTGAATCTATATGTACTCCCGTACATATAATCTCTCTGTACTCCCCTGCATATAATCTCTCTGTACTCCCCTGCATATAATCTCTCTGTACTCCCCTACATATAATCTATCTGTACTCCCCTGCATATAATCTATCTGTACTACTCTGCATGCCGGTCACCCTGGCCGAGGGTTTAACAGCTTTCTCCGTAACCCCGAATACTCTCGTGGTTGACGTGAGCGCACGAGAATTGGAAGCGGTTTGAGACGCGCCAGTGACTTATGAGAGTATGGAGCCGGTCGCTCAGAAAGCAATGGCAAACTACTGAGCATAATATTCCCAAGAAATCAACAATCAACTGAAAGATGCTGATGTTGACAGCGATGTCCTGTAAAGGATATACAAAACATTTTACTCCCCTGTATATAATATATCTGTACTGCCCTGCATATAATCTATCTGTACTGCCCTGCATATAATCTCTCTGTACTCCCCTGCACATAATCTCTCTGTACACCCCTGCATATAATCTCTCTGTACTTTCCTGCATATAATCTATATGTACTTCCCTGCATATAATCTGTCTGTATCCCTTTGTATATAATCTATCTGTACTCCCTGCATATAATCTATCTGTACTCCCCTGCATATAATCTGTCTGTACCCCCCTGCATATTATCTATCTGTACTCCCCTGCATATAATCTATCTGTACTCCCCTGCATATATTCTCTCTGTACTCCCCTGCATATAATCTATCTGTACTCCCCTGCATATATTCTCTCTGTACTCCCCTGCATATAACCTATCTGTACTAGGGGTTAGGCTTGTGTACGTGTTTCCTGCCACATGAGCAGAGCTCCATCTGCTAATCACCGCAAGGTGAAAGTATAAGAACAATAGTAGGAAGAACAAGAACAAGATGAAGAGCACGAAGAAGAACACGAACAAGTAGTATAGCTAGATAATTGCAAAGGAAAAATACGAAGAAGAAACATTAATACCCAGGAATAGAGGAACCCACTAGACTACTAATCCTATGATCATTTATTAGTTTCTTTGTCTCAGTTCTTCGTGCTTTCAGGAAGATCTCAGAGGAGTGGATTACACCAGCTGACCACCTCGGCTGGGACTTATACGTCTGTGGACAGTCTGCAGCTTGTTGTGTGTGTGTGTGTGTGTGTGTGTGTGTGGTCTATGTGTCTAATGTGTAGCTTGTTGTGTGTGTATATGTGTGTGTGTGTGTGTTTGATGGATTGATGGTGCTTGTTTATATAAGTCAGAGATGAAGCGCTTGCCAGCTCCTCCCCTCTCCCACATCTGGTTAGTTCACCACAGATTACACTAGCTAGTCTATCCGCCGTCTATAAATGGCTTTACTGGTCTGTGCTCCCTGTAGCTGTTTCGTCTGTAACACCTCCATCTAACATCGCTAACCACCCATGGGAGCCTGCGTGATGTAGTTAGCAAACCACCGAAAACCCAACAGAATATCTGACATTGCTTTTTCTAAATGTGGGTATTTTATTTTAAAGTATTATGTTTGTGTTTGTTTTGTTGTATGTGAACTGAACAAGGGAGAAACGCAGACAATACATACAGCGATAATTATAAATGTATATTTGCTGCATTCTGGGACAGAATGAAGCTGAAGCAAATGTGGCAGATCTGTCCAGAATGCTATCACTTTGAGTAGACTAGGATGTAAAGAAATCTACAACTTTGCTGAGATTATCACATAGAATCTATCACTTTGCTGAAATTATCACAAATAGAATCTATCATTTTGCTGAAATTATCATAAACAGAATCTACCACTCTTCAGAGACAATTTCATAAAGAAATGATAAAACTGGATAGCTTTGTATTTGAGAGTAGGAGTTGCTTAGAAACGTAAAGGCCGTGATATGAATAGAAACCATGGAAAAATAATGGAAATTCCCAATAATAATAATATTCCTGAGACAATAGAAGGTGACCGCCCGTTCCTCTTGCACCCAACAAACAGTGAGTGGAAACTGTCATGGGAAGACCACCAACAAGACCGGCTTGCGTGCCGAAAATGATTAATAAACAACGTGGATTATTGAAAGCAGCATTCTTCCTGTAGCTATGAAATAAAATAGACAACTTGAAACTATCATGTAACAATTAAAATAACACTTTTGTAAAGTTCAGATGCGAAACTTTTATACCATTCCATATAGCAGACATTGTATACTATTCCATATAGTAGAAATAAAACAATTAACTCTTTAAAAATAGTAGATATTGCATGAACAGGTAGCATGGAGTATATTTGACAATTAAAACAGGACACAAAAGAGAAATACACGGATTCGTATTAGAATTAGAAAGTGGAACGGGCTCTTTAGCCTTCAGAGAAACCTAAATATACAAATAAGACAAGGCATGCTCTCAAAGTAATGTGACCGATATTACTGTGGGTAGGAAACCATAACAAAGATTGTATGTGCTATTTGAGCAGCTTTAGCAAGCACAAGTTTTTTAGTCTTACTTCCAACAGCTTTTCCTGCTGTAGCAAAATCAGTCGACATCTGTTGGGGTTGGAACTCTTCGCTGGCTTCTGAGGATGGGGACGGAGCGCTTATGGGAATGCCCCGAATGCTGTGATGTAGGTTCCTAAATCAATCAATCAATCAATCAATCAATCAATCAATCAATCAATCAATCAGTCGACAAACGTACAGGTTTAGCGTCTGCCCAGGTTCACAAACATATCGGCTCTGCCATGCTGTTGGCAATGGTGTATGCTAAAAAAGGGGGTTGTCGTGTTTGTCAAATTGAATCAGAGGAGAATGAGAGAATGTCTCTGTTTAGGAAATGGAAATGGAATTGGAGAATACAATCATAAGGTGATGGTTTAAGTTTGCAACGTCTAGTCTACATCTATGAGGGATTTCTAGGTGACTTAAGTCAGTCATCATGTGCCATGCCGAAAAGTCGATCACTGGAGTCACGGCCAAGCCATCCAGGTATTTACTTCTCTGCCTTCCCCTTGTTCTCTTCCCTCGATCTTAACAGTTGTCATCAAGTTCTCCAATTTATTTATTCTCATAACGTGACCAAAAACGTTTGATATGTCTACGTCTAATTTCTCTAATCGGTTTTCATTTGTTTCTTGTAGGACTTGGTCATTGGTTTTTTCTGTCTGTGCATGGCATTCTTAGCATTTCCCTCAGAAACTACATCTCTACAGCCATCAGATGTTTTTCCGCTAGTCTGCTCATTGTCGCTTCACATCCATACAAAAGTACAGGCTCGATGTAAGGCCTCAAAATCTCTTTTTCTCGTTGCAATTGACATCCTTTTATTGGTCAGTATGCTTATCATCTTGCAAAAGGCTACCTTCGCCATGGCGATACTTGGTGTAGTCTCTTCAAGGCATCTCCCTCAGCTGTTTTTACTGTTCCGAGATAATTATATCGATTCACTTGTTTAAGATATTCCCATTTACTTGTATATTACATTGTGATATTTCCTTCTTCCTAGTGGCGACCATAATCTGTGTTTTATTACAATTTAATTCTAACCCCAGTTGTTCACTGGGTGCATTAACCTCAGCTACCAAATAAAGACATGGGAGGGACAGAAATCAAACAGCTTATGAGCTGCAGACGGCAAAGGACATAGTGGTGGCTTGGGATAAGGAGATGAATGCTGTCATTAAACCAGAAAAGTCTTGTTGTGCTCTGTCTACAATAAGATTGTAATAAATAATAGAAATATGAATAGATAAAGCAGTCTGGAGTACCTGGGAATCACTTTTGATTGAAGCCTGCCCTTCGGGGATCATGTTGAAGTGGTGGTTACAAAGTGTCAGTAGGTGCTCAATTTACTGAAGAGTATGGCAGCAAAAGAATGGAGCAGAATATGCTGTTCACACTTTTTCAGCACTTGATCATTTCAGTGGCAGAGTATGCACTAGGATTGCTCACTGTCTCAAAGAGTCAGATAGTGAAACTAGAGCACATACAGAATTAAGTCATGAGGGTGATTATGGGATGTATAAGGGACACGCCAACAGTGTGTATGCGATACATCCTCGCGTTGCCGACAACTGCAGACAGACTCAAGGTTTTGCAGCCAAGGTCATAACTCAAGGTAGATGCGGTCAAGGAAAATCTCCTTCACGATTCCGTGGATGCAGTCAAGGGCCACAAACTGTTAAGAGGAAGACCAATGATGGCTCAGGCAGAAGATACTATCAGAGAAGTGTGCACACTTGAGAAGATTTGCAGAGACAAGGAGTGGGTTAGAGTGCCGAATAGAAATTAAGACTTATGCGGAGTTTTAATCACATCGGGCTGGCTGTGAGTATAGGGAATGGCCAGCAGACGCTACGGAAGTAGAAATACAGCAATTAATTCATGACTACTCTCGTCCTGGTGATGTGATTATCTGTACCGATGACTCTGTGTTAAGAGGCAAAAAGTGCCTAGGCATTCATAGCAAATGCAAATGCCAATGTTTAGTAAAGGAGAGCTTGGCTTATGACACTACAACCTCAAATCTGAGATTAGAAGTGGATGTGGTTACTGCAGCTTTCCGCTGGTTGGAGAACAACCTGTATATACATGTTGTGATTGCAGCTGATTCACAAAGCATGCTGACAAAGGTTAAGACTGACATACTTCGTGCAGAATGGCATGCATTGATTCAGAGGTTGCGGGTTGTGAGCATTCGCTAGATCTTTTCTCCAGGAAACTCTGCTGTGAATGGACATCAACAGGCAGATTGGCTTGTGCCGCATTATTAAGGGGTAATTTGATACAAGACAAGGCAGGCGCGGTGAAGGCCCTCTGGGAGTAAATAATGCAGAAGAATAGATAGGCTATCATGATCTAGAGAGAATGCAGTAGCAAGGGATGGTCAGAGGATCTGGTCGACAGTCGTCACTCAGACATATAATCAGATTGCAACCGACACCATTAGTGTTGGAACTTTTTGCTGGCTGTTGATGATGTGGACTGAGCGCTTATGGAAATGCCCCGACTAGAACGATGTCGGTTCTTGACTCAACTCAACTCTGTTGGAGACGAAATTCCTGGCGTTTTACAGATTTAATCTTGGGTTAAATTTAGTTGCTCTTCTTCCTTATTCTCCTGTTTGGAAAGAGGTCCTCAAACAACACATGCCACATTGTCGTATCTTTTGCACCTTACACCATATCCTCCCAAAAGTATTCATGTTTACAGTTCCCAGTCCTCTGTTCCGTGTGTTTAGGTCTAACTCTGTTTCATATGCCCTGTGTGTTCCAGTGACAGGACTTTCTGCTTATACAATGTCCAGGTGTTCTCAGTATGCGTCGTATCCAGTGCTAGAATCTTTTAAGTTTGCATTTCCGTTTTAATATTGATAGACTTAAAAGAATATTTATTATCTCAACTTTACAAGATCCCCGAGGTCAATTATGTGCAACAGATCGTTCATGTCTTATTGATTAAGAAAACAGGTATTTTGACCATCCAGACACTCTTCAACAGCCCATTGAGGAACTAGAACAATCACTAAAGGCTCTCATTGTCACTGTTTCAATTAACATCGAAGCACACAATGCTCTCAAGACAGAAGTCGTGCTCTTGTGAGATGTAAATTTGTTGCTGAGAAAAACCCTACAGAATGTGTCCTCTACCGACCAAACCGAAGAAGCATGCAATTCCCAAGCAACCGCTTCATCCTTGGGAAATCTTTGGGAAGCTCAGCCCCACCCAGAACAGATAACTACTATTAAAACACCTGAACGCGCAGAGGAAGATAAACAACAACAGACATCTCAATGCGCAAAGGAAGATAAACAACAACAAGCAGTCTACCCCATCGACGTCAAAATAAGCAATAGGTTTGAAGTGCTTCAAGAAAAATCACCAGACAACGTACAGTGCTTTAACATGCTGCCAACGGGCAACACATGCATACACGCTACATCGGGAGACCAACATGGAGACATAAAGACTGCTGATAATCTGAAATGGATGAAACGACGGGAGAGACGTGCTGACAACCAACATGTACAGACAGCACGACCTGACTGTACACACATTATACTAGGCGATTTTTTAATGAAAGGTTTATACAGCGACCTGATGGCCACTTCAGACAAAAACATTGTTTCCATAATCCCACTGCCTGGGGGTGGTGTTGACCGGCTAACAGACAAGATTAGCAGGTTGGCTGTAAATCAGAACGTTAGAAAGGCAAGCGTACATATTGGTATTAATGACACCATGAACAACCAACAAATCATAGGGTATCAACTGCTGGTACTCTTGAACGGATTGCGCCACACTTTTCCTAACTCGTCCATTTTCTTATCCTCCATCATATCACCGAGTTATAGACTCCAGCGCCGTCTAACTGACATAAATAACAACATTTTGCAGAAGTTCTGTTCTCAAAACAAGATATAGTTCATCAACAATACACCATCATTCACTTCACAGGCTGGTGCACCAAAAATGAGACGTTATAAGGATCAATTACATTTGTCTACATTGGGCACCAGCTTGCTCGCCAAAAATATCAAATATCCAGAACGGACACACCATACATCCAATACAGGATCGCGTCGGACACCTTTAGCTACTCCACCTCAAACTCAAGCCAGACGACATACTCCCGTCATATCAAGTACCAATAGGCCAGAAGTGCGCAAACCACTCATAACCACTGCACCTGAAATCCAGGCCAGACGGGACACTTCCACCACACCAAGTCCATAAAATTCGTCGTCTTTCACACAGGAGGGTAATAATTATGAAGATATGTTTCCTATTCTCCCCAGAACAGAACAGACTCTCAACAACAACGACGTGCCACTACAACCTCCTGTTGGCCACCAACCAGAGGCTGTAGTTGGTAGTCATTACATACCTATGAGACATCAACAGTACCCATTTTATTGTAGCCCAGAATGGTTGCACCTCACACGTTATAGCCCAGCTACACTTTGTCAAGCACTTATAATGTCGCTGTACCAACAACCAACACAACCTGACATTTACTAGCAACTTAGCACAAAGCTACACCGGATCTCGGTACAAGAAAGAGAAACTCATAGAACGTTTATCTGCATATTTGGGTACTACTTGATCAATAACGTATTAGGTTATATGTAACTCTATGATTTAAACGTTTAAATTAGACGTAGATGAATAATATTAATTGATAGTACTTAGCTGTATCTCTTTTATAATACTTTTAATTGTGTTTTTACTGTGATTGAAGGGGTCTTCACTGCTCTGCCTTACGGATCTGTGTAGTATTTTTATATATTTACAGAGATATTACTGTTTCTCTGTACTTTAGAGTGTGTATTGTGATAAGGGACGTAAGTTGTATTCACTTTGTGTGTGTGCTATATTTCATTTTTATTTTTTTTTAATTTTTTTTTTTTTTTTTTGGGGGGGGGGGGGGGGGAGTTAAACTTATTATTACGCATTGTTGAAATGTCTAATAAGTACGAACACTAGCTCAGTAATAATGGGCACAGAATCGGGCATTTAAACAACTGCCATCTATTAGGGAAGCTGCCAGAACTATCATTTATACTTAATCAAAATTTTCACATGTTCGACGTTAGCGAAGGTCGATTAAATGGTAACATCTCAGATGATGACATCGCTATCAGAGGTTTTAAAACCATTAGAAGAGATCCCTATCAGAAACAAGAGACGGGTATTGCAGTTTATATTTCTAACTCGCTTAACGCCCACCGCAGGCTAGATTTTGAAATTTGCGAGATTGCGTGTGTATGGCTTGAGGTTAAACTTCAAAATCGCATACCCCTAGTAGTTGGCTATCTTTATCGAAACCCCAGTGCAGGAAATATCTGGTATGAAAAATTCACCACTATGATGGATGTAGTCTTTAGTAATGCGAGAGAAATAATACTGCTAGGTGACTTCAGCATAAACACCAACAAATCAAACAAAACATGGGAAAACATAATAGAGTCATATAACTTCCAACAGTTAGTCAAACAAGCCACTAGAATAACAAGATCATCTGCAAAACTTATAGATCATATTAATACCACATGTGCTGATAATATCACAGAATGCACTGTACCGATTAATGCAATGAGCGATCACTACCCAGTATGTTGAACGTGGTCGAAAAGACCAAAACTCCAAAACACAAACATATAAGTATAAAATATAGAAATTACAAAAATTTCAATCGAGACGTCTTTTTACAAGACTTTTTCATCTCATCTCTGCACTATGTTTACCAGCTTCCTGACCCAGACGATGCTCTGGACCACTGGCTGAAGACCTTTCTAAGTATATTTGATAAGCATGTTCCATTTAAGGGAGTTCGTGTTAAGCATCACACTAAGACCTCCGTCGATCACACAAGAGGTAGTTGAACTTATGACAGACCGGGACAAGGCACATAAAAATAGAGATCTAACTATGTACCGTAGTCTGAGAAACAAAGGTCAATATGTTATTCGAAAGGAGAAGAAAAACTATTTAAAGAACTTAATAATAGATAAAACCAACACTAAAGATATATGGAAAGCAATTAATACCTTGACAAACAAACACAAATCATCACAATCATTACCACCAAATCAGGTTACATGTGATCAATTCAGTAGATTCTTTCAGTCCGACATAAACCAAAAGAAAGGCTGCAATACCAGATGCGCCTCGTGATATATCTTTATTATCATCATTCTGTGAAAACAAATGCTATGGAGACATTCCCTCCAACATACCGCTAATGACGACCACTGAAGTATTTACGCATCTCAGGAACCTAAAAAATAATAACTCATCAGAACTAGATGGAATCAGTAATCGGATCCTTCGCCATGCTGCACAGGCGATATGCGAGTCACTAACTTTTATATATAATCAATGACTCGCCAAAGGTCACTTCCCATCAGCCTTTAAAATCTCTAAAGTGTATCCTCACTTAAAAGCTGGTTCTCTAGACGATCGTCTCATGAGTAATTATAGGCCAATTTCCATATTATCCTCACTATCCAAACCGCTGGAAAAGCACATCCACAAAACAACAATAGAGCACTTAGTTTGCCACAAACTAATAATTGACAGTCAGTCAAAATTTCGGCCAAATATTCTTGTCATACGGCCCTAACAAACGTGATAGAAAACAGGCATCAAAATATTAACAACAATACTCTATGTGGAGAGGTGTTTATAGACTTTAGAAAAGCATTCGATATGATAGATAATAATTCTTTAATTAAAAAACTAGAAACAATGAAAGTAAGCTTTAATATAGTGACATTAATCAAATCATGTTTATTAGACAGAAAACAAATAGTATCACACAATAAATATTTATCTCAAGCCATTAAAATTAATATTGGTGTACCTCAGGGGTCTATTCTTGGCCCTCTGCTATTTGCCATTTATATAAATAATATTCCCTTATATCTGTCGTCGTCCTGCGATCTATTTGCAGACGACTGCACAGTATATACAAACGCTTTTGATCGTAATGTGCTAGAATTATCCTTGCAACAGGAAATAAATAGTGTAGTTAAATGGAGTCATGCAAACCGCATGCAAATTAACATTTCTAAAACAAAATCTGTGTCAATAGGAACCAGGCAAAGACTTCACACACTAAACTCGCAGAGAACTCTACAGCTGCACATTTGTGACATGCCTATAGAAGGTGTAACCGAGCACAAGGCACTGAGTCTTATCATAGATCAAAATCTAACCTTTAACGCACATGTTCATGCTTTCGTTAAACAAATAGCCAAAAAAGTATACCAACTTGCCAAAATTAAAAATTTCCTTGACGAAAACACAAGAAAGATATTATATACTTCCCATACACAAACACATATTGATTATTGCTCCACAATCTGGGATGGATGTTCCAAATCAATAACAAAACGCCTATATTCACTCTAGAAAAGAGCAGTGCGTTTAATTAATGGTGAAAAGCTTACCGACAATTCTATAACCTACACAAACGACTTCGGTTACTGCCACTCCACAAACGACTACTCTTTAATAAGGCCAAACTAATTCACAAAATCCTATTTCAAAATGCTCCAAGCTACCTTTGGCAATTGTTTAAATATAACGCAAGACATAGCGAACGACTAAATATACTTCATGTTCATAAACCTAGGATAGACTTATATAAAACAAACTTAGCATACTCGACTGCTCAGTTGTGGAACAATCTTCCACAAGAAATCAAAGACACCACCAATCATTATACATACATTCGCAACCTGTGTGAACACTACCTCAGTACAGACTACATGCCCCATAAACAAAAAAAAACAAAAAAAGCCAATAATAATGGTAAATTATCTCAAACGACAACTAGCCAAACAACATTCCCATATGTATAGCACGTTACACCTTCCTTAGGTATTTATAATGCCCATGTTAAACATTGCCTCAGTGAGTCATTTGTTATTGATTATGTTTCATGCGTTATAATGCTATTGTTCTTTTGTTGTCAAAAATTTGCTTCATAAGTGATGTTGAATGAAAGAATGTATGAGAGGAAATTGAGAAGAAGGGCAGAATGTCAGACGGGCCTGCGTCCCCAATTCTTAACCCTTTGAAAATAAAGATTTTCGTTCGTTCGTTCGTTCGTTCTTCGGCTTTCTTCGCATTGCGTCATATATATTTTATTCTAGAAGTCCCTTTCCATTGTACTTCGATGACTTCTTCTTTGCAAATTTTTGGAATTCTTCGTTAGCTGGTTTTGATTTTTTGCAGAGTAAGTATAATACGGAAAGAGGTAGACAGTCCCATACCAACCACCCATAGTCACATCTTAGGACGCGCATGGGTTGCAATGTGACAATTTGTGGTTTCCTAATGGGCACAGAAAAGACACGGGAAGGCGTAAACGATGTCGGACTGTAAATATAACGGTGTTATTTACCAGATCATCCGGAACTCTGACGGTTAGAAGAGAAGCCCTGCAGACTGGGTGAAACTCACTGCCAACCCTGATACAAGCTTGGCTGTACGAAAGAGCTATTACCATAACATAACATGTGCAAGTGTCAGGGTTGGGAACGTGACTGTTCACACAACATTCGTGACTAGCATTTAATTTGTGACCCATCATCATAATCAAGTGCAGTCTTATCAATGCAGCGCTCTCCATCATTGTCTGGCCTGAACGGCCTCTGTACAATCTGCTAGAACATCCAGTGATTATTCCCTTGATTGCAGCCTACACGTCAGCTAACGGTGACACACTATTATTCCCTTGATTGCAGCCTACACGTCAGCTAACGGTGACACACTATTATTCCTTGATTGCAGCCTACACGTCAGCTAACGGTGACACACTATTATTCCCTTGATTGCAGCTTACACGTCAGCTAACGGTGACACACTATTATTCCCTTGATTGCAGCCTACACGTCAGCTAACGGTGGCACACTATTATTCCCTTGATTGCAGCCTACACGTCAGCTAACGGTGACACACTATTATTCCCTTGATTGCAGCCTACACATCAGCTAACGGTGACACTCTATTATTCCCTTGATTGCAGCCTACACATCAGCTAACGGTGACACTCTATTATTCCCTTGATTGCAGCCTACACGTCAGCTAACGGTGGCACACTATTATTCCCTTGATTGCAGCCTACACGTCAGCTAACGGTGACACACTATTATTCCCTTGATTGCAGCCTACACATCAGCTAACGGTGACACTCTATTATTCCCTTGATTGCAGCCTACACATCAGCTAACGGTGACACTCTATTATTCCCTTTATTGCAGCCTACACGTCAGCTAACGGTGACACTGTATTATTCCCTTGATTGCAGCCTACACATCAGCTAACGGTGACACTCTATTATTCCCTTGATTGCAGCCTACACATCAGCTAACGGTGACACTCTATTATTCCCTTGATTGCAGCCTACACGTCAGCTAACGATGAGAAAGCTGCGCTGACAACGGCCTGAATGTGGTTACCATACCTGGGATGGTGTTCGCTGCGGGATGGAGAGACTGGCCACCGATTCCTTCGTGCACTTTAGCCTGACAATTGTAATGATGCTAACACTTCTCATACCCACGGCGGGTTCTTGCTGCGGGATGTCTGAAGAACAAGATGACCCGAGTCGCAAGCCGTCCACAAATGAATCACCCCACTTCTAGAGCGAGATGAGAGTCTCTCACTGTGCCAAGTCCACGTGTATTCTGTCATCTATGGAGCGCTGTCAGTACAGCTTCAGACCAATTAACTTACTATTGTAATTTTATTATTTAACTACTGCACATTTTACGTATTTGTAGTTCTTTTCTGCTTCAATAGTGTTCATTATTCTCTTTACATTAAGTTACGTATTGACATATATTTCTTGTATCCTGTGTGATTATCTAGCTAGTGGATATGAAATGTAAGTAAACAGTAAACAGTAAACAGTAAACAGTAAACAGTAAACAGCCACGTCAGACGTCTAGAAGCATACTGGGTATATGCTGCAATCAAATATTGCATATACCAATCAGCACCTCACAGGTCATGTGGTCATTATTACGTCGGCATAGACCAATCAGCACCTCACAGGTCATGTGGTCATTACTACTTCGGCATAGACCAATCAGCACCTCACAGGTCATGTGGTCATTACTACTTCGGCATAGACCAATCAGCACCTCACAGGTCATGTAGTCATTACTACTTCGGCATAGACCAATCAGCACCTCACAGGTCATGTGGTCATTACTACTTCGGCATAGACCAATCAGCACCTCACAGGTCATGTGGTAATTACTACTTCGGCATAGACCAATCAGCACCTCACAGGTCATGTGGTCATTATTACGTCGGCAGTCTTTATTTCTAAGGTCATTTCTTGGTACCCATTTTAGCCTTTGTGGACTTCGGAGCCCAGGCAGTTAACCAAACCCGCATCAACATGAGTTGGTGGACATGACTCCAGAGAGTACCACGTTAGCACGTGATAGCACAAGGAGCTAGATCATATTTTCAGCAACTGTTACAGCAATTGACAGCACAAGGAGCTAGATCATATTGTCAGCAGATATTACATCACGTGACAGCACAAGGAGCTAGATCATATTGTCAGCAATTGTTACATCACGTGACAGCACAAGGAGCTAGATAATATTGTCAGCAACTGTTACAGCACGTGACAGCACAATGAACTAGATCATATTGTCAGCAACTGTTACAGCACGTGACAGCACAAGGAACTAGATCATATTGTCAGCAACTGTTACAGCACGTGACAGCACAAGGAACTAGATAATATTGTCAGCAACTGTTACAGCACTTGACAGCACAATGAACTAGATAATATTGTTAGCAACTGTTGCTGACAGTAACTGTTACAGCACTTTAGGGTATTATGCTATGACGAACGATATCACCATACTCCAGCATGAAGCCAAAAAGAGACCCGGATGTTACGTTCTGATATTATCTTATGTCGAGCGATATCACTGCACATTGGGTACTCCCATGCGTGCGCATTTCTCCTATGCAGCAGCCATCCCAAAGTATTACTTATATTTCTGCTCGCTGTTCGCATAATGAGTTGTTTATGATATCTCCCCTCTTGGGCTCGAAGTCGGCATTCATGTACGTGACCAGGCTTTACTCCCAGGTCGTGTTGTTTAGATAGGGTCGGGGTCTCGTCAGTAAGAAAGAATTCAGATGTTCTCTTTGAACCATTTCAGTAACTGGGGCCCCATCGCCACTGACTAAATGTTTCTATTAATAACGCATCCGCATGTCCCTCAGGAGTGAATGAAAGAAGAAAGTGAAGTCGGCTTTCAATAAAACATTAACACTGACTAAAGAGCAGCGCACATTGATTAAGCACAACCGCTCGTGAGACCCATAAAACGACCTCAATTAGCAGGTGAATATTTGGCCTCCTAACCCACAGGTGTTCCACATCATTAAATCGCAGTTCCCAAGCTGTCCAGAGACAGGCACGAAACCCACGTCACGTTTAATGGAATAGCATGGGTTTTTTTTTTTCCGTTCGCTTGCTTTGAACGCAAGCGAAGTCACGTGCTACTACTTCTAGTGCATTGGACTGATTTGTACGTGTGGATTAGCTTTCCTTATGTCCAGCAGTGTCCCTCGTCCTCAAACGAACTCACTCCGACTTCTGAGGTATTTGTAATTTTCATCACCAAGTTAAGGACGAGAATCACCATTTAAGTCCAACTGCTAGGTGTGGGGGGAGTGGGGTGTTGAACACGCTACCTCAGTACTGATGTACACCAGAAGTTTAATAGCAAGCGCTCTGACCCATTTGGATCAGGTTATGGAGGTTTCAGAAAGGGAATTACACAGCTATCTCATCCCTTTCCCAGAACCATTCAAGGATCATTCAAAGCTTAGCGGCTTTAGGATCATCATCCTTCTAAATACATTTGGGAAGGTCTTAAAGAAAATAGTCGCTGTCCAACTGCAAGAGTTTTTGGAAAGGGGGAAGCTTCTTCCAAGAGGCATGGGGAGCTACAGGCCAGGAAAAGATACCTGGTCAAATGCAGCCACTTTTGCCTTTGACGTTTATGAGGGGTTCCAGAGTAGACAGGAAACGATGGCGGTAGCGCTTGATCTCGAGGATGCGTACAATAGAGTTCGATATGATATTTTGATGACCGCGCTGATGGGGAAGGGGGTCAATCCCTGGTTGGTGAACTGGATAGCGGCCGTCCTGCACTCTCGTCGGGTTGCTCTTCGTCTGGGTGCATGGACCTCAGAGCCACATATTTTAACCCCGGGACTGCCACAGGGATCCGCAATCTCACCGGTGCTCTTTAACGTGTATACGAGCAAGATTGCAAACCTAGAAGCACCAGGGGTTGGAAGGATACTAACATTTGCAGATGATATTCTTGCATATAGGCAGGGAGAGATAGGGAGCAAACAGCCCAGGAGCTTACAGGCGACAGTAGACAAAGTGATTGACTGGTGCACTGAAATGAGTGCTGTTATCCACCCGGAAAAGGCGGCTGTTTTGTGGTGCTCTCTGGACAACAGGATTGTGAGAACTGATGTCCCAAGCCTCACGATAGATGGTAGAAGCGTCAACAGAGAGAACAAACTGAAGTATCTGGGAATCACATTTGACAGGAGCCTGATCCTTCAAGGACCATGTGGAGACGGTTGTGACAAGATCTCAAAAGGGACTCAATGCACTTAAAACTATGGCTGCAATGGACACAGAGCAGAGAATGCTTTTCACACTATACCAGCACTTGATCCTCTCAGTGACTGATTATGGACTAGGACTGCTCACTGTCTCAAAGAGTCAGTTGATGAAATTAGAGCGCATACAGAACGAAGCTATGCGGGTCATTCTGGGATGCACCAGAGACACCCCAGTAGTGTGTATGCGTTACATCCTTGGTTTGCCGACTGTTGCTGGTAGGCTCAAGGGGATGCAGGCGAAGGCACACCTCAGAGTAGTTGCTGACACAGATCACCCGTTGCATGAGGCGCTGGACGCAGTTAATGGTCAGCGACTGATAAGAGGGAAATCATGGATGGCTCAGGCGAAGGATACGATCAGACAGGTGTGCATCTTGGAGAACATTAGGCGAGGAGAGGAATGGGTCAGAATGCCAACGAAGCAGTCAGACTTGTGCAGAGTTATAATCACATTGAGCCGGGAGTGCAGAGAGTGGCCAGCAGGGGCCACGGAAGTGGACATCCAGGAACTAATTCAGTATAATGCTCGCCCGAGTGGTGTGATTATATACACAGATGGTTCGGTGTTGAGAGGCAGGGGAAGTGCCTGGGGGTTCTTAGCAAAAGCTAATGGTCGACGTTTGGTGCAGGAGAGCATGGCATATGATACCACAACATCTAGCTTACGAATGGATGTGCAGGCTGTCAGTGCAGCTTTCCGCTGGATGGAGAATACGATACACACACATCGTCATGGTAACTGACTCAGAAAGCATGCTGAATAGGGTGAGGACAGGCAAGCTCCGTGCAGAGTGGCTTGCTTCGCTTCGGAAGATACGGGTGGCAAGCATTGTCTGAATCTTTTCTCTGGGGCATGCTGATGTGCTGGGGAATAAACAGGCGGACAGATTGGCTGTCTCTGCAAAACTTGGTGGAGTATTGATGCATGATAAGGCAGATGTGGTTGCGGCCTTGTGGGAGCACGTGTACACCTGTCACGAGCTCGCCATGAGTTAACCAGATAATAATACCGACGTTTGCTTGGCGTATATTTTCTAGGCCACAACAGTCGTACTAACAGAGTAAACACAGCTGCACGGGATACATCAGGTCAGCCCATATACACATTTGGTGGTGAGTGAGGAGGAAGTGAGTGCGCTGAATCATATATCACCTTGACAAGTCATAAACATATCAGAGGGAAAACGGAAGTACTTAGCACGGAAGTAACAGTACATATGTCAATTCTGGGTTTCCGGAACATCGAGAAGATTGACGGGGTTATTGGCAACTGTTGTTGGGGGTATACAGGAACTCGCTGGCTTGTTTTGGGAATCTAAACCAGTGATGACAGATCTAACATGGAGGGAGCCAGAGGGGAGATGGATCCCTGACAGGGGATGATCTGCCAATGTGCCACCTGTGTGGGGGCATAAAGGATAACGTCACGTGGCCAACTTTGGTGGTTTGCCATATAAACCCGAGTTGGGGCCAACTAGGGGGACTTGAAAATGTGGCTCTAGTCGGAGTGCCAGGGCACTGCAGTGCTTAGTGGAAATAATATCTACCGTGTGTTAATTAGTGACTTAATTTTACACGTGCCTATCATGGCAGATGTAGATATGATTGATAGGACTGCAGTAGTGCCATTTAAGGTTCCTCGGGTTGGAATGAAGAACCCGGACCCAATGTAACATCCGATCCCGGATAAATTATGATGTGGAGAGATGGGCCAGCAACTTTCGCAATGGAAGAAGTTAAGACACATTGCTCGGTGGAGTCTAATGGTATATGTATCCTACATGAGTGAATACCAATCGTTAACACACCTGAAGTGATGGAGGTTCAGCCCATGTGGAACTAGATCAGTAGGGACTGATGTTCACAGTAGATGAAACCAAACATTGAAGTGTAGTTGTTCCACGTATCAAGGAAATCAGAACTTTCAGACTATATCTAGTGAATAAAGCAAGCCATTTTATTCTAGATACATTAACTGTTTAATAGTGAGAACTAGTGAACATTTATCAAGAGACAAAAAGACTTGTTAGTAGGACAGTGTTCCATGTTTGTTTTCACTGCGCCGGAATTATGAAGCCGGAGTTTCTATAAACTATTAGGAACAGTTGCGTTAGGAAATATACTAGTATTTTCCACGGATTATATTTACATGAGATTCAGATCTCATGGTCATCAGAGTTCCTGGAGGAGGACATGTCTGGAGAGAAGGATACGACTTCGGTGAGGTTTTTCGTACTGACTTGAATGATGTCGTGTGATCCTTGCCATGATGTGTACACTATGATCCTGAACTTTGAAGGCTGACACATACATTTATGTTATAATACACGACACACTTTTTCTTCGCATACACGTCTCATATACGTTACACTTTTCTTTTAATAAATTAGTCTTTATTAATTTTTAGAAGCAAGATTTGTTGAGTATGTTGCGTTGGGGAAGTATGAGAGGGGGCATAGTACGACAGTGAGAGAGTGATAGGAAAAGGTGTCCATAGGCTGATGGAGTGTGTTGGACGGAAGCTGGTGGATTCTACAGAATATTAAAAAGGAGGAAAATATTATAATGTGGGTGTCGGCTCTCTTCACTCCAGGGACGGCACTGTAAAGGAGGACACGACAACACCTTGGAGGGGTAAATGGATTACCATGATCTGGCAAGAATGCGACAGCGAGGGGTGACGAGGGTATTTGGCCGACGTTCGACGCTCAGAGGAAAGGCGAGACGGACATATAATCAGATTGCTACTGGTACTATTAGTGTTGGAACTCTTCGCTGACTGCTGAGGATGGGGCCGGAGCGCTTATGGGAAGGCCCCGAATGCTGTGATGTCGGTTCCTAAATCAATCAATCAATCAATCAATCAATCAATCAATCAATCAGAAAGAGAATGCATGGAATGGGAGGTAGTACTTAATACATGTTTGTTTTATTATTTGATAATTATACACCTAACGTTTTAGTTGTTCTTGTGTGCTTGATATGTGAAGGTTTCGTGGTTGAAAATTCGTTACTTAGTTAGTAAGTTGATAGATCATCCTCACTGCACATCGAACCATTCAGTCCATAAGTGCTCGGATCCCTTCCTCATAAAATCCCGCAGCGTGTAGCGGCTAACGACACCAATTCTATGTTTGTTTATCAATCTTCTTTGGCTTCTTGCGTAGTGTTTTTGTTTAGCCACACCTCTTTTAATTTGTTGTTCTCGCAGTCTGACCATGGTTGTAGATTCGCAGTCATCACTTGGTTCTCGCAAAAGTCTTACTTCTCGTATCGCATTCAGAATGTCAGCCTGGTCCATGGCGCGTCCGCCCTCCACATTAGCCATTCCTGCGAGCTTGTCAGTCCACTCATTTCCTTGTACTCTCGCATACTCTGGCACGAAGATGAAACTAATCTTAGCCAGCAGAGACCGCTCCAGAGACAGCAACCACTCTTTTCTGATCCACCCCGTACTATACTCTTGAGCATGCTCACTGAATCGCTAAGGAAACATGACCTATTGAATGTCTGTGTCTCGAGCCATGTTATTGCTTTACTTACTGCCATGACTTCCATAGTCAAGCTACTTGTGGTCTCAACAAAAGCACCAGAGTCCTCCTTCACAATTCTCCCTCCAGCCGGCGCCGTAAAGGCCCATGAGCTTCTCACATGTAACATTCTACATTATTAAATCTTAGTAGGACTTTAGCTGTACGGGAAACGGATTGACACAAGGGATGATGTTGATAGTTAACTCCCAAGCTATATTGCCTAAGTCTAGGTTATAGGCCAGCCTGGGAATAATATTTCCTAAAGTTGGGGAATTCAACTTGGAATTCAGGAAAGAACAAATGTATTAATCTTTGACCCAAGTAGACCGTCTGCTCCACAGAGTCAAGAGTTTCAGGCTGGAGAATGTCATGTTTGTGTTATTACCATGTTTTCCTGGTGTTTTGTTGTTTATTGCTACTGGCATTCTTCTTCTTCTTCTTTCGTTCGCCTGAAATATGCTTATAACTGCAATGTTGTCTCTCGTATGAATCCAACAGTCTTTTTTAGTTCATTCAGCGGTCCATAGAGTTTATCTTCCACTGTTGTCTCTCTAGGCCAGAAGGTTCGCCTGGATATGTTGTAGTTTGGGCAATCCTGGAGTATGTGCTCTGCTGTCTGCGACGCCAAACCACATGTGCACATGGCTGAGTCACCAATCTTGAATTTTGTATACATGTGGTTGCGTAATCTATTGTGTCCTGTTCTGAGGCGCAGAAGAATGACCTGTTCTGGTCTGTCCATAACGTGGTAGTCGTCTTGAGTAAGGTTTGGTGGCCTTCTGACTGATTTGATCATTCTTTTCTTTTGGTGGTATGTAATGGGCACACTTGGGGAGCCAGTGGGAAAATACTTAGCAAAGTTTATCAACAGAGCATACTACCACACTTGGAATACGGGTAAACTGCGTGGTGTTCAGCATCAAAAACTACATTGCAGGAGCTGGAAAGGTGCATGAAGAACCGATTTGAAAACGTAGCTATGGGGCGGTTGAAAAGAAGTAGTTTCATCCACCAGGCCAAACAACTCTGCAGAGAAACCATCGATCTTCCCACAGTTGGTATCCCCCTGACAACCATTCCAGAGCGAACTCCGTGGAAAGATGAACATAGAATATCGCTACAAATCCAGTCAAAAGTGAGAGGAATATTTAACAAGGAAGAACAGAACAGTGTACAGCGCAGAACAGCCACTCTCAGCTTCCTTGATGATGAATACCCACAGGACCTATGGATCCGAGTTTACACAGATGGGTCAGCACAAAATGCTGTTCGAAATGGAGGAGCAGGAGTGTACAAAGAATACCCAAATAATACTAGAGACACGGCCAGAATTCCAACAGGAAACTACTGCCATAACTATGATGCTGAAATTGAGGCTACTGACATTGACATTAATTCTCCGTAATCCTGTGTACTCTCGTAACGTGACGTAATGTGCGCGAGAATTGGTAGCTGTTTTCTCCCTGTCGGTAACTTACGGGGTATGTGAGCCGGTCGCTCAGAAAGCAATAGCAAACTACTGAACGCAATCTTGCCAAGAAATCAACTATCAGCTGAAAGATGCTGATGTTGACAGCGATGTCCTGTAAAGGATATACATGCTTTCGCCTAAAGACAAATTCACAGTTGTAGACGTTTTCTCACGGACTGGTATGATCAGCGTCCACACTACACTATTCAAATCTCGCTGCAGATGAACCAGTATTGTTTTTCGCATGTCTACCACTATCAGTTCGCGGTATTGCGATATCAGGACACAGTTATAGCTACATTGTGGATTGTGGTATTGACCTCAAAGTTTTGGAGTACATGGCTGCTGATCGCTCCACTTAGTGAGGTCACATATCTGCGGGCTCGGCAACCATGGAACAGAATGGCGTGCCATACATAGAGAAGTTTATGAATTAAGCAAGTTAGTCGCGGTTCCACTTCACGGCAAAGAGTTACCCCATAATGCTCTTTTACTGTGCCAGTGAACATCACATAAAATGCTCCTCACTGTCCTATGTGAAAAGTGGAACATACAGGAGTCTCGACATGAAGCATTTACACAGCGGGGTGTCATACTTGTATTATTTTAGAATCGAAGAATTTATATGAACATAATACACGGAAAAGATTAATGTTACAGATAGGTGTGTCATACATGGAACAGTTTAAAAACGATGAAGTTACATGGTGGGGTGTCATACTTGTAATATTTAGAATTGAAGAAATCATATAATGGCGTGTCATTCGCGGAATAGATTAACGTCACACATAGGTGTGTCATACATCGTGCAGTTTAAAATCGATGCTCGTACACAGAGAAATGTCCTAAATGGAACACGTTTGAATGAAAGAAACTACGCACACGAGTATCTTACATGGAACAGTTTAGAATCGAATAGTTTCACGGAGGCGTTTCACACGAACAACCACAAGTCGTGTAACCTCCGTTGCAAGGACAACCAACAGTCCTCTCTTCTCATTTAATAAACATTTCCGTGCTCAGACTGTTGATCTAACCAGCCACAACGAGACCATCTCTAGGACTGACGGAGGGAATCAGTCGACAAGCAAAACACACACACAAACACACACACACACACACACACACGCACGCACGCACGCACGCATATATATATATATATATATATATATATATATATATATATATATATATAAAGACAAGATTTTTTGGGACACGCTGTGAGGTTAATTAAACCGTGCACTAAGTTATAACTGGCAAGACTGGTGGCGAAAGAGCTAGGGGGAGACAGAGAGATAAATAACTTGATGGCATAATCCGGACAAAACACACAGAGCGGATTCAAGATTACTGACCGACAAGCATGAGCCAGTAATCTTGTATCCGCTCTGTGTGTTTTGTGCCCATTATGCTATCTATGTACTTTCCCCACTAATCTTGTCCCTAAGTGTCCGGTTTACTTTTGCTCATAGATTGTCCCAAAAAATCTTGACTGTCTACGCTTAATTTATGGAGTTGTTGAAGTGATAAATATTTATAGCCCCGCAATGGTAGACAACAATCGGGTTGACCATGAATCTAGGGTAAATCTTGAGGAAAGCTTTAGCTTCTATCCTTTCTTAAAACTGTAGGCCTTTGTTTGCTCGGAAATTTAAACACAATTAACACTTATGAAAGTCGTCAGCGTTGATTTCTATCAAAGTGAGTAACCTCGGCAATAACACAGACTATAGGCGAGGTGGCAATAACACAGAAAACAAGCGGCAATAACACAGACAAGAGATGGTAATAACACAGAAAACAAGCGGCAATAACACAGACAAGAGATGGCAATAACACAGACAGCAGGCGGCAATAACACAGACAACATATGGCAATAACACAGACAAGAGATGGCAATAACACAGACAACAAGCGGCAATAACACAGACAACAGGCACCAATAACACAGATAACAGGCGGCAATAACACAGACAACAGATAGCAGCAACACAGACAACAGATGGGAATAACACAGACAACAGGCGGCAATAACACAGACAAGAGATGGCAATAACACAGCAGATTGCAATAACACAGACAACTGATGGCAATAACACAGACAACAGATAGCAGTAACACAAGCAACAGATGGCAATAACACAGACAACAAAAAAGTCGCTTAAAAGTCGACAGGGTCGACTTCATTGCACAGGAGTTTTATCCCATATGGCTAAGTCTCTTTCTGCAGCGCGGAAGGCGTGGCACAAAGCACGAACTCCGTAGCTCCAGCGACGACCCTCAGGAGTCTCCGAAAAATGCAATCGTCAACGGAAGGACGTGGCCCGGAATCGAACCCACAACCTTCGGAGCCCGAGTCAGACGGCTTGACAACTTCGCCACGGAGACTCCCAACACAAACAGCAGATCACCATACCACAGACAACAGATTGCAATAACACAAACAACAGATAGCAGTAACGCAGACAACAGATGACAACAACACAGACAACAGACGGCAATAAGACAGTCAACAGACGACAATATCACAGACAGCATATGGCAATAACAAAGACAACAGACGGCAATAAGACAGTCAACAGACGACAATATCACAGACAGCATATGGCAATAACAAAGACAACAGGCGGCAATAACTCTGACAACAGACATAACTTATGTTTAACGGCCTTTAAGGTCATCCATGAAACAATACACGGCCAATACCTAGCACACATATTCTCACTGGACAATTGTGTGACCAAGAAGAGGGAGAGTAGACATAGTTTGTAAGAAGAAATTACCCCATCGCGCATAGGACGTCTGAGGTTCTTGTGCTGGAGGACAGTCAGTCCCTCCAAGTGAGGCAACATGGCCACCAAAATGATTGTGCAGATGACACTCACAGGGGCAGATGCAAACAATGATTTCATCCTGACAATCTGCTTGATCCAGCTTCTGTAGGAGACACACACACACAATGATACTGACATTATTGTGGTCTCACTGTAGCAAGATTGGACACTACATGCAACAAACATTTCTAAAGAAACAAAAACATGCGCAGGTAGAACACTAGTTATGCTTCAATCCATGGGCTTTGGTAGAGCAGTGGCTAATATAGTTACTACCTGCCTGGTGGTCAATGGTGCGAGTTTTTATCGATCCCGATATTTCTCATTGAACTGGGCTGCTAGGTCGATCACCCTAAAGTAGGTACTAGGAAATGCCTTTGCAAGTAATGGCGGTCGGCGTAATGTATCACCGCTGGAGTGTCGATTAATATATTAAATATGGGCCAAGCAAAATGTGTCCAAGACATGTACAACTGGTCCTTGACCTGTTAACTGACTATCCAAGTGATGCTGCACACATTTGCTAGTCGAGTCAAGTAGATGACTGAAGCTTTAATATAACAAATACAAGTAAGTGACCTCTTTTCACCCCGCTAGGCTACCTGATGTATGGGGTTGGTCACATATTTTGGATCACTCGACACCCAATATGTCACATTAATTATATCATAAATCAATATAAATAAATGCACAGAAGCAGCACTCAGATTAGGTTTGTTACCATCTCAAACAGAGCGGATGTAGGCCAACATACTTTTCTGTTATAAATATGTTAGCATTACTGCAACAAATATGTAGCTATCATTTTACCAGATCCACAGTTACATTCATCCATATCAAATATCTTTAGATTATTAAACATGTGATATTTCAGCCTTTTGTATCCTGTCCCTAGACTGACGATTGTGATTTGTATGTTCTGTTTAGTTGATAATGCGAATCGTCTTTATGGTGACCTTGAATCTTAAATGTCCACGTGGTTCTATAAATATACAAGCAATACGGTATTGTCACAACAGACGAGCTACAAGCAACATCGTTCCAGGCCATAATGAACATGGCGCATACACATTTCTCTCTATCTATGGAACACGAACACAACGAAGCGTTGTCGTTCCTAGATATTCTAATGAGCCGTAGAGCAGACGGCACAAATCAAAAATGGGTGTACCGCAAAGAAACATGGACTGGCCAATACTTACATTTTCAGAGCTTCACACCTGTCCAGTAGAAAAGGGGCTTATTACGGACCCTGTTTGACCTTGCTAGGAAGATATGCACCCAGGGCACACTGACAGAGGAATTTGAAACTCTGAAGAATGTCTTAAACCTGACTGGGTACTCCTCATGATTTATAAAGCGCCACTGCCAACAGCCGAAACCAAAACCAGACGAAATTACAGTCCAGTTCCAATACCAATTTTCAAATAATAATTCCAAATTCGGTATCGTTTAACCTGCTTCCTTAGCGGTGGTTATTGTTGAGAGCCGTGGTTTTTGTGGGTTTTTAGCTCTGTTTCTTGTCTTGTGAGCTCTTACGAGTGAGTCCTCCCTCGGACTGGTTACATAAGCGTTTGTGTCTGTGACGTAAGCTGGGGGAGGAGGGAGGTTGGTCGTCGGCTATCCTTTGTGCACGTCTCCTCTTGTGGTTTTATTTTTTGCTGCAGGCTCCTTGCTCGTCTGGCTTGGCAGGGTGCAGTCCTTATAAGGACATTTTATTTGGTCTTTTTGCCCCCTTTTTGTGGATTGTTCGTAGAGGCTTTTCGATGTTGTCATTTTCCTCTTTCTTGTGCCTGTTTTCATTTTCAATAACGAGTTTATGTTTCCATTCGCTGTCTTCCTCCGTGGACAGCCATGTGATGACCTCTCCGTCATCTCTATAGTACTTGAATCCGGTCTCACAGTCATAGATTGTATCTGGATATTGTATCGGTTGCCCCTGAGTTTCTTGGGTTTCTTATTTTCTTTTTTTTCCCCAGGGAATTCTGAATTCCTTGCTCGCGAGTTTCACGCTAATTGCCTCCTCCCTTGCCTAATCTAGTAACTCCTCCAAGGTAGGCCACGGGCCTCTCCGTGCCGTCATCAGGGTGCTCATCTCGGTTTTCTTCGGATGTCCGGCGAGATATTGGTTTCCCCTTGACGGTCTCGGGTGTCGTGGTTGGGCTGCTGGCTTTATCTTGAGGTTCCGGTTCGGTCTCTCGATGGGTTTCATCCTTCGGTTTCTCTGTGTTCTTTTCCGTTTCTTTTGCTGGTTGGTTTTGGGTTAACTCCAATTCAGCTTTTAGCAGATCTCTCTCTGATTTAATGGTTAGTAGCATTTCTTCGTTTTCCTTCTTCATCTCGGCCATATGTTCCACTTCTTACTGTATGTTTTGCTGGATCTCCTTTATTTCCGCCAGCAGTTTTTCGGTGTCGTTCTCGGACATTACAGTCCCTAAACTCAAGGTATTTATCCATCTACCCTTTCAGGGGGATGACGTATTGCAACGTTTACAGGACCGGCTCATTACAACAGTCGGCCGAACATTCTGTGCTGCAACTCCAGTTATTAGGTACAGAACCACACCTATTCCCATTAAAGCAGTTAAAGAATCTGTACCTACGTACGTTAAATCCAATTGCATTTTCCAGTTTAAATGAAGGTGCCAGTCTACCTACATAGGCAGAACAGAGCGAAAGTTAAACAGCAGAGTTGTTAAACACACATCTAATTTGATTGACAAGATACTACACACAGGCTATAGGAGCCTAGAAAGGCAGACAAACCACATCTTCCTGCGTCCTCGATTGCACGGCACGTCTTGGAAACCGGCCATGTGTTTGATAGAGACAGTGCCTATCGCGTGTCGTTTAATACACAAAATAATCGCTTGTTAAAGTTTGCAGAAGCCATAATGATTAATCTGCAAACACACACCGGCCATGTGTTTGATAGAGACAGTGCCTATCGCGTGTCGTTTAATACACAAAATAATCGCTTGTTAAAATTTGCAGAAGCCATAATGATTAATCTGCATAGGCCAGTTTTATGCAAACACAAAGATATGATAGTCAGTTTAAAATTACCGTGGTAGATAATTGAAATTACTGTGCGAACATATTTATATTTCAGCTTAAAGGATTTACCTAGTTATTTTACTTTATGTTGTGTGAATTCTGCTGAATGTACCTGACAAGATGCAGCGAAATATGCCAGACAATAAATGGTGCAATCTATTGTTTGTGTCTACGTTATTCGGATACAGTATTGACTGAGGACAACGAACATGGTTTGCAACATTTATTAGATAAGGTTATTGTACATATTTGATAATTAGGATTAGAATTACATTGCATGAAAACAGAGACTGTTGTCATCTCCAAGTTCAATGAAATATTACAAAGTAAAATCCAAGTAAATGGGAACATTCTTCAACAAATGGATCTGCAGAACTATCTCGGAACAGTCATAACATCTGATGGAAGGTGCCTTGTAGATAAAAGAACAAATATGGTACAAGAAGTCTTTTGCAAGAAGGAAAATGGAAAACATACTTAGGAATACAATTCTGTCAGTTGCATTGAGAAAAAGTGTTGAGGTGAAAACCGTAAACTAAGTCGAGAAGTTAGGCGCAGACAGTTAAGATGTTTTGGGCACATTTTAAGGAGCAATAAATTAGAAGACTTAGTGACAACAGGCAAGAATGATAGGGAAAGAATGAGAGGAAGGCAATGAGATTAATATCTGGATTTCTTGACCCCAACGGCTTTGTCGAGATAAGAATATAGAGCTGATCCAAGAGTTTGGTAATCGTGTGAGATGGCAAACTATGACCACCAACGGCTATCGGCATGGCACGTGATAATGTTGATGTAGAATAGGAGGTGGTGATTTGAGCTTCAGATGGTTGTTGGCTATAGTCTTAAGTTGGCAACGGTAGGCAGAGAATCTCTGTATGGAGACAATGGCTTCCTTCAACGACCAGTGTGATCGCTGCCAAGATGGAATGCAATGGTAGACCAATTTCCTTACAGATATTTATAATATAATGCTCCATAATTTCACAATCCTTCACGAAACAAATGAAAACCATAAATTTATTGCAGAAATTAGGCGTGGACAGTCAATGTTATGGTGACACGTTATCGGGGAGAAAAAGAAAATACTAGAATATTTAGTGACACCTGTCAAGATTGATGGGAAAAGAGTTAGGGGATTGCAAATACATAAATATATTCCAGCTAACCAACAGGCGAAGACACAGGGGCTGGCGTTGTAGAGGAAACACATTGAGAAAATCGGTCATAACATAACGAGATAGTCCTGCCTCTATATCCCACAAGGCAAACATAATTGAGAGAAACCTGAAACACACGGAGAAGACAGAGACAGAGGTCAATCATATTGGGAGAGAAGACAGAGACAGAAGTCAATCATATTGGGAGGACATGGGCAGGGCTGCAGGAGACGGCGCAAGATGCCCAGTATCCACACTCTGCTAATGAAGAATCAGATTCCCTGGGCTGGTCACTTGACCCGCATGCCAGATCACAGACCCGCTAAACGAATTTGTTTTAATACGAACTGCGTTGTGATAAACGCTCACAAAGCGGCCAGAGGAAACGCTTTAAAGACACTGAAAATTTCACTGAATGCTTTTGGAATTCATCATGACACCTGGGAGGCTGCAGCCAGAGACCGAAATTCGTGGCGTGCATCATTACGCAAAGGTGCAGTCATATGTGAGGCAACCAGGACTGCAAGAGCTGTGAAGATTAGGCAGGACAGAAAAACCACTGCAGGTAATCCTCCTCCAGAAACGTCAAGCATTCTTTGTTCGCATTGTCAAAGAACATTTCGAGCCAAAATAGGCCTTATCAGCCATCTTAGAACTCAAGGCTCCATACTTTCAACCCCACTGGATGAAATGAATGGTCATCATCATTCTTGATGGACAAACAACACATCTATTGGATGCTAACATTCTGTATCCACCTGGTGCATACGATTTTGGCTGCTAGGTTTTACGCTCCTGTGAAGCACTCATTCACACCGGTCATAGGACATCGTGTGAGTTGTCGAATCATCGTATCCTAGAATTATCCCTTCCACCACTTTGTCTACCGTTTAACTTTGCAATTATCTAAAGCGAAGACCCCTGCAAGGCAGCAGGGCGTAGAGGTTATGTCACATGTATGGATGTTCATGATACAGAATTGTCAGGTATTTTATACATGTAACCTGTCTCCCCAACTACTCGCCGCCTCTCATTGACCACAGCATATTGTGATCCACGGCCTTATAGTCAGCCTATTGGCGGCTAATCTCTAGACCTAGAGGTAACTGCACCATCCCATCACCTGGTCGGCAGGCCTTGTACTAGATCACACTCTTACCCTAAGAGCGGTTTACTAAGATTTCAAACAGGTATTAAGCTTCCGTACATTGTACTCACCCACAGACTTGGATAAATGTTTAACAAAGATGTTGCGTCTACTGATTCAGTGTCCCTGGCTCTACCTCTTTAGTGTTTGATGCCTCGTTGATTTTGCTAAGCCACAGACAAAAGACGTCACACGATCTAGCGGGGAGCAGACAAGCAAGTACTGAAGTAAGTGGTTCAGTGGAGTGTGTACAAACCCAAGCCGTTTCGCCAGCCCTCTATTTGTGAGGAGAACCAGGCTTTTCGATTGGCTCACCAATGGTTGTGCTTACTTACAAAACATGGTGGGGTGGGGTATGGGATGGAAGAATGTTTATTACTTGTGTGTCACACACACAAACAGAGAGAGAGAGAGAGAGAGAGAGAGAGAGAGAGAGAGAGAGAGAGAGAGAGAGAGAGAGAGAGAGACAGACAGACAGACAGACAGACAGACAGACAGACAGGCAGGCAGGCAGGCAGGCAGGCAGGCAGGCAGATAGAACGAACGAACGAGCGAAAGGGCTTTATTTTCAAAGTGTAGCAAATTGGCCACGCAGGCCGGTCTTACATTCGGCCCTTCCAATCACTCATCTTTCGTCCATCGATAGTGCATAATACATCCACATAAGAAAAAAAACAACATTGTCAAATGAATGTTGTAGACATAAACAATGCATATTTCATGTTATGAGACACAACCCCCACCCACCTACACATCCCCCGTCCACCCACACATCCCCCATCCAACCACACACACACCTCCATGCACACATACATCCCCCCACCCATCCACCGATCCCCACCCACACGTCCCCCACCCACACACACACACCCAGGTACACATCCATATACCCATCCCCCACCCCGACACATCGTCCCGCCCACACACACATCCTCCATCCATCCCGTAACCCACCAACACTCACTCATCTACATATCCTCCACCACCCACCCACACACCCCCAACCACTCAGCTAAACACACATACCCCAACCACACATCCCCACCCACACACACATCTCCCCGCTAACCCACACATCCCGCACCAACACAACACAAATCCCGCACCCACACACACATCCCCCACTTACACACATTCTCCTTACATACGTTCCCCACCTACACAATCTCCCCCCACCCACTCACTCTCCCGCACCCACCCACACACATCCCCCACTCATCCCCAACCTACACACACTCACCCATCCACACATCCTCCACTCACACACCCCTAATCACCCATCCCCCTACAACACATACTTTAACCACACATCCCCACCCACACACACCCCACCCACAAACATACATCCTCAACCACACCCACATCTCCCACAATACACATATCCCCTACTCGTATATCTCCACCCACCAACACATCCCCCATCTATAAAAACACACCTCCCACCCACACACCCCACCACCCACACGTACCCCACGCACACACATCTCCCGCCCACACACATATCCTTACCCCCACACACACACACATCCCCCACCCATACACTCTTCCCCACACATACCCCACTCACGTACTCATCATCCATCAACCACTCACACCCACATATCCCCCATCCACCCATGAACACATATATCTCCCATCTATCTACCCACATTCACACACCACAACAACCCAGCCAAACACACAATCCCCAACCTCACACACATCCTTCACCCACCCGCACATCCAACACTCAAATACACCTCCCCCCACCCACCCACCCACACATTCCTGACCTACACACATCTCCCCTCCTATAAACACCCCACCCATATACATATACCCCACCCACACAAACATTCCCAACAAACATCACCATCAACACATACCTCATCCACACACACATCTCCCCACACATCTCCCACCCACCCCCACCAACAAACACACTCACCACTCACACATACATCGTCCACCCATCCACACTTACCCCACCCACACATACACCCCCACACACACATATATCCCCCACCCACCCACACACGCATCCCCACACACATCCCCCACACCCATCACACACCCATCCCCCTACGCACACACATCCCCCACACCCACACACACCCATCCATCCAAACCACCCCCACCCACACACACTCTTCACCCACACACATCCCCTCCCACCACACATCACTTCGCCCACCCATACATCCCCATCCACCCACACACATCCCTCCACACATACATCCCCCACACACATATCCCCCCCCACACACACACATCCCCACATATACACCCACACACACATCCTCACATCTAGACACATGCATGATGACTCACATAATCACTGAGACTAGTATTAACAAACTCGAACACTTTACACACACATACACTGACGATTGTCGTGATCAATCTCGCAAAAAGTGCAAACAATTGAGAAAGATTGTACATATACATTGTGTAAAAGAAATTAGTGATGCAATTCAACTCTCTCTCTCTCTCTCTCTCTCTCTCTCTCTCTCTCTCTCTCTCTCTCTCTCTCTCTCTCTCTTTTTTTTTTTTCTTGCACACTCTCTCTCTCTCTCTCTCTCTCTCTCTCTCTCTCTCTCTCTCTCTCTCTCTCTCTCTCTCTCTCTCTCTCTCACGCATGCTCACTTGCTGTCTCACTCACTCTAAAGTAATGTGCATGGGTTCATATTATACATAGTAAAATCATGTGGCATTCAAAATCATGATATGGAAGATTAGAATACACAAAAAATATAGCATAGCATGTCACATAACATGCGTGCGCTCACCGCTCTCTCTCTCTCTCTCTCTCTCGCTCTCTCTCTCTCTCTCTCTCTCTCGCTATCTATCTATCTATCTATCTATCTATCTCTCTTTCGCTATCTATCTATCTATCTATCTATCTATCTATCTATCTATCTATCTATCTATCTATCTATCTATCTATCTCTCTTTCGCTATCTATCTATCTATCTATCTATCTATCTATCTATCTATCTATCTATCTTTATTTTTCTTTCACGCACATTCACACACTGACTCTCTCATTGTCTCATTCACTCACTCACTCACTCACTCACTCACTCACTCACTCACTCACTCACTCACTCACTCACTCACTTTCTCTTTCTCTCGCTTATGCTCACTCACTCTCTCCCTCATCCTCTCTTACTCTCTCTCTTTCTCTCTCTTTCTCTCTCTCTCTCTCTCTCTCTCACAGGCAGACACATAATCACATATTCACTATCCCACTCAATCTTTCACTCACTCTCCCACTTACACTCACTCTCTTATTCTCTCGCTCTCACTCACACTCACTCATTCACTAAATCACTGTGTAGATTTAGAAAAAGGTGTTTGATAAAGTATGCAAGGAGGGACTGAAAAAAGATTACGAAAATTATAGGCGTGTGGGAAATTGTCTGCGATGTCGTGTATTATGCTAGGAAACGTGTTGGTGAAAGAATTCCTCTTTTGGGGACACCTTACTGCAACAACATTGTCATGCTGGTTTATCCTGGTGCTTTAGTCCAGTCAGTTCTGTTATTAAGGACGTGTCTAAATCTATTAGAGTCAACAGACTATTCTATCAATCTGCTAGGCCATATCTAATTTCCTGCTGCCGATGATTGTATGTTTAGAAACGTTTAGAAAGACAGTGTCTTTCCTGTACTCTATTAGCCTTCTACCCATGAAATTGCCTTGCCTCCTTGGTGTAAACCTCGAAAGCCCGTTTAGTCCACTATATCGAGTGATCTCACGAGCCAGTGCTGGTTTTCCTTTAGTAATCTGCAGCCTGCATTAGAGCGTCTGCATTAGCGAAGTCGACAGTGAACTGCGCTGAGAATTTCCTGAGAACGTGCGATGCCTGCGCTCGTCGCCTGCTAATTAAGGGAAATATTGACCGCATATTCTTCCTGCATCCACGTGATGGCGCTGTTATATCACAGACGCATAGTAGAAAACTGCTTCGGGACCAAGTAGTATTGATGATTAACCTCTTCACGGAGAGATGTATCATTGGACCTCTGCACTGAGAGATGTATCACTGGACCTCTGCATGGAGAGATGTATCACTGGACCTCTGCACGGAGAGATGTATCACTGGACCTCTGCACGGAGAGATGTATCACTGGATCTCTGCACGGAGAGATGTATCACTGGACCTCTGCACGGAGAGATGTATCACTGGACCTCTGCACGGAGATATGTATCACTGGACCTCTGCACGGAGAGATGTATCACTGGACCTCTGCACGGAGAGATGTATCACTGGACCGCTGCACGGAGAGATGTATCACTGGACCTCTGCACGGAGAGACATATCTATCACTGGACCTGAGCGCTGAGAGATTATCACTGGACCTCTGCACGGAGAGATGTATCAGAGCCTGCATTAGAGCGTCTGCATTAGCGAAGTCGACAGTGAACTGCGCTGAGAATTTCCTGAGAACGTGCGATGCCTGGGCTCGTCGCCTGCTAATTAAGGGAAATATTGACCGCATATTCTTCCTGCATCCACGTGATGGCGCTGTTATATCACAGACGCATAGTAGAAAACTGCTTCGGGACCAAGTAGTATTGATGATTAACCTCTTCACGGAGAGATGTATCATTGGACCTCTGCACGGAGAGATGTATCACTGGACCTCTGCACGGAGAGATGTATCACTGGACCTCTGCACGGAGAGATGTATCACTGGACCTCTGCACGGAGAGATGTATCACTGGATCTCTGCACGGAGAGATGTATCACTGGACCTCTGCACGGAGAGATGTATCACTGGACCTCTGCACGGAGAGATGTATCACTGAACCTCTACGCGGAGAGACATATCTATCACTGGACCTGAGCGCTGAGAGATTATCACTGGACCTCTGCACGGAGAGATGTACCATTTTACCTCCAAATACATTTAGCACTTGACCATGAAGGAAATGCAAGACAGTATCAAAATTATGTTTGCTGTCTATACCTGTTCAATATGGCCACCATTTCAACTGACACTGTTATGTGTGTAGTATAATTTGGACATAATATGTGTAGTAAAATTCTAGCATAACATGTGTAGTTTAATTCTGACAATACATGTGTAGTATAATTCTTACATATTATGTGTAGTATAATTCTGACATAACATATGTGGTATAATTCTGACATAATTTGTGTAGTATAATTCTGACAAAACTTGTTGGTATAATTCTGACAAAAACATGTTTAGTATAATTCTGACATAATATGTGTAGTATAATTCTTACATAATATGTGTAGTATAATTCTGACACAACATGTGTAGTATAATTCTGACATAACATGTATAGTATAATTCTGTCGCAAGATATGTAGTATAATTCTGAAATAATGTGTTGTATAATACTGACATAACATATGTAGCATAATTCTGTCGCAAGATGTGTAGTATAATTCTAACATAATATATGTGGTATAATTTTGAATGGTATATGTAATATAATTCTGATATAATATGTGTAGTATAATTCTGACATAATATGTGTAGTATAATTCTGACATAATATGTGTAGTATAATTCTGATATAATATGTGTAGTATAATTCTGACATAACATGTGTAGTATAATTCTGATATAACATGTGTAGTATAATTCTGACTATAACATGTGTAGTATAATTCTGATATAATATATGTAGTATAATTCTGACATAATATGTGTAGTATAATTCTGATATAATATGTGTAGTATAATTCTGATATAATATGTGTAGTATAATTCTGATATAATATGTGTAGTATAATTCTGACATAATATGTGTAGTATAATTCTGACATAATATGTGTAGTATAATTCTGATATAATATGTGTAGTATAATTCTGACATAATGTGTAGTATAATTCTAACATAATATGTGTAGTATAATCTTGACATAATATGTGTAGTATAATTCTGACGTAATATGTGTAGTATAATTCTGACGCAAGATTTGTAGTATAATTCAGACATAATATGTATAGTCTAATTCTTACATAGCGAACAAAAATATTAAATGAATATCCTTTAGCAGTATTTATTAATGATGTTTGTGAAATTTTGGCAAGTTTACGTTCAGTAGTTTACCATTGCTTTCTGAACGACCGGCACCGGCATTTTGTAGAAAACAACAACGCAAGGCAGTCTGCTGCCAAATCCCCCTCGGCGAACGTGATATTCGGGATTACGAACTGCGTCGGTAACCTCTTAGCCACGGAGTCGGCCTCACTTAATAAGTGTAGTATAATTCTGACATAATATGTGTAGTGTAGTTCATACATAGTATCTGTTGTAACGGCTTCGGGTGGAGGAGCGCAATTGGGAGGGTACAAACCTTAGCCTGGTGCGAGGAAATGCAACCTAAAGACTGAATGTCATGGCAGGGCAGACCAGGCCCTAAGCCTTGGTTGGCAACCGACAGGCGGACAGTTAGCTTTGCTGATCCGGCAGCGTCTGCAGCTTGTCCTCTGGAATAAACTAGACAGGCCGAGAGAGGTATCATGCTGCATGGGCAACACATGGTCTCTAAATTCAGCCCAGGCTTTGTGTTATGGTGCGGTATAACTCCATTTTACAAACTATCGTCTGTCAAGACGGCAAGGTGCCTGTCAATATGTGTTGTATAATTCAGACATAATATGTGTGTATAATTCTTGAGTAATTTATGTACTGTAATTCAGAAATAATATGTGTGTATACTTATACTTCTGGCATAATATGTGAAGTATATATAATTCAAACATAATATGGGTTGTATAATTCAGAAATAATATGTGTGTATAAGTTTGACATAATATGTGTGTATAATTCTGACATAATATATAATTCTGTCTTATCATTTTTGGTATAATTCTGCCATCATATCTGTAGTATAATTCTTATATGTTATGTGTAGTTAAATTCTAACATAACATGTGTAGCATAATTCAGTTAATTCAGGCTAAACGGGTACTCCACCTTGCCCAAGGGTGTCCCGTAGGCTAGCGGAGTGAAGGAGGCACATTACTTCTCCTTTGATAGAGGAAATCCCTACCCCGCCACCCGATAGCCTCCACATGATCTTTAAAAGGCATACACCAGTTGAAGGTGATAATGCAGTTTGTTTTATTGTAACAGTGCAGGCATGATTTATACATTCTATGCAGTCTTTCATTCGTATGTGCATTCATGGATAGGTATGACAAGACAAGTTGATGTATCATTGTGGAGAACTCCAGCTATAGAACAACTTGTTCGTACACTTGTATACGTATGAGAACACAAGTTGATGTATCATTGTGGAGAACTCCAGCTATAGAACAACTTGTTCGTCCACTTGTATACGTATGACAAGACAAGTTGATGTATCATTGTGGAGAACTCCAGCTATAGAACAACTTGTTCGTCCACTTGTATACGTATGACAAGACAAGTTGATGTATCATTGTGGAGAACTCCAGCTATAGAACAACTTGTTCGTCCACTTGTATACGTATGAGAACACAAGTTGATGTATCATTGTGGAGAACTCCAGCTATAGAACAACTTGTTCCTCCACTTGTATACGTATGAGAACACAAGTTGATGTATCATTGTGGAGAACTCCAGCTATAGAACAACTTGTTCGTCCACTTGTATACGTATGACAAGACAAGTTGATGTATCATTGTGGAGAACTCCAGCTATAGAACAACTTGTTCGTCCACTTGTATACGTATGACAAGACAAGTTGATGTATCATTGTGGAGAACTCCAGCTATAGAACAACTTGTTCGTCCACTTGTATACGTATGACAAGACAAGTTGATGTATCATTGTGGAGAACTCCAGCTATAGAACAACTTGTTCGTCCACTTGTATACGTATGACAAGACAAGTTGATGTATCATTGTGGAGAACTCCAACTATAGAACAACTTGTTCGTCCACTTGTATACGTATGAGAACACAAGTTGAATGTATCATTGTGGAGAACTCCAACTATAGAACAACTTGTTCGTCCACTTGTATACGTATGAGAACACAAGTTGATGTATCATTGTGGAGAACTCCAACTATAGAACAACTTGTTCGTCCACTTGTATACGTATGACAAGACAAGTTGATGTATCATTTTGGAGAACTCCAACTATAGAACAACTTGTTCGTCCACTTGTATACGTCATGACAAGACAAGTTGATGTTATCATTGTGGAGAACTCCAGCTATAGAACAACTTGTTCGTCCACTTGTATACGTATGACAAGACAAGTTGATGTATCATGTGGAGAACTCCAGCTATAGAACAACTTGTTCGTCCACTTGTATACGTATGAGAACACAAGTTGATGTATCATTGTGGAGAACTCCAGCTATAGAACAACTTGTTCCTCCACTTGTATACGTATGAGAACACAAGTTGATGTATCATTGTGGAGAACTCCAGCTATAGAACAACTTGTTCGTCCACTTGTATACGTATGACAAGACAAGTTGATGTATCATTGTGGAGAACTCCAGCTATAGAACAACTTGTTCGTCCACTTGTATACGTATGACAAGACAAGTTGATGTATCATTGTGGAGAACTCCAGCTATAGAACAACTTGTTCGTCCACTTGTATACGTATGACAAGACAAGTTGATGTATCATTGTGGAGAACTCCAGCTATAGAACAACTTGTTCGTCCACTTGTATACGTATGAGAACACAAGTTGATGTATCATTGTGGAGAACTCCAACTATAGAACAACTTGTTCGTCCACTTGTATACGTATGACAAGACAAGTTGATGTATCATTGTGGAGAACTCCAGCTATAGAACAACTTGTTCGTCCACTTGTATACGTATGACAAGACAAGTTGATGTATCATTGTGGAGAACTCCAGCTATAGAACAACTTGTTCGTCCACTTGTATACGTATGACAAGACAAGTTGATGTATCATTGTGGAGAACTCCAGCTATAGAACAACTTGTTCGTCCACTTGTATACGTATGAGAACACAAGTTGATGTATCATTGTGGAGAACTCCAGCTATAGAACAACTTGTTCGTCCACTTGTATACGTATGACAAGACAAGTTGATGTATCATTGTGGAGAACTCCAACTATAGAACAACTTGTTCGTCCACTTGTATACGTATGACAAGACAAGTTGATGTATCATTGTGGAGAACTCCAGCTATAGAACAACTTGTTCGTCCACTTGTATACGTATGACAAGACAAGTTGATGTATCATTGTGGAGAACTCCAGCTATAGAACAACTTGTTCGTCCACTTGTATACGTATGACAAGACAAGTTGATGTATCATTGTGGAGAACTCCAGCTATAGAACAACTTGTTCGTCCACTTGAATACGTATGAGAACACAAGTTGATGTATCATTGTGGAGAACTCCAGCTATAGAACAACTTGTTCGTCCACTTGTATACGTATGACAAGACTAGTTGATGTATCATTGTGGAGAACTCCAGCTATAGAACAACTTGTTCGTCCACTTGTATACGTATGACAAGACAAGTTGATGTATCATTGTGGAGAACTCCAGCTATAGAACAACTTGTTCGTCCACTTGTATACGTATGAGAACACAAGTTGATGTATCATTGTGGAGAACTCCAGCTATAGAACAACTTGTTCGTACACTTGTATACGTATGAGAACACAAGTTGATGTATCATTGTGGAGAACTCCAGCTATAGAACAACTTGTTCGTACACTTGTATACGTATGAGAACACAAGTTGATGTATCATTGTGGAGAACTCCAGCTATAGAACAACTTGTTCGTCCACTTGTATACGTATGACAAGACAAGTTGATGTATCATTGTGGAGAACTCCAGCTATAGAACAACTTGTTCGTCCACTTGTATACGTATGACAAGACAAGTTGATGTATCATTGTGGAGAACTCCAGCTATAGAACAACTTGTTCGTCCACTTGTATACGTATGAGAACACAAGTTGATGTATCATTGTGGAGAACTCCAGCTATAGAACAACTTGTTCGTCCACTTGTATACGTATGAGAACACAAGTTGATGTATCATTGTGGAGAACTCCAGCTATAGAACAACTTGTTCGTCCACTTGTATACGTATGAGAACACAAGTTGATGTATCATTGTGGAGAACTCCAGCTATAGAACAACTTGTTCGTCCACTTGTATACGTATGAGAACACAAGTTGATGTATCATTGTGGAGAACTCCAGCTATAGAACAACTTGTTCGTCCACTTGTATACGTATGAGAACACAAGTTGATGTATCATTGTGGAGAACTCCAGCTATAGAACAACTTGTTCGTCCACTTGTATACGTATGAGAACACAAGTTGATGTATCATTGTGGAGAACTCCAGCTATAGAACAACTTGTTCGTCCACTTGTATACGTATGAGAACACAAGTTGATGTATCATTGTGGAGAACTCCAGCTATAGAACAACTTGTTCGTCCACTTGTATACGTATGAGAACACAAGTTGATGTATCATTGTGGAGAACTCCAGCTATAGAACAACTTGTTCCTCCACTTGTATACGTATGACAAGACAAGTTGATGTATCATTGTGGAGAACTCCAGCTATAGAACAACTTATTCGCCCACTTGACCAAGCATAAGGTGATGCACTTATAAGGTTCATGAAGCAAGAGTTGCCTACACAAGTGTTCGGTTGTCAGTGTGTTGTTTCTGTCAGAACCAGTAGCTATTCTAAGGATTAATGGTGCATGATCTCAGTCTATCAATTTTGCCACTCTAGAATATGGAGTGAGGTGATTCAGTGTGGAATTTGACAACCATTGATCACCGCATATCTGACATTCTAAGATTCAGAAAGGAAAACAGAAACTGCGAATGGCCAAGTCGCTGATTGAAAGACATGTGCAGCGATTAAATTGTAGATTCTGAAAAGACGAATCAGTGAGGAAACAGAAATGATAGCGTTAAAAGCGGCGTATTTCTGTACTAACAGTGGTCTTGAAGTGACCGTTTACACTACACATGATAGTGGTGAAGTTGCTTGCCGTCCCACCATGAATAAAATGGCGCACTTTTGTGAAAGCTAATAGCCACCAACCTCAGCACTAATCATAACTGATCCGACTATTCTCGTCAGCAGCCAATTAGAAGAATTAAAATACGCCTTTAATAACTCGAAACAGTTATAACTTGTGATGGGAGATGCCTTGGAGAGATTAGAACAAGGATCGCCATGGCGAAAGTAGCCTTTAGCAAGATGAAAAACATTCTGACCAATAAAAAGATGTCAATTGAAACGAGAAAAAGAGTGTTGAGGGGATACATAGTGCCTGTTCTTTTGTATGGATGTGAAACTTGGACAATGTGCAGTCAAGCTGAAAAACATCTGATGGCTGCAGAAATGTGGTTTCTGAGGAAAATGCAAAGAATACCATGGACAGATAGAAAAACCAATGACCAAGTACTTCAGGAGACAAATGAAAATTGTAAATTGATTAGAGACATTAGACGTAGACAGTCAAAATTTTTTGGACATGTTATGAGAAGAAATGGATTGGAGAACTTAGTGACAACTGGCAAGATCGAAGGGAACAGACCAAGAGGAAGACCGAGAGGAAAATACCTGGATGGTTTGGCCACATGGCATGGACGAGACAGGAACACTGAGCTGATGCACGACGCTGGGGATCGAGTGAAATGGAGAGTCATGACCGCCCACGCTTTCCGGCATGGCACATGATTGATTGATTAATATCTACAACAGAATAGATTTCTGTGAAGAGCTACTGCTAAGATGACGACAGCCTGTCAGACTGTAATTGGGGTACAAATACGGTGGCCTGGACTAATCTCGATAAAATGGCCACTTACGAGGAAAGCATCCAAGGGCAGATAATTGTTTCAGTGAGCAGAAAACCCACTTTCCAAACATTTGAAATTGATCGAGAGTAACGAGACACGAAATTACACTGGGGCAGTAACTGTTGACTTCAGATGGGGACAATTTCAAGACTCACTGAAGCAAGCACGTAAGATTTAGGCAGATAATAGCAGGCTGGAATCGAATTACTTTTCTCTTGCTAGTCTAACACTTCAAAATATAGTCTGACAAATGTAATGTTGGTCTCCCAGCCTATCTTCTGATTTGGCGTTTGTCCCCATCTACAGCCGCGTCTAGCACAAACGACTCTAGGTCGTGCTGGAGCCGACACTACAGACAATCAGATTAACAATGTTACTGGGTTGTAACACGGACGTGTTGCGTTACTTCTGTTTTATTGTTGCAACGTACGACTCTGGATGGCAGCTTCTATAGGAACTTACTTAGAGAAAAGACATTTTAAAGGGAGATGTATAATTAAGGATAACATGAAAGGGAAAACATATTGTTCGAGAAAGTAAAAGACACCTTGTTTACTCCATAAGGCATGTGGGTATATGGTGCTTGCCCAGTATTGTTAAACTAGTCGGCGGCATTCAGTGGGTATTGTGGTGAACGTCTCTTCCCTCCGTTAATTCACGTGTAAATTAATTGAATGCGCACACGAAAATAAAGTACAGATCACCTTGCAAAACACGGGGTTATATGGTATATGGTGATAGACCCATATTTTAGACCGATCGGAGCTCGATGTTGCCACGTCACAGCCACCGCCTGTACTTCCCAGATAGTTCCTGGTACCCATTTTAGGTTGGATAGACCAGGTCAGTGTAACATGTCCGCCTCAATGGGCATTCGTGTACATGGCCGGAGGGTCATCAGACAATACAAAGTCAGTGTAACATCTACGCCTCAGTGGGCATTCGTCGTATAAATGGCCGGATTGTAACATAATGTTCACTTCATTCACACCAGTTGCGACAGAACCACGTAATGGGAATTCACGCGCACTGCTTCACACTGAATTGCACCATGCGGTATAAAAACATACCTAAAATTAGATACGTCAAAAAATGACACGTAAGGCCAGCGTGTCTGAACTTGTGTTTCATTGGTTAAAGGGGTAGAAAAAGCGTCCCAGAAAGGCTTCTGGGATCGCCCAAATCTAAATGCCGCGCACTCAGTAGTTAGCTTTCACCGAAGCTAGATGTGTTTTCTGTGGATTTAGTAGCATACTGTGCCCCTCGTTGTGAATCAGCCAAATATGGCCCTGGATTATATATATATATATATATATATATATATATATATATATATATATATATATATATATATATATATATATATATATATATATATATATTCAGATGTTCACGTAAAGGTAGAGCTTTGTGTCTGTGGTTTTTGTATGTTTATGTGGTGTTCCTACACAACGAAATGCTATCTTTAAATTTGAAGACAGCCGCCTGTTTCTGTCCCTGCCTGACTACCTTTGCAAACGTTGCATTCGCTGTACTGAAATATTCAATCTAGTCTGTAATCTTCAGGTTCTTGAGAAATGCATCTTCGTGCAATAAAACCATATGCAGTAAGAGGAAGCTGTCTGGGTATTTCCATGCTTTTATTAACATGAAAATTCCTAGCCTCTTTTATTCTTCGAAGAGCCTAGTTGGAGAAACCAAACCTTGCTGCCTGCATGCAGACAATTGCTTTTTTCTGATAAATAGCAAATCTTCAGCACACACACACACACTGAGTGAGAGCAGGAGAGAGTGTTTCAATCTCCTTATCTACCTCTATTTGTGCTTGGCGATGAATGAGATATATGTTGCACGATTGGCAGAATTGGTGTTCAGATCCATTTGATATTCTCATGCTGTGGTAATATTTCATTAAAAGTTGCCTGATGATTGAATATAATCGACTTGCACTCATGACGAACTGACGTCAATTTATCTGACTAGACTAGGGACACAAACCCTTGTCCCCAGCTGAAGCTGAAAGGGGCAAAATACATATGCTTTCAGACCAATGAAGAAGAAGATTGATTTGGTATGAGAGAGAGAACTATGTACTCTGTCATTCTCATATCTATGTATCTATGTTGTGGTTCATGAAATATAGCCAGTGTGAATTTCCCTGTGTGAACATTTCACCTGTAATTTTAATGTATTTGTTTCATGAACATAAAAATTGCTATTTAAATGCAAGATATTCATTATATGCTTTGTAATGAACTGTAAGCTCTAACCATTATGGGGAAAGTCGTTCAGAATACAATACCCCAGTTAGAAGAATAGATGAAGAGATGAGAGGTGAGAGAGAGGCAAGAAGCACTCGAGAATCGAACATAGACTGTAGTCAGGTAACAAAACAATCTTGTACTGCCCCGATCAGTAATATGAGCATTAACAGTGATCATGCTATCATTGCTGTCATCCTGTAACATCACTATCTAGGTTCCAGCCTTGATATATGTACCTTGCTCATTATTCTCTATCAGACTTCTAAAGCCTTGTCATTCTCTGATGTCTGTGTCTTATATGAGATCACCAGACACATTCAGACCACCAGCACAAGCAAAGGCAAGAAGTAATGGAAATCCAGAAAAATGTTCTGCCTGTTATCAGTCAGTTGCTCCAGTACAGAGGAGAGACACAGAACAGTGGATCTCACCCTCTGACACTGCCTTGCTTTTCTTCTTTCTCAGACCTTCTATCTGTAGCCCTTTTCATTCTTGTCCATTGCACTAGAAAATTCAGTTGTGAACAATTTGAATAGGTGCATTATGTTTATTCAATTTAGAGAGGAAATACGGTGTTCGCGGATAGGAGAAGCGGATATGAGAAGCTGATAGGAGAAGCTGATAAGAGAAGCAGAGAAAAAAAGATGGATGTGTCGTGTGTCCGTTTAAAGTGTCGTCCCTGGAGTGAGGGGAGTCAACACCCACATTATATTTAACCCCTTATCAATATCATGGAGAATCCACTAGCTTCCGTCCACCACACTCCTTCGGTCCCTGGACACCTCTTTCTCTCTCTCTCTATCACTCTACCTGATCATGCCCCCTCGCATTCTTCCCCCAACGCAACATACTCAACAACTCTTGCTTCCAAAAAATTAATAACAATTAATTTATTAAAAGAAAAGTGTAACGTATGTGAGACGTGTATGCGAAGAAAATGTGTGATGTGTTCTATAATGTGTGTAGGATCGGACCCTCAGATAATAGCACAGTCAGTTCATCCTTGCAAGGACACACCACAGAAGGTTAAGTCAGAACAAGTCCACCTCACCCAGTGCTGTAACTCTCCTGCCGGACACTGACTTTCATCTGTAGCTACCAGGTACTTCATCTTCCTGATCATCCGAAATAGATACAGTTTGTAATTTACGGCTGATTATGGACCGGTTGCAAACTACACATTATAAGTTCCTATCGTTCCTAAAAAATGTACAAATCCACTCTAGTGGGTACTTAGGTATCACTGTTATTGTTAATATACTTGATCCTAACTAGTGTCTATATAGTCTCAAGTATAATGTCTTTTGTAATATTTCACTGGAATCTATCACACCATGTGACTGTTACATTTTAATGTTCTCGTTTAGTTAACAATGTTTGTATGATGTGTGATGCATCAACAATCATCACCCATCCTAGGTGAACCTTAACACACAGGAATCGTTATATTGGTTTGCTCTTCTGAGCCATGTTATGGTGGACCCTCCTGATCATGAGTCCAGCGTAAACATTATACCCCATTTCTTCTCGGGCGTTATTCGTTTTCCGTAAGAAAGCATTTGACTGTTCAACTGGTGTTCTTCCTAATTGGAGTTGAACTTCTTCAAAACCAGTGTTGAACTTCCTCGTAACTGGCAGGGAACCTGTTAGAGAAACAACACATCTGGTGATAGCACTAGTCACTGATCCTACCGGCTGAGTGTAAGCCTATTGCCTTGCTCTGTTATTTTTCAGCTAACTAAACTCTGTCATAGAGCAGATTAGCTCATCACCTACGTCCGAATCAGGCTATGACAAGGAAAGACCAATAAACAGAGTGCAAAACTTCAGTGGGCAAACCATTGAAAGATTCCCCGCTATTGGACACTTTCCCCATCTCCCAACCCATCTTAAATCTCTCCAAATATCACCCCGCTATCCTATTCACCCTAGCAGAGCCAATCATCACTTCACTACTCTAACTAGTTTTCAACTAACAGTGCTAATAATCACACTCTAGTTTTAACAAGGCTACTGCCTATATTAATTAGGCCTAAATAGACTATATTTGGTACCTTATGCAAACCCGCCTCATTCCTGGATGGCCGCTACACTTTGCCATAACGACACATGTTAGTTAATTTTTAATTAATCTAACACTGTAGAGCTCTCCGAACTTCCTAACTGCGGTAACAAAACACGTCAATCCTAGTCCATTTTTTTGGTCTACACTAATGTACACAAGTCTTGTTTTTGTCAAGAGCTGGGAGTGTTCCAGTGAAGTCTTTGATGTCATGCAGGTGTCTCCCAAGGGCACTAACTAATTCCAGAATCTTATCTCCCGTGTTTAATCAATGTCACCAGTGATCTCCCCGTGTCCTGACAACCCAAAACAAGTAACGAGTTCCTGCATTGTCCCAATGTTCACAATAACAAGCCTACAACTTTCTGTCGGGTGGTGACAATCAAAGCCGCCATTTCGTTTGATGTCGGGAAATTCTCCGGGTTCCCCGGGTGTCCTGATCTCACCGACTAGAAGTCACAATTTGCAGCTGTGAACCCAGACTGGTTTTCTGTAATTTTTATCATCTGATGTTAACGACAGTGGATTTCATCACAGGATGGATGGAAAATGAATAGAGAGGGGCGAATCCAGTACAAACTATGCACCAGATTAGTCTGAGATAAAAACAGGGAAAGCTCAGCATTAGTCCGAGCGTAGGTCAGTCATCTCAGTGTCTGTAAAACCGAGAGTCACTCATAGTACTCCAAAATGGTAACACATTCCACATAGCAGCGTCCCAGCCCTATATCTTCAGCTACTAACAAGATGCTAAATTGTTACTTGGAGGTCCATTCGACATCATCATTTCATTCCACCACCTTAAAACCATTCTGAGAAGAACCATTGTCAATGTCTGACAGATTGATTCTTATCACTCATTGGAACAAAGACTGAGAACATATTACTTTGAACTCTAGTCATAGTTTCCAAGAAGAACTTTTATTTCAGAAAAACCATGGGATCCTATATTCAAAAGAACAATATATTACCACCTGAACTGAGTTTAATAAGGAAGTGTAGTTTGTGAGGAGAACAGTGAAATGACCTTGCGAACAATGTTCATATTCAGGATGCCGGCAATTGTTCCTAATGTTCTTGGTTAACATTTTATACAGACTGTGTGTATTGATGTGTCATTCATGTTCAAAGGTCTACTAAATGTTCCTCCTTTTCACAGAATTTTCAGGCATTAAACTGATGAAATTTTACTCTCTTCTTATTGAATGACTCGTGATGTGCCAGTTTTCATTATATGTTTAATTAAACCATTAATTGACATATTGAAGAATTTGGAACGGTATGTGGCTGGGTAACCACGAGTGGACAGTAAATTCCTGATTCCACTGTAAGCTCCCAGGTTCCAAATTGTTCATTGAGGAGAACTCTATCTTTAAACAAATTCTTGTAACCGTTTCACCTTAAAGGGAAAATGGATACAAGTGGGGGTTCATAATGAGTCAACTTTGGTTCTCCTTATTTTGGGAATAGATAAACAGGTGTGGATTCATCAATATACCCGGGAGTTCCCTAGACATTCCGAGTTCATTTGGGTCACATTGGCTTCCAATTATCTATCCACTCTGTTAGAAAGTAGTCCCATCGCGCTAACGTTACATCACTACGGGGGATACTTTGGTGGGTACTGAACGTATCCACCAATATGCCACTCGGATAAACCAGGTCAATGTAACATCTCCGCATTAGAGGGGATTCGTGTACATGGCCGGATAGAACAGGTCAGTGTAACATCTCCGCCTCAGTGGGGATTCGTGTACATGGCCGGATAGACCAGGTCAGTGTAACATCTCCGCCTCAGTGGGGATTCGTGTACATGGCCGGATAGACCAGATCAGTGTAACATCTCCGCCTCAGTGGGGATTCGTGTATATGGCCGGATAGACCAGGTCAGTGTAACATCTCCGCCCCAGTGGGGATTCGTGTACATGGCCGGATATAACAGGTCAGTGTAACATCTCCGCCTCAGTGGGGATTCGTGTACATGGCCGGATAGACCAGGTCAGTGTAACATCTCCGCCTCAGTGGGGATTCGTGTACATGGCCGGATAGACCAGGTCAGTGTAACATCTCCGCCTCAGTGGGTATTCGTGTACATGGCCGGATAGACCAGGTCAGTGTAACATCTCCGCCTCAGTGGGGATTCGTGTACATGGCCGGATAGACCAGGTCAGTGTAACATCTCCGCCTCAGTGGGGATTCGTGTACATGGCCGGATAGACCAGGTCAGTGTAACTCTCCGCCTCAGTGGGGATTCGTGTACATGGCCAGATATAACAGGTCAGTGTAACATCTCCGTCTTAGTGGGGATTCGTGTACATTGCCGGATAGACCAGGTCAGTGTAACTCTCCGCCTCAGTGGGGATTCGTGTACATGGCCAGATATAACAGGTCATTGTAACATCTCCGTCTTAGTGGGGATTCGTGTATATGGCCGGATAGACCAGGTCAGTGTAACTCTCCGCCTCAGTGGGGATTCGTGTACATGGCCGGATAGACCAGGTCAGTGTAACTCTCCGCCTCAGTGGGGATTCGTGTACATGGCCAGATAGACCAGGTCAGTGTAACATCTCCGCCTCAGTGGGGATTCGTGTACATTGCCGGATAGACCAGGTCAGTGTAACTCTCCACCTCAGTGGGGATTCGTGTACATGGCCGGAGGGCCATCAGACAATGTGCTAGCCAATGCTCACCTCTGCTCCCAATTAAAAGAGTAGTGGGGAACACGTGTACTCGTCTGTCAGCAAGATCTCTATGAGTCTATCAGCAAGATCTGCCTGAGTCTGTCACCAAGTATTGCCTGAATCTACCAGCAAGGTCTGCCTGAGTCTGTCAACAAGATCTGCCTGAGTCTATCAGCAAGATCTGCCTGAGTTAGTCAGTGGCTACCTGTCATTGCCTGAATTATAGCATGCAATGACACTTCTCTAAAGACAGCAACAAGGTTCAGCCTGATGCACTTGCGATGAAACGTCAGATGCGCTGACGACGAGATATTGTGATCGTTGATTACACCAGTGATTTGGTTTTAGTCGTTAACTTCTTTTTCATAAAGCAATGGCAAACTACTACTATACGTACATTGCCTTGTAAAGCAGCATGAGGTTGGCGCTGTCCTGCAAGGGACGTGCAAACTGTTTTTAATGAGAAGAACATGATTTCCCAAAGACTATCTCAGTCTATGTCGAGTCTTAATTCCCTTGTTCGTTGTGACGAAGTCTCCAGCTTACCCATCATCTTTTGATTAAATTGGAGTAAATTCTCTTTAAAACCCTTATGTAATTATAGAAGAATCTATATTCGTTTTTAGTCTTATATATCTATGTATAGATAGTACCTGTCTATAGTTTAAATCAACTCCTATTTAATGTTATGAATGTAATTTGAAGAAATACGTTACATTAGTATAAGGAGAGAGGCTTAATTTACAAAGTAGTGTACCCAGCCAAATCTATAAATTTGGCTACGACTGTTTCACAATTTGGTCGGAGAAATTAACAACGAACTACCTGGCACGACCACTTCCGGTCAGGGGAGAGATAGCGAAACTCGGCCTTTTGCAGTCAAGACGTCGGTGTAGAAACATCTGCTAGTCGCTAGGCTCTATAGAATACATACAAAGTGTTAAGAGTTTTATCTTTGGCGCGTATTACGGCCATATATATATATATATATTAAGATATATTAAAGATTCCTAGTGCAGCTTTCGTACCCGACAAGTGGGGTCAGAAAAGAAGAAGGGTAAAGTATCGTTATTTGTATCGATAATATTGTCGTGTGCGCCCGATATTTCTGTGTGTAGTTAAAGTACCGCAGATAATAGGTTATTTTACCGACTTAACGTGATCGCGTATATTATACTTCGTACGGGTAGTTTACTAGACACGCTGGAAAAAGGGTAAAACGTAACTGCGTAAGGAATTACCTTTACATGAGGTTTAGAGAGGTGTAGACGATTTGAGATAGTTGTAAACTTGATAAAGTCGGATAGAACGCATTTTCGATTAGTCCGTATAGCAGTAGACTAGGCAATACTAATCGAGCCGTTATAGTAGGAAAATAACATGAGGCATTTCAGTGCTCGAGCTTTATATTTCAGGCACATAGCTAGACAACCTTGGCAGACTGTCTTTCTCATACAAGTATAGTTGTACGCCATTCCTGTCTGCCTGAACACTATCAGTAGATTAGACTTGTTCTGGGACCTTTACTCCGTCTAGAATTACGAGCTATTCAGTCTTGTGTTCTCCAGTGACTTATTTTTCTATTCTTAGAAAGTCTATCCGCAGCAACTTTGATAGATTCCTTATCATCGTAGCAGACGCTACGCTACATTCGTCAAGCAGTCTTGAGTAACTTGTGCATAAGAAAGTATGTTTAATATGGTACAGATGCATTTGCAAAATGTATTCTTGTATCAGACTATTTATTTCCCTTTCATTATTTGCAGAATGTTACGCTAGTGATAACTCTGCGTGTGTGTATTCTATTTTTAGGAAATAAATCTTGATCTGACGTGACTCCCTGGTCAGTCAGGTCCCGTACGTTCATCATCATCATCATCATTATCTTCCACTTCTGCAGTCAAGCGTCGTAGGGAGGAATAATTTGCGCTCCAGCGCCCAGTGGGCGGCACTGGATAGTGTCATTCCATGTGATTGTACAATGTCTTTGATGTCGTCAATCCATTTTCTTCTTGGACGTCCTTTTGGTCTCGTCGCAGATGATCTTTGATGTAAGGCCAGTGATGGTAGTTGTTGGTGTTGCATTCTAACGACATGGCCAAACCACTTGATCTTCTGTCTTTCAATAAATGTGGCACAAGGTGTTGATCCCACTGTCTGTCTGATAACAGCATTTCTTACTCGGTCTCGGATTGTTAAGTTGGCAGCTCTCCTCAGCCATCTCATCTCACAGGTGTTGATTTTGTGATTTGGAAAGTGTGATGTGGATAAAGTCCAAGTTTGAGATTGGTAGCATAGGGTTGGTGTGAATATGCTGTTTATTATCTGTCGTTTGGCGGACATTGGTATATTTGGATGTTTCAGTAAGGGTGATAGTTGATATGTAAGTGCACTAGCTTTTTGACATCTGATTTCAATTTCTCTGTCCAATCTGCCATCTTCTGTGATCATACTTCCAAGATATTTGAATTCTTTAACTTGTTTCAGAGTTGTGCTATTTATCTGTATACTTAGTGTGCCCGGCGATATGTTAACTTGCATTACTTCTGTTTTGACTATGTTTTTACTCAATTGTATCTGCTGCAGGTTGAACTCAGATTAATAAAATGATTTTGTAGTCTGCCCTCATCGCTGTAAAACAGGCACTGTTCGTCTGAAAATAGAAGTTCATTTTTTCCTGTGGATCAGTTGTTTCATCTGGAGTAAAGAGTTCTAAATTTTCTGAATCTTTTCTGTCAAGACTTGGGAACCATTTACCTAACTCTTTGTTTTCGTGGTAGTTACAACAAGGAGTGTCATATCAACGCTAGAGTAAATACATCACGTGTGTACATACGGGTATATTGTTATCTGCAGTGTTATTAGTTCCATGTTGACGTCACGTGTGAGATAGCCGTTTGACTCGGGTTCCGAAGGTTGTGGGTTCGATTCCGGGCCGCGTCCTTCAGTTCACGAGTGAAATTTTTCTGAGACTCCTGTGGGTCGTCGCTAGAGCTACGGAGTTCGTGCTTTGTGCGACGCTTTCCGCGCTGCGGAAAGAGATCGAGCCATATGGGATAAAACCCGGTGCAATGAAGTCGACCCTGTCGACTTTTAAGCGACTTTTTTTTAGTGAGATTTACCGGTACATGTACAATCAATCCCTGTACAACTTACACAATATCTATGGATATGGGCACATAAGATCGTCAATCACCACCTATACAACCGAAGTAATTCTGTGCTCTCCAGGATCCCGACAAGCATTGACGGAACATTTAGAGGTGAGTGGCTTCACTCCCACCCACACTCCACATGACCTCATTATTGAACTATTACTGAGATACTTACATAACAGTTGAGTACCACGTCTCTGCAGCTCCAATGTCATCAGTCCTCTGGAACTCTGTCAGTGCATGCGTCCGCCAATCAAAGCATGCTCTCGAGATGTAGAAACTACTGCAACACGTGCTTTCTTACTATGTTTCTGAACAATAGTGAACTCAGGTTTGCGTAGGTTTAACATAATTCACTCGTCATCATCGTGATCGTCCGTCATCATCATCATCATCATCATCATCATCATCATCATCATCATCATCATCATCATCATCATCATTATCTTCCACTTTTGCCGTCAAGCGTCGTGGGGGGAGGGGGGTAATTGGTATTTGGTATTCCAGCCCCTAAGGGGTGGCAGTGGATCGTGTCATTCCATGTGATTGTACACTATCTTTGATGTTGTCAATCCATTTTCATCTCGGGCGTCCTCTTGCTCTCGTCGCAGATAATCTTTGATGTAGTGGTGGTAGTTGATGGTGTTGCATTGTAACAAGATTGCCAAACTATTTGATCTTCTGTTTTTCGATAAATGTGGCACAAGGTGGTAGTCCCACTGTCTGTCTAATATCAACATTTCTTATTCGGTCTTGGATTCTTAAGTTGGCAGCTCTCCCCATGCATCACATCTCACAGGTGTTGATGTTGCGTAAATGTTTATTTGGATAATGTCCAATTCTGAGATTGGTAGCATTGTGTTGGTTTGATTATGCTGTTTATTATCTGTCGTTTTGCGGACATGGGTATGTTTGGATGTTTCAGTATGGGTGATAGTTGATATGTAAGTGCACTAGCTTTTTGACATCTGATTTCCATTTCTCTGTCCAATCTGCCATCTTCTGTGATCATACTTCCAAGATATTTGAATTCTTTAACTTGTTTCAGAGTTGTGCTATTTATCTGTATACTTAGTGTGCCCGGCGATATGTTAACTTGCATTACTTCTGTTTTGACTATGTTTTTACTCAATTGTATCTGCTGCAGGTTGAACTCAGATTAATAAAATGATTTTGTAGTCTGCCCTCATCGCTGTAAAACAGGCACTGTTCGTCTGAAAATAGAAGTTCATTTTTCCTGTGGATCAGTTGTTTCATCTGGAGTAAAGAGTTCTAAATTTTCTGAATCTTTTCTGTCAAGACTTGGGAACCATTTACCTAACTCTTTGTTTTCGTGGTAGTTACAACAAGGAGTGTCATATCAACGCTAGAGTAAATACATCACGTGTGTACATACGGGTATATTGTTATCTGCAGTGTTATTAATTCCATGTTGACGTCACGTGTGAGATAGCCGTTTGACTCGGGTTCCGAAGGTTGTGGGTTCGATTCCGGGCCGCGTCCTTCAGTTCACGAGTGAAATTTTTCTGAGACTCCTGTGGGTCGTCGCTAGAGCTACGGAGTTCGTGCTTTGTGCGACGCTTTCCGCGCTGCGGAAAGAGATCGAGCCATATGGGATAAAACCCGGTGCAATGAAGTCGACCCTGTCGACTTTTAAGCGACTTTTTTTTTAGTGAGATTTACCGGTACATGTACAATCAATCCCTGTACAACTTACACAATATCTATGGATATGGGCACATAAGATCGTCAATCACCACCTATACAACCGAAGTAATTCTGTGCTCTCCAGGATCCCGACAAGCATTGACGGAAAATTTAGAGGTGAGTGGCTTCACTCCCACCCACACTCCACATGACCTCATTATTGAACTATTACTGAGATACTTACATAACAGTTGAGTACCACGTCTCTGCAGCTCCAATGTCATCAGTCCTCTGGAACTCTGTCAGTGCATGCGTCCGCCAATCAAAGCATGCTCTCGAGATGTAGAAACTACTGCAACACGTGCTTTCTTACTATGTTTCTGAACAATAGTGAACTCAGGTTTGCGTAGGTTTAACATAATTCACTCGTCATCATCGTGATCGTCCGTCATCATCATCATCATCATCATCATCATCATCATCATCATCATCATCATCATCATCATCATCATCATCATCATCATCATCATTATCTTCCACTTTTGCCGTCAAGCGTCGTGGGGGGAGGGGGGTAATTGGTATTTGGTATTCCAGCCCCTAAGGGGTGGCAGTGGATCGTGTCATTCCATGTGATTGTACACTATCTTTGATGTTGTCAATCCATTTTCATCTCGGGCGTCCTCTTGCTCTCGTCGCAGATAATCTTTGATGTAGTGGTGGTAGTTGATGGTGTTGCATTGTAACAAGATTGCCAAACTATTTGATCTTCTGTTTTTCGATAAATGTGGCACAAGGTGGTAGTCCCACTGTCTGTCTAATATCAACATTTCTTATTCGGTCTTGGATTCTTAAGTTGGCAGCTCTACCCATGCATCACATCTCATAGGTGTTGATGTTGCGTAAATGTTTATTTGGATAATGTCCAATTCTGAGATTGGTAGCATTGTGTTGGTTTGATTATGCTGTTTATTATCTGTCGTTTTGCGGACATGGGTATGTTTGGATGTTTCAGTATGGGTGATAGTTGATATGTAAGTGCACTAGCTTTTTGACATCTGATTTCCATTTCTCTATCCAATCTGCTATCTTCTGTGACTTGTACTTCCAAAATATTTGAATTCTTTAACTTGTTTTAGAGATGTGCCATTTATCTGTGTACTGTACTTAGTAGACCTGGCCATCTGCTAACCTGCATTACTTCGGTTTTGTATCTGCTGCATGTTGAACTCAGATTATTGATATGATTTTGCAGTCTGTCCTGGTAGTTATATAAAACAGGAACTGATCGTCTGCAAATATAGGTTCATTTATTGCATGTGGATCTATTGTTTCATCTGAAGTAAAGTGTTCAAACTTTTCTGAATCTGTTCTGTCATGGCTAGCTTCTTTGGATATTCTGGTCATGTAGATATTAAATAGCAGAGGAGAGAGCACACATCCTTGTCTCACTCCTGTATTTAATTTACACAAATCTGATATACCTTCTTGTGTTCTCATTGCACTTTGGCTCAAGTGGTACATGGATATGATGTTTACTTGCAATTATCCTTGTATTCCGTGGTTTTCAAGGATGGTTAATAATGTGTATCTGTCTACTCTATCGAAAGCCATTTCCTGATCTACAAACACACATTCTGCTGGTCACTACATTCGGTGGTTTCTTTACATAATTGTCTATGTGTGGATAGTGCATCGGTGCAACTTTTATCTTTCCCGAAACCAAATTGTACTTTGCTTAACTGTTGTTCAATTATGGGTCTAGCTCTTTGTTCCAATAGTTTTGCGTACATTTTCCCTATATGACTCAGAAGTTATATACTTACTAGCTGACCCGGCCCGGCTTCGCCCAGTCCTTGGTGGGGAGCATCTCATTTAATTCATATAAGTAGTCATATAAGTTCCCGTTCCCGTTACCGACTGTCTGTCTGTCTGTCTGTCTGTCTGTCTGTCTGTCTGTCTGTCTGTCTGTCTGTCTGTCTGTCTGTCTGACCCGGCCCGGCATTGCCCAGCTCCTGGTGTGGAGCATCTCATTTAATTCATATAAGTAGTCATATAAGTTCCCGTTCCCGACTGTCTATCTGTCTGTCTATCTGTTTGTCTATCTGTCTGCCTGACCCTGCCCGGTTTCGCCCAGTCCCTGGTGGGGAGCATCTCATTTAATTCATATAAGTAGTCATATAAGTTCCCGTTTCCGTTACCGACTGTCTGTCTGTCTGTCTGTCTGTCTGACCCGGCCCGGCATCGCCCAGCTCCTGGTGTGGAGCATCTCATTTAATTCATATAAGTAGTCATATAAGCTCACGTTCCCGTTCCCGACTATCTATCTGTCTGTCTGTCTGTCTATCTGTCTGTCTATCTGTCTGATCCGGCCCGGCTTCGCCCAGAACCTGACAAGCAATGCCAAGTTGAAAACATGAAATGGAAAACTGAATTATTGAATTCAAGAAATATTCACTATAGTTATATTGTCTGCTGTAGAGTCGAGAATCTTGCAGGATCGTTCACATAATGAGCATGATTTCGTGAAGTATGTACGGTCAGCCTAAAGTAATACAATAATGTAGTCCTCACTTGCCTGTGGCTGATTTCGTTTTAAATAAGACAATTTTAGAGGCAGTAATAGTGATTTATTTCTTCATTAGGTTAACATCAACAATGAGACTCTTGAGTCATTTGCACTCGTAATGACGTGCAGTTTTTATGTAACACTTGCTGAGGCTACTTTAAATAATTTGCAAATAGATAAACTAACTTTGTATTTGAGAAACTTGACATGAAGAATATCATACAAATGTGTTATTTTAAAGTAATAAACTCCTGGAACAGAAAGAGTTATTATTATAGCAGTTTGAAATACAGAAAGTGAAAGCAACAAATAAACTTGCAACTGATACCGGGCATTTGCTGTGAATATACGATGTTATGCACCTATTTTCTAAACACAACTGCACTTGATGTTGTTATTATTGTGCTGGCATGCTGGAAGTACCACATGGACCCCGGCACTTAAATCAACATCTTCTGACAATCATGTTTAGAGGATAATCAATGTTGGATCCAAGTGGTTCAGAGGCAGGAGTCTAAAGCAATAATCAAGGCAGAATGGGTTAAAGTTACACGAGGGCAGCTTTGTCAAATATACCCCAAAACTAAAGGTGTTAGATTACGACTATGACATAAAGCCAAAAATTTCCCCCAGGATCAAATGTGTTAAAGAAACACCAGAACATAATGCATTTAAAAAGCATGAAGACATTTGTACTTTTCTACTATTTCTCATTCTATTCTCCTCATCCTCCTTTTTTTTTTATCTTTCTCATCCTTTTCGCCTTCTTCTTCTCAACCTCTTTTTCTTCTTCCCCTCTTTTTCATCCCCAAATTCTACTTCTTCTCATATTCCCATCCTTCTTCTCTTCTTTGCCTCCTCTCCTGCTTGCCTGCCTGCCTGCCTGCCTGCATGCCTGCCTGTCTGTCTGTCTATCTAGAGGAGAAAAGTTTGCTTAATGCTAGGATTATTTTTTTTTAAATCTTGTATAAATTTCAAGTTATGGCCGAACACCAAATATGATGTCTAACGTAGTGCTTTTTGATAAACAATATTTTTTGTTTTTCTGTCTGGTGCGTAGACGAATAAATCCGAAGATTTTCCAACGCGTGAACAGGCCACATATAGCTGTCCGTGTGTGAAGCACGGATTTTCCAAATTTAGTCCACACACTTGTAGCGATTGTCCCTGTGCTTTGTTGATCGTCATGGCAAATGCAACTCGCACCGGAAACTGCAGGCGTTTGAATTCGAATGGCATGTCTGTTGGAATCATTGGGATGCGAGGCAACAGTACATCTTCTCCTTTAAATTTCCCATTCAAAATTGTAGCTTCGATGATATTGTTCATCATCTTTTTGACTGCAAGCCTGGTACCGTTGCAAAGTCGAGGTGGATTGATGTTTCGGAGAAGAATGATAGGCACGCCAATTTTCAATGTTAAAACGTGCGGCGGTATGCCTGGCAAATCAAGGGAATTCAAGAATTCAGTTGGATAATTGACAACTTCGTCTTGATTCATCATAGAATCGATGGACTTATACGTTGTCGCTTCGCCTGGTATTTCGTTTTGAATGGCGCAATTGATGGCATTGACATCGTTGTTTTTAGCTGCTAATATAGCACGTGCACTGAGCCATTGATGATTTTTGTGATTCCGTGCCATATTTGGGAAAACTTTGTCAATTAATTCGTCTATAGTTGCTGTGATGTTACAGAAGTTTGTTGGCAACGTGATACTATGTGTGGATTCATCGATTGGCATTTTTCCATTCCCAATATCCAACAATTGTTTTGCGAAAACTTCTGCGGATGCATCATGTTGTAGTTGTACACGCATGTTGGTCTTCAAAGTCAATTTCTGAACGTGTCGCCACAAAACTGATGATTTCAGACATGCATTAAGTTCATCAGCGGGTGTTGAACGTGGTATAACTGGTAGAGTTTGTCGAAAATCACCAGACAATAAAATAAGTGCGCCACCGAAGAGCTGTTCATTTCCTCTGAAATCTTGTAGTGTACGATGAAGCGCCTCCAATGCTTTTTTGTGTGCCATAGTACATTCGTCCCATACAATGAGTTGACATGATTGGAGTACTTTACCCATTCCAGAATTTTTTCGGATATTGCATGTTGGTGTCTCAGTGATGTGAATATTCAAGGGCAATTTTAGTGCTGAATGTGCTGTTCGGCCACCATCCAAAAGAGTTGCCGCAATTCCAGATGATGCGATAGCCAGCGCAATATTTTGTCGTGATCGTATGGTTGCCAATATAAGTGAAATGAGAAAAGTTTTCCCTGTGCCCCCGGGCGCATCTAGGAAATACAATCCGCCGGTTTGGCTTTTAATTGCATGCATAATTATGTCATACACTATACGTTGTTCTGGAACCAATTTCAGAAGATTCGTTTGAACAAATGCACACAATTCGTCGACATCAAAGAGTGATTCTCGTTGCAAATCACGATCGAAAAGATCGTTTGCAGATCGATCTGGCGCAGTCATTCCCAATTGTACCAGTGGTTTGTTAGCGATTGCCAAACATATGTCCTCCGTCGAAACCAATGCTTCATTATACACATTTTGTGTGAATTGAATGTCCGGATTTTGATTCATTGCACGCAAACGATGTAGGATGTCTTCACTCATACAGTCTTTGTATTTTTCCCAAAGATCTTTTGGATTGGATGGGAAGCAAGTTGTCAATATGATGGCAAATAATGTGCGTATTTGCTGTGGTTGAGCAGTATTTGATGCATCAGCGAGTGAAGTGTCCCAGTGTGCATCGTTTTCAAGAAGATGTAATTCTTGGCAAGTTTCACGATAAGTGGCACATACTTGACCGTTTACTGTTCTTAATTCTTGAAAGGATGTCGGTCCACGTACGTTGATTAACAGTAATCGCAAGTAAAAGCATTCTGCATTGTTTGGGTGAACAGTGTACAGACGGCCTAACGCGTCGGTCGAATATAAATTGGTATGTCCTTCAACTGCTTTACCTTGTTTGCGACGTTGAAACTTTTTCGCTGATGCATTCCATGTGTAGTATGTTGGCACTTCAGAGTAAAGTAGTGTCTTTGCAGACATATCATTCCCACACAATGAAAAAAAATGCAGTTAACGTTGTTGGTGGTGGTGACAATGCTCGTTCACTTGCATTTTCTGTTGTGAAGTACACGCGCTGTCCATTTTCAAGGTGCACTGCCAAATGAACAACTGTTGGATGACGTTCATGGATTGGAAATGATAAAATACGCCATACTGCTTCATTACTATTAATGTAGCGTCCCACTTGATATTGGTCTATTTCATCGATAGACGCAGTTGCATTTCCCACTCCAAAAACTGCCATATCGCTTCCTTTGTTGACATATTTGCAAATGTACTTGATCGATTTAACCGAATTGCAATACTCGACATTGATGTGTGCTTTGTACGTTTTCGAGAGTAACGGTGAATACGGTACAACCCAACGATTATCGACTTGAAGATCATTGTTTCGTACTTTTAAAGTGATAGATTTGCCGCCATCTTCAGTTGAGCGTCGACGATATAGTGGATATCCGTCATTGCCAGTGATTGTCTCTGCATGTAAATGTCTTGGGTACCGTTTTGTGCATTTTCCATCAGACATGCAAGGTGAATTGTTATTGAGGAAGCCACATGGACCATGAATCATGTTTTTGGTGACGACTTCAAGTAACTCTGGATCAATGTCGACATCTGGTATTTCTGCTGAGATGACTTGATCAATTTGATCTGGTGTGATTTTTTCCATCAACCAAATCAAAATGTGTGCATGTGGCAATCCTCTTTTTTGCCATTCGATGGAATACATCCAACAGCGTGTCTCTCCAAAAACGTGATGCTTGACAATTAAATCCATTAAAGATTTCAATTTTTGTTTGAACACACGTGCGGAAATATCAGGGCGATCTGATGATGATTGTCCAGTTAACAACAGTTCTGTTATTTCATCCCATGTAGGATTGCATGTGAAGGTAATAAACAAATCTGGGCGGCCATATGCGCGAACATATGTCATTGCATCTTGTGCGTATTCATGCATGTGCCGCTTGACCACCCATCTGACTGTGTTTGAATCAGTGTTTCTGATTCTGGTGTCTTGGTCCTCCTTCCTCTCACAAGTTTTTGTGTTCGTCTGTGGGTAGTCGTCGCTCTTCTTATTGGTAGTTTCATTGACTGTAGGTTCAGATACTTTATTACAGCTTGCATGCAGACTCTCCAAAGGCAGGTTCGTCTTCTTGATAGTCTGGTCGGTTTTCTCACTATGCATCTTGGAAGCTGCTTGTTTCTTTGTGCTATTACGACGTGCCATTCCCCCCCCCCCCCCCCCCGTATCAGACAGCTTGAAATGTGTAAGGCGTCTTGGCTTGATAGCGCTGAGAAGCGCTGTCAAGCGAATCGTGTCGATATGATGGCGGAAAACACTAAAGATGCGATGATATTGTTCAACATCTTTTAGATAACTTCTTAAGTATAGAAAGATGAGTTACAATGTTATGCATTATGCATTATTTTTATGTAAACTTTGAAAATTTCTAAAAGATTGTATCATTATTTATTATAACTCATATGCTGGTACATAACTATAGACAAAGAGTTTATAAATCATTGAAAACGATACAACAATATGACTATAAGTTATACAACAATGTTATTAAAAGTTATGCCCCTTGAAATAACTTTTTCTAGAGTTAAGTCCCTTAGCTAATGTGTAGTCACGTCATTTTCTTCCCTTTCCCAAGCGTTTTGGTTCGGGGATTCTTTCATCATCATCATCATATATTTACGTACGTATTTTGGGAATGGGAGGAGGAAGGAGGAGGAAGAAGAAAAAAAAAATACTACAGTTGACAGCTCTGGAATGAAAGGAAGGCGTGTAGAAAATTTCATCTCAATCGGATGGGCCGTTAGCGAAAAAATAAAGGACATACATATTTACATATTTACATATTTACATACATACACTTTGATTTATATATATAGATGTATGTTTCGCACTCTCTCATATTGCCTTTCTTTTTCCATATGGGTACTATTACTGCCTGTTGCCAATTGTATGGGACTTGTCTTTCTTCCTACGCTATATTAAAACGTCTGGTCAGCCATGTAACCCCTGTTTCCCCACATGCCTAAATAGCTTCTGTGGCTTCCAGGGACCAAGAGTGTGACTAAAGCTCAGACTCTTACGATTGTTGAAAGTGCCTAGTGCGAGAAGCACGCTTTCGACCTCGTCCAGGAGAGAAAGGTCTCTCCTAAATAGTACACTCTGATATGAGACACTGGTGGGAGACAGACCGACTCAGACTCGTAGTAGGCGATGTCCAAAGTGTAGAGTGCTGCCAATTGTAGACACTTATATTATTGATATTTTAAAGTAGTAGTGTGTCAAAGTACGATTTTGTGCTTATGTTAAACATTATAAACGTATCAGTGCGATGATAGAAGTTGTGAAACTGTACAGCGTCATGTTAAGTTTTACAATGAATGCTTCACTCTGTGATTCTGTAATGTTATATGGAGGATATAAAATAGCTGAAACATAATATTACAACTCATTCCACTTAATAACATGATGGCCAGCAATTCATGCCAATATCAAAGCTTTTTACCATCAGTACCTCATCTGAACCAGTATGAATTATCTAATATTCCTACTCAAAACACTCACACCCAGTAACACTCAAGAAAATGTAACCGTGTCCTGATATCGTGAGGGAACACCGTGGCAATCCAACTCTATCGCACCATAGCATCTAGGGGATCACAGTGGTTTATGAACCCTATGACCTGTATAAGTGGAGTGATTTCCGAGGCCTGACAACTGAATGGCCCCTGATAACTAATGGCAACTGTGTCATTCATGACGTACATGCGATTTAACATTGATTTACATGGAACTGACTGTTCGATGGGTTGCACATGAAGAGACATTCTCACGGGGCAGAGACATAGAAATACACAGTGAGAGACACAAAGGCATGGCAAGTCTTCAAAGTACCCAGGGAAACCCCGTGACAATACACCAAGCGAAGAGATCCAGGCAACGACATATCACTTAGGAGATCCCACAACGTTACATCACCTGGGGTGTTCCTGACCTTGCGACCAGTGCAAAAACATTGGCGTGAATAATTTAAATATTACTTCTTCTACTTCTCTAGGTGTCATAACTAAACATTGCATCATCTACTTCTATAATTGTCACAACTACACATTATATCTTCTACTTCTCTAAGTGCCATAATTAAACTTTGCATACTCTATGTCTCTAACTGTCATGGCTAAACATCACATCTTCTTCTTCTCTAATTGATTCTTATAAACATTGAAATGTTTAAAATATAAAGAAATAAGATGACCAGATCACACGGCATTTAGAAGTGAATATGATGTAGAAGAATTAAAAAGACTCATGGGTAATGTTCTAGTGTTTGCTCTACATTCTGCTGAAAAAAAAGCTAAGACAGGCTGGCTAAACCAACAGGCGTGGTTAACCGATTCGGCGTCAAACTAATCGGTGAACTAGGGTATGTCTACCCAGGCATGTGAAGACATGATTCGGCAGACTGCGTGATTGATGATTCAAAGTGGATGTGAAATGTGGCAATGAGCAGCCTCATTGAAAAAACATATATTGGCAGAGGAAATGTTTTTCTTGGCAAAGATGCAAAGACCCGTATGGACACAGAGCGGTAATGCCAGTGTAAATGCTTGATCATAGAGTGATAAATTCACTGATCAGGGGAGCTGGCACGAGGCATGCCATGTTATAAGAGACGCCTATGATTGAGCAGGCACATGTTGTTTTGTTCGTGTGTACAGATGATAAAATGCATTAAAGAATCATTGTTGTATGACCCGCTAACAGTTAACTAAAAGGTACGCCTACCCGCAGCCTGGCAACGGTGATCACATCTCACCTCTATGTCTATGGGGCCGATTTAGTCAGACACTGTGATGACTTGTTTACACCCGCGTATACTACACTCGAAATTATCTTATGTTGTATTGATGTGGGAATTCCTTTGGAGTTACTCTGTGACCCTAAACAGACACAGTTGTAGAAGAGAGAGAGAGAGAGAGAGAGAGAGAGAGAGAGAGAGAGAGAGAGAGAGAGAGAGAGAGAGAGAGAGAGAGAGAGAGAGAGAGAGAAGGGACACCATTTTAGACTTCGGATGCTGAGTTGATGAGGTAGTGGAATCACTCACATACATGGTGATCATCATGAGTTAGGTCTCAAGTTTCGAAACCGGCAGGACACCCTTTTTGTAGTACCACTCTTAACAACGTGAAGCAAAGAATAGCAACACTGTAGCCTACCACGCATGTCGTAAGAGGCGACTAAGGATGCTTGATGGTTCCGTCGCCCTGCTACTGAGTGAGTGCGTGGCGCGACACTGTGAGCTGTGAGTTCATGAGAAGTGCTTTTGAATCTGCCCAAGTTTGTTTTTTGGAACGTGACTGCATGTTCGGAACGATGGCAGGTGGCTATGGCCCAGAGTTGACCGGTTTTTGCCTTATGCAGAAATACGTGGCTGCTGGGCTTCTGGTTGACTGCAACTGCCGTCGGTGATGAATTGTATATTCGTGAACTGTATGGGGTGAACATCTGGGAAACATTCAGATAGGAAAATAACTGCCAATTCCATCAGAGGTGAATTGGGTGTTTCGTAGGGGACTGGTGTGTTGACATTCTGGCGGCGGCATTATGCACAGTGTATCTGTGCGGGCTGTTGTTTGTCGAGACTCATGTCTTTTCCACTTTTCACATTGGGCAGTGGGGAGCGTTTAATGTGATATTCACTGGCACAGGAACGGAGCATAATGGGGACGACCCGTTGCTGTGAAGTTGGAACTGAGACTAACTAACTAACTAACAACGTGTTCCGAAAGTACCATTACACATGTGACCGGATGCGGTGCTATATTTGACCGGGCGTAACCATTACTCACGTGTACCAGATGCACCTGTATGCATTTCAAGAGAAGCACCGTCAGTTTTGATTGACTTTAACCAGTGAACACGTGTACTAGATGTATCATTATGCATGAGACCTAAAGCATCGCCATCTTTGACAGGATATAAAATCATTACTCACGTGTTCAGAATGTATCCTTAAACATGTGACGGAACGCAGCGCTCTCACGTGATCCGGGTTTGGACATTAACCACGTTTCCGGGATGTACCAATTAAACATGTGATCAAGTGACCGTTCGTACACCATCACACAACCTGAGGACGAGTCTTGTGTCTCTAACACATCGCCATTAGTGTGATGATAGTGTTTAAGTCCCATCAATAACTGCCAGTAATAGCCGACATTGTAATATACAGTTGACTAACTTATATATATATATATATATATATATATATATATATATATATATATATATATATATATATATATATATATATATATATAACCAAGGCCTTCTGACCATCGAATCCGTAAATATGCATCGAAATTGTTGATGTCCTCTTAGCCCGTGCCGCCATTTTTAATTTACACATCAATATATACTATTTGTAATATTACCTCATATATACTATTACTTTTAGTAATTAAAGTTTACCTTTTTAAATATATAAACCGGATATAGGCAGGTATCCTAGCGCTTGAGATTTGAAAATTCATCTCCTTAAGGTTTGTTGTGAGGTCACATAAGCACATTTAAGAAAGTTTTTCAGGTTCGGTTCAGGCTCCTGAAATAATTATGTATACCCACCTCTCATACTACTTACTATGGCACATGCATTTTTCCGCCAGCTAGTTAACTGTGAACAGAACATGTAGTTATTCTTCACTATTTATAGACACCTACAGTAATTTTTTGTTCGCATATGACCTACAGGACATCGCATTCAACATCAGCATCTTTCAGCTGATTGTTAATTTCTTGGCAAGATTACGCTCAGCTGTTTGCCATTGCTTTCTGAGCGACCGGCTCACATACCCCGTAAGTTACAGACGCGGAGAGAACCACTACCTATTCTCATGCAACGCCACGTTGCTTACGAGAGTATACGAGATTACGGAGAAAGTCGTATAACCTCTAGACCAGGGAGACCAGGAAGACCACAGTAATTAGGAGGATACATACTGACATCACTACCACACGCGGACGAAAACAGAGAAAACCTCCATTCATGTATACAGATATACACAGACATCCACACAGCTGGACATAGAGATACACAGATATATATACGGATAGATAATTAACCAGATAGATAGACAGACGGGTAGAATCACACACATACACACAATCAATAGTCTGACAAGTACTTAGCCATAGCCAGACCACCAACAAAGTGTATCTCCTATTCTTATCTCACGAGAATCTCACAAGCGCTGTGGTGATTGATTGATTGATTGATTGATTGATTGATTGATTTAGGAACCGATATTACAGCATTCGGGGCATTCCCATAAGCGCTCTGTCCTCATCCTCAGCAGCCAACGAAGAGTTCCAACACCAATAGTACCTGTAGCAATCTGATTATATGTCCGTCTCGCATTTCCTCTGAGCGTCGAGCATCGGCCAGATCCCCTCGTCACTCCACGCTGTCGCATTCTTGCCAGACCATGGTGATCCATTTGCTCCTCCGAGGTGTACACGTGCTCCCACAAGGCCGCAACAACGTCTGCACTTATCATACATCAATACTCCACCAAGTTTTTCAGAGCCAGCCAATCTGTCCGCCTGTTCATTCCCCGGCACACTCGCATGCCCCGGAAGAAAAAATCCAGACGATGCTTGCCACCCGTGACTTCCGAAGCGAAGCAAGCCACTCGGCACGAAGCTTGCCTGTCCTCACCTACTCAGCATGCTTTCTTATTCAGCTACAATCACGATGTATGTGTGTATCGTATTCTCCATCCAGCGGAAAGCTGCACTGACTGCCTCCACCTCCATTCTTAAGCTAGATGTTGTGGTATCAAATGCCAGGCTCTCCTGCACCAAACGTCGACCATTAGCCTTTGCCAAAAAATAACCAGGCACGTCTACTACCTCTCAACACCAAACCATCTGTGTAGATAATAACATCACCCGGGCGAGCATTATCCTGAATTAGTAGCTGGATTTCTACTTCCGTGGCCCCTGCTGGTCACTCACTCCCTACACTCCCGGTTCAATGTGATTATAACTCTGCACAAGTCTGACTGCTCCGCTGGCACTCTGACCCACTCCTCTCCTCGCCTAATATTTTCCAAGGGGCACACCTGCCTGATCGTATCCTCCGCCTGAGCCATCCATGATTTCCCTCTTATCAGTCTCTGACCCTTAACTACGTCCAGCGCCTCATGCAACGGGTGATCTGTGTCAGCAGCTACTCTGAGGTATGCCTTCGCCTGCATCACCTTGAGCCTACCAGCAACAGTCGGCAAACCAACGATGTACCGCATACACACCACTGGGGTGTCTCTAGTGCATCCCAGAATGACCCGCATAGCCTCGTTCTGTATGCGCTCCAATCTCACCAGCTGACTCTTTGAGACAGTGAGCAGTCCTAGTCCATAATCAATCGCTGAGAGGATCAAGTGATGGTAAAGTCTGAATAGCATTCTCTGATCTATGTCCATTCCAGCCATAGTTTTAAGTGCGTTGAGTCCCTTCTGCGATCTTGTCACAGCCGTCTCCACATGATCCTTGAAGGACAGGTTCCTGTCAAATGTGATTCCCATATACTTCAGTTTGTTCTCTCTGTAGACGCTTCCACCATCTATCGTGAGGCTTAGAACATCAGCTCTCACAATCCTGTTGTCCAGAGAGCACCACAAAACAGCTGCCTTTACCGGGTGGATGACAGCACCCATTTCAGTGCACCAGTCAATCACTTTGTCTACTGTCGCCTGTAGCTCCTGTGCTGTTTTCTAGCTATTTCTCCCCTGCCTATATGCAAGAATATCATCTGCAAATGTTAGTATCCTTCCAACCCCTGGTGCTTCTAGGTTTTCAATTTTGCTCGTATACACGTTAAAGAGCACCTGTGAAATTGCGGATCTCTGTGGCAGTCCCGGGGTTAAAATATGTGGCTCTGAGGTCTATGCACCCAGACGGAGAGCAATCCGACGAGAATTTAGGACGGCCGCTATCCAGTTCCCCAACCAGGGATTGACCTCCTTCTCCATCAGTGCGGTCGTCACAATATCATATCGAACTCTATTGTACGCATCCTCGAGATCAAACGCCGCCGTCATCGTTTCTTATCTACTCTGGAACCCCTCATAAACGTCAAAGGCAAAAGTGGCTGCATTTGACCAGGTATCTTTTCCTGGCCTGTAGCTCCCCAGGCTTCTTGGAAGAAGCTTCCCCTTGTCCAAAAACTCTTGCAGCTTGACAGCGACTATCTTCTCTAAAACCTTCCCAAATGTATTTTGAAGGGTGATGAACCTAAAGCCGCTAAGCTTTGAATAATCCTTGAACAGTTTTGAGAGAGGGATTAGATAACTGTGTACCCAATCCTGCGGTACTGATGCTGTCCTAATGCTCTGGTTAAAGCAGTCGGTCATCTCCTTCAGGTCTACATCGCTCAAAGCCTTCATGTGGCCATACCTGACCCCATCAGGCCCTGGTGCCGTGTCTTTTGCCGTTTTCAAAATATGTTTAACATCTTCAACCCGTATGATGTCTTCATAAGGCATATTCATTATGGTGCCAGATAACTCCTCTCAAACTGCATCCCTGGTGTCCACATCATCATGATTGGTCTGCTCTAAAAAATATCTGGAGAAACGCCTCCCCTTTCTCTGTGTCTGTTGTCTCGCGCACACCATCATCTCCATAAATTGTTCCCACTGTCATAGGCCGATCTTTTCTTTGTATTTGTCTGTGCAGTTTCCCGAACTTTTGCAGTGTTTTATCACCGCCAATCTCATTCATGAAACATTCCCATTTTGCCTTTTTTGGCCTCTGCAGCATAGCGCTTGAAAAACTCCACCTTGTCTTTTTTGACATTTTCCGCCGTGTCCACTTCCTCTCGTGAGCTTCTGGGTGTCTGTTGCACTTTCCTTAGCTGCTTCACTGCAGCTATCTTTGCTTTCCAAGCCTGGTCTACTTCTGGGGTCCACCATGGGGGCTGCAAAAAGGATTTTTAATAGCCATGTTGCATGCCCCCTGTCTGAGGCGTCCAAGAAGGCTGTCAGTCCACTCATACCGGAAGGTCTTGCGCCTTCTCTCAGCCTTAACTTTCCTGGAGTTAGAGATCAGGACTGAGCATGGCGTTGGTCATTCAAAACAGTCCACTTTACATCAAGGACTGATGACTGGGAGACAAGTGCCAAGTCAATAGCTGTGTCCGCATCGCCAGGCCTCCTTGCCATTCTAGTCGGCCTACCATCATTTATGCAGACCACATCGGAGTCCACCATGGCATCTGCCAAGGAGCGGGAGATAGCGGCGGGATTAATAATATATTTTATTTATAAATACCTTCCAGTCCTCCTTGTTCTTTAGGTGACAAGTGAAAAGCCAAACTTCGGCCACTGAAAATCAACCTTTTTATAAGACGACGCTGGATAGTTTCTTCTCACAAATCCACTTTAATACGACGATTCTGACAAAGCATTCGCTCCACAGAAATGTTACAACTATACTTAACAACACATTATTCTAACATAAAGCGGCATAGTGTTAGCCGTGCTGTAGTGACAAGAAGCCACGTCCGACCTGGACGCCAGCTCAACTGCCTTTATCGTGACGTTTTCGTGCTTGCACCAAAACGTCTTGCACACTTATCATTCTTTTGAAACTAATGCCGTGCAAAGTGTGTCTTGCAATCCATAGCCTGATCCAGGTATATGGCACTCACCCCCTCTACCTTTCAAAACGTTGAAAACATTTTGTTAGTTTATTCTGTTTGTTCTATCTTGAACGGAGCAAAAAGTGGTGTCATCTGTCTGTCCCACTTAACAAACTTAACTTAATTTAACTCATTAACTATCTAATAACTTATTCACATAATAATTATTATTAACAATCTAATAATACCATAGTCAAATAACAATATAATTCATAACAACACAATAGTTCTCTCTGTGTAAACACCGATCAATAGACTAATCGTATTCTTTTTTTCTCCTTTAAGGATAAATCTAATGCTTTTCATTTCTTTCTCCAGCAGGATAAATCTTTTCCTTTACTCAACTGTTGTAATATGGTTCCATTGCCCAATGCTCACACATGTATGCAGAGAAGCTAACTTATAATGCCTTTATCTGTCTATTGGTGCTAGTAAGATGCTGATTTTATATAATTATATGACTCGGTATCCATAAAATCATCCTTAACTCTCTAACGGTCATATCTCGGTATCATATAGACTGCCTTCGCGTATCAGCCTAAAGAGAGTTTCCCCAAACCTCTTAGTTTAATGACGTTGGTTAGTCCACAGTACACCTCCATATTCGTCTAGAGATGTAACGCATATCTTGGTACAATTCTAGTGTACTGTTATATCTGCGTAGGGGAGTTGCTTCTATCCCAGCACACCGCACTGCACCCTCACATTATGTGTGGTTCTCTCTGTACCCTCACTACCTATTCCTGTGATTACCCTTGATAAAACAAATGGCAAACATTTGCGGCTGATCAAGCAGTAATAGCAAAATCAACACTGAATTACAAGACCACATAAATAGTCTAAATGAAATGTGTAGCTGAATATAAAAAAAAATTAGCATAAGTAACATCTATAAATACTTTCAAATATCCAAGAAAAATAATATCTGATATCATCTATTGTTATGTTTTTTTTTTTAAAATATCTATATGTGATGTAACACGATGATGTAAGACGATCACGTGCTGGTTTCACATTCGAATAATATGAAATTTCTTTATTTGTGATAATGAGGTATGTAGTGAATTTGGAATGTGTTCTATTATCTTGCTTCCATTCTGATAACACAGTTCTTCGATAATATCTCTGTATGTTTTCCCTCAATTTAACAACGTCGTGTGTTATAATTAGTCATTGTTAAATGAATTGTTATCCATGGTTAACACAGAAGTTTGGTATGTCGTCCTCTAGTATCTGATATTCCAATACAGACAACTGATGTAATGACTGAGTAATTAGGACATCCATATAAAGGAGGTCTCAAAGCGTTGTATCCACTCATCGATTCGGGCGATGATTGGCCCTGCTCGAAAAGTTATCGCCTATCCTGAACACGTTGATCGGAATTTCTTCTGTTTCTCAAGGTTGATTTTTTTTTATGCATATAGGAATTGTTTATCACCGTTATGAAAAATTGAATTTCGTTGTAGTCGAATTTTTTTTTCACGAGATTTCTCAACCCTTGAAGACTATTTGAATATTTTATTATTTGAATGTTCTGAGAACCATAGATTCATGATCTAGAAACAAGATGCAATTGATTTCCTTCAAATGTTTGATTGATTGTCAATGCTCACGCATCAGTTTGACTTCATCCAAAAACACATCGTTTCCAAGAATTCATGATTAATGATATTTTCAAGTTCGATGTACTTCGAAAAATTTATACTTAATTGATGTGGCTTCGTAACTTAAAAGTACTTGATATTGCTTTAAGTTTTGTGTTGACGTATTCAAAATAATTTCTTAAGAATGTTCTTGGTGAGTAGCGTATAAAAACTTCCTTTGACAACTGTTGTTTCTCTTGTGATGTATCATTCTGTGTAATAACAAATATGTTGGCACTGAAGAACATAGGCTCAACCTTTCCAATGACATTAACATTGACCAAGAACTGAAGAGAAAAAATGCGAACTGAAATATATTGAATCCTGACGTGTGCCTTTACAGTTCAATGTCGTTTTATTAACATCTTTTTACAACGTAAATATCAGATAATTCGTAGTTGCCTCTTTCGGAGTGCCTGTTATACCAGGTCAGCATCCGAACTATATGAGCACAAACTATGCGAATTTAAATGAATAACATGTAATACTGTTGACCCCAGTCATGATTAACACATACAGTTGATCACATCCTCCCTCAACTTGTCTGTCTTTCAGTTATGTTGCCTTTCCATGTCGTTCGTACCCAAGTTTATACCACATACGTCTATTTGAAGTGAGTATTTTGTAACAGTATAGTGTCAATGAACGCCTTCGTCCGAATCAAGAGAATTGGGTGTTTGGAAGTTGTGTAAATTCCTCTATTAGTGCTACCAATCTGTTGTTTGTCCGAGTAAATGTATGTAATAAATAATGGTGGACAAATGAATCTTCAATTCCGATACTTCTTATTGGCTGTATGAACGTTCTCAAGTCATTTTCGTCTTCAATTGAATAGTAAATGTATCTTCTCAGGCATTAATGCTGTAAAGAATGTACTCAACGTAGCTCGCCTTCAATCAATGAACAGCGTTTTGGATTAAAACCATAAGAACAGATGAAATCGAATCGTTGACATGATTGTGTCAGAATCAATCTCTGTTTAATTTGATAAACAACTTATTAGCTGTAGCATATCATTTAACAGTCATCAAATTCTACCGTGTCTGGTGAACTTCCAGGACGGCCGGTAAGTATATATTTGATATCATATATTAAATGTTAGCTTGACAAACCTTTAAGTGACTGTTCTAGATTCACGATCTATGTCTTTCAATTCATCCTTCCCTCCATTCTACAGGTCCATCTGTTGCCATTCTGAATTCTCACTAACAGTTGATTCATTCTTCTTCGAACCGTAGACTACAGACTGTTGAATGGCTGCATATCGTTTCCCGGATGTGTGTAATACACAACCAAAATAATGACGTAATGTTAAGTTTTCAAACGTTTTTGTCTGTGTGTTAGAGATTATTCCACCTATAGTAAATTATATATGATGGCGTCATGATAAAAAGCTGCATGTGACCTTGGCCTTCACTTGTATTTGGCTCGATCTCTTGAATGATAAATTGTTACTATACTAGCACAGAATTATATGCTGTTTAAACTGTAATGTTTGGACTCATCTGCAGCTTGTGGCTTCTGGTTTCCTGTTCAGCAGTGGTAGTGCATGGTGTGCATATGAGAATGAGATGCGCAGCTGCATCGGCGTGCAATCGATAATGTAAAATTGAGGCAAATGGCATATTTCTTTTGCGGTGCCTTAAAACTTAGTCCAACGGATTCACTATAACCGGAACATAAGTCCCCATTGCCAAGGAGCGGGAGATAGCGGCGGGGTTAATAATATATTTTATTTATAAATACCTTCCAGTCCTCCTTGTTCTTTAGGTGACAAGTGAAAAGCCAAACTTCGGCCACTGAAAAATCAACCTTTTTATAAGACGACGCTGGATGGTTTCTTCTCACAAATCCACTTTAATACGACGATTCTGACAACGCAGTCGCTCCACAGAAATGTCACAACTCTACTTCACAACACATTATTCTAAATAAAGCGGCATAGTGTTAGCCGTGCTGTAGTGACAAGAAGCCACGTCCGACCTGGACGCCAGCTCAAGTCTAACTGCCTTTATCGTGACGTTTTCGTGCTTGCACCAAAACGTCTTGCACACTTATCATTCTTTTGAAACTAATGCCGTGCAAAGTGTGTCTTGCAATCCATAGCCTGATCCAGGTATATGGCAGCATCCGCAAGGGCAATTCCCTGTCGGTTTTCTCCACTGCTGTCCCAATCTTTGTTCCTCGCATTGAAGTCTCCACATATGAGTAGTCTATCACCTGGTAATTCCTCCAATTCCTTAAGCCAGTCACAGTGTTCCTTTCTGACAAAACAGTCTACTGTGGCATATACATTTATGATGTTCCAACTTAATCCACCAATCTCCATTTGTATACTCTTGACCTCTCTTGCACTGTGATTCCACTGGCTCAAGTCAAGTACTACATGCTTCACTCCTTCCTTCACCAGCAGACCTTGCCCACGTCTCATCTGCCCAGTAGGGTTTATATAACTGGCATACCCAGGGCAATGGTATTTGTCTGTATTTAGCTCATGGAGCATGAGGACATCAAAATCATATATTAGCCTCTCCAATACAGGACCTCTCTGCCTGGCACTACTACAGTTCCAATATGCCACTCTTACATGTTTGAGATCTAGTCTCTCCACTTTTTGTCTTGTTCTCCTGACGCCTGCCCTCCTATTTCTATGCCTTCATCTCACACCATTCACTCGTCTTCTCCGCCTCACTCTCTCTTCGCTAGCCCCTGAAGTATGTGTCAAGCGCAGAGCACGTGCTACGTAGCTCCGGTGACGATTTCCTTGTTTAAATAATACGATATACACAAAGTTTGGATAATGCAGGAAATATGCGGTCACCCTAGTAGAGCCTGCATGCTAGGGAAGGGGCAGGGGATGTCCCTCAGGAGTCCATACGCCTTGCGCCGCCCCGCCCGCATACCAGACGTTCCACGTTCACGACCAACTCACCCGTGGCCATTCAGTCATCGGCACGTCGGTCCACCTTCAACTTCGGGGTTTATACTCGGAGTTTTCCATCTCCTAGATTGGCTGCTGTAATAGCTAACGGACCCAATCTACCCGTGGGCAAGAGGTTCCTGCGCCTCATTTATGGCGAGCACAGTTGATACATGTGTACGGAAAACAAGACCAATGCCATACACTCTCTAACACATAGATTGTTTTCATAATGTTGAATGTTACTTCGGGTTGTGGGAGGGGTGAGGGGTGAAGATTAAGACCACGGACCTTTTGTTTACACATTGATCATTGTTACATAATAGATCCTACAGGTCATATATCATTTGTCAAAACATTGAGGTATTTTATATAAGGCTGTGGTGAATAAAACATAATCCGTTCGTAAGTAACAGCTAGCATATTCCTGAGTTTTGGTGTAAGTGTTACATCTGTAAACGCGTATTATTTCAGAGTACTTGCCTACGTACCTACCCATGCCACGTGTTTTAATGGGTTCGAGTCCGTCGCTATGGTTGCTAGTCCATCCAGCCTTTCTCGCTTTTCCGCTTGGCTTGCTAGTCCAGTTCGTCTCGCCTCACACGCACACACACGCTGTTGATACTTTACTCCTCGACCACCTATACCTCCGCACAGATACGGCAACCCCTGATTGATCCATGACGTCGGAGATCGCAATTTGTGGAGAGGCATGATCATCCACGCCAGTAGACGATGCACTTGATGATGATACAAAACATAATAGTAATGCCTTCATTGATCACTACACTTATTAATAATTCCATTCAATTTCAAGTATTCTGCGGAATTACCAGATAGAAAGAGCGAGATAGATTGAAAGAGAGAGAGAGAGAGAGAGAGAGAGAGAGAGAGAGAGAGAGAGAGAGAGAGAGAGAGAGAGAGAGAGAGAGAGAGAGAGAGAGACCAGCCATAAAAGATAGACGTAAAGATAGATAGAAGGCTAGACAGACTCAAGCATACACAGAGACACTCGTTATAAATCTTTAGAACCCTTGCGTGCAACATCTCAACTTATCCCGAGAACTCTCATCAGTGATACACGTGTCTTGACACTAGGGTTAACCTTTCATTAACCCTGCTCGGTTGCGCGAGCAAGATGTTTACTACAGGAAATATCAAGGGGAGACAATTAATTCTGGTCTACCCAAGGAAAATAACTCGCATTTTTATTATGCTATTATAATTTAACAATTATTTACAAAATTCACCAACTATGCTATTTCAATTGAATTTTTTAAAATTACAATTATTATTTATGTTAAACCTATAAGGAATAAGACAATTGTCTACGTTAGCTTATTTCTTTATGCTATTTGAGTATTCTTGATAAAATTATAAACCATAATGGGCTCTTACTTTATTTAATGAGGTTGTAACAAGTCCGATTTATAATTACAACATTCACCGTCGGGCTTATACAGGACTATTATTCTGAGTCGGAGGTTACCTAACCTCCTTGAAGTTGATTTGGGTCTGGGTAATGATGGGAAAGTCCTATTTGCTTTACACCAGAGTAATAGCACATTATCGATCATCGATCTGTCAATCGTATTAACTTCTATCACAGCACCCCACGCCGTCCGGTTGGCGCCGGTTCGCCCTTGCTCGAGCCCGGTTTGCTTCGCTTCGCCCGGAGACACATACATCGGAAGTAATACCAGAAAGTTCGAGATTTGAAAAACAATGTCAATTGGGGTCCGTTTTGGCAACGTCACGCGAAGGTCGATTAACTCACATATCAAACCGCCCTATCAAACCGCCCTAAAATCATAATCGTTTCTAACATTTGTAACTACCGGGGTGTTGTGATATGTCCCAGGTGTGTATGCTTGTATCTTTCTCAGTCTGACATATTCTGACTTTGCCAGACGGACAAACACATAGTCAGAAAGGTGGACTGACGGACAGCTGGATCGACTGCCAGAGAAATAATTATAAATCGCATTCTTTAATACCAAAACATTACATGTTTGTGTGCCGATATAGTAGGTCAGACACACCACGCGGTAGTAGAGAATTATATGGACATAAATCTGGTATATGCTTATCGTCGAATGTTTAATTTGACGTCTGGGGATGGTCATCATTTCTTCATATTAAATAGAAGAAAGTACGCTTTTCAAGTCTCTTCATCGACTGCCCAATGTAGCTGATCTGAAAATGTTCTACAATTTGATTGATCAGCATCCAGATAAACGACTGTAGTAGGGGTGGAATTTTACCACTGTCCAGAAATTATTATGGTGCCATGCCTTCTTGATTACTGTATAGCAAAACGGAAAATAGCTGGTGCTTAGAACGGATATTAATCTTCAAGCATGGAGCCGCTTAAGTATGTATCAGACTCCACTATGTTCAATCACTGATTCCAACTCATGTCTCCACAACACCAATAGTATCAACATCAAGTGCCATGTCGACTGGCGTAGGCGTTCATGACTCCCCACAGATCTCGGTCTTTGGTTTTCTGGATTAACTTTAGCGTTGATATTCCTCCATGCCACCGTCGCAATCCATCCAGCATCATTTCTCTAGGTCTGCCTCTACCTCTCTTCCCTTCGATCTTTCAAGTTGTCACGATATTCTCCAATGCCCCTCGTTTCATCACATGACCAAAAAAGTTGCTTGTCTCTTTCTTATTGTTTTATGTAATTTTCTAGTTTTATTTGCCTCTTTCAGTCAGTCGTTGTTAGGTACTTTGGCAGTCCAATGAATTCGCTTCATTCGTCTCAGGAACCACATCTCTGTTGCTTTCAATCTCCTCCTAATTTGTTCATTTATATTCCAAGATTCACAGCCATACAGCAATACAGCTTCTATATAGCTCCTTAGCACTCTCTTTCTTACATTCAATGATATTGACTTACTTCATAAGATATTCCTCATTTTCTTAAATACAGCCTTTGCTTGCAATATTCTGCTCTTAACCTCTGTTGTGCATCTTCCATTTTATGTTATAAATGTCCCTAGATATTTAAAACTATCTACTTGGTGAAGAATTTCCCGTTCTATCTCTTTTCACATTTTGGTGTTACCTGCTTCTTTAATATCACTATTGTTACTGTTTTCAATACATCGTATACTTTGGAAATGATTGCAACCAATAGTATAGTGAGAATTAAACAATGTCTAGACGTAACGAAAATAGTATACTTTTAGGCAGCATACATCTGCAATGAAATATTAGATAATGTTCCTCTCCATGTGTCTGCTCCAAACAGCAGATGATAAAGGTATTTTACTGATGTAACTTTATAGTTAAATATTATAAGTCTGGCAGTAGGTTTATTTATTTGAGTTCTGAGTTCCACAAATGTCCTAGTTTCGTGAATGCTCGTCTTACCTTGTGTACTCTTTTTTAATATCTATATCCCTATTTTCATTTTTATTTCCATTGCTACCTAAATAATTATATGATTCCACCTCTTGAAGAGAGGCTTCACCCAGTGACACTCTTTTATCATTTGCTTGATTTATTCTCATTATCTTGGTCTTTTGTCTATGGATATTTAGCCGTAATTGTTGTGACCTCCATTCAGCCGTGTTTAGTTTTCGTTTATCTGATACCGTGAGTTGGATGGAATTGTAATGTTGCCTGAGAAATATAGATCACTGGGTTCTTTAGAGTCCATTGAATTGAATGTTGGCGGTAGTTATTGTTATCTGCACTGTCCAGGCTATTGTCCGTAAGAATAATAAAGCTGTGACAGGGCATCCATGTAGTATGCCTGTCCCTGTGTCAGGCCAGTATGTTCATTGCTATTGTTAGGAACTCTACACTGGAGGCCAGAATGACAATAAACATCCGGTGTGCTGATGATGAGAGGCGGGATGTTGATTTATCGTCCTTGACTTCGGGACGTAAATTACAAGTTGCCTGATGGCAAGGTACACTGGTAATTTGGAAAGCTAATCCACACGCAAAATTCAGTCTAGTGCACTAGAAGTAGTAACAAGTGTGTAGACTACTGATTGAGTTCAAAACGTGCTAATTTAAAAAAAAAATACTCTATACTGAATGTCTTTATACATGGCTCATATTAAGTTCATGATTTTATTGGCTTCACTTAGGGCCTCATAAGTTTTACAACAGGCTTCCCAAACATTCCTGTCAAAGATGTTTTACTGTTCACATTTCCAATATTTAGTTGCGAGTTCAGTTCACAGCTTTGCTTTTCTATTACTCATAATGTGGTTATTTTGTCAGTGTTGGATCTGTATAGTGCTTAATGGTTTAATAGAGACTGACAGTAACAGTATTTCTATAGCTTGACCAGATATCCAGTCATCCATTCTGATGGTATTTCTTCCATCTCACATGCTCTGGTAATTAATTTGTATAGTAATTCAGTTTAAACTTGCTAAAATAGCTATTGCCGAGATATCTTATGGACCAGCAGTTTTATCATCATTCAGATGTTTCTCCTCTGCAGATGGTTTTTTTACAGTTGGTATCCAGTTTGACTTCAGTAGACTTCATATATCCGCAAGAAAGGGAAAGTATTGAGACTACTCAGAAGTTCCTGAAGGTATGCAGTCCATATGTTCAACTGATCTGTAATGTTAACGAGGACTGTCCACTGCTATGGTTGATCAGTCACCTTGTTGATGTTATATTGTTTTACTAATTGTTGATCCATAACATTTTTGTGGATTTTAAAAAGGCTTATGATAGTGTCCATAGGAATAGTCTATAGAATGCTATGCAGGAATTTGGAATACCAAGGAAGTTAATCAACATGACCAGACTGCCTGGAAGATACTTATAATATAGTAACATATAAAGGCAGGAAATCAGACCCTTTCCAAATAACATCTGGCTTGAAACAGGGTGATGAACTATCGCCGCTACTCTTCAATCTGGCTCTAGAGAAAGTTGTAAGGAAGGTAAAGGAGGAATATGATATTGGAGGAACATCCAAGCTCAAGCTGCTTGGTTATGCAGATGATATAGATATTATAGGGCAAAGTGAACAAAAGACATTGGAAATATTGACTCACTTAAAGAAAAAATCCCAACAGATAGGGCTGGTTATCAACCAAGATAAGACAGAATATATGGTAATTTCAAGAGACGGAATGGCTAAAATCTCTGGCCACATACAAATAAATAATATGACCATTAAAAGAGCGGAAACATACAAATACCTGGGTACAATCTTCAACTGCTCCAACATCATAAGGGAAGAAATACAAACTAGAATCAACTCTGGAAATAAGATATACTATGCACTACAACATCTACTAAAATCAAATGCGCTATCTCGTAACTCTAAAATCACAATATACAAAACACTGATCAGACCAGTCGTGCTGTATGGCTCTGAAACCTGGAGTACAACGAAAGGAGACGAAGCCTTGTTACAAACCTTTGAGAACAAAATTTCAAGACGCATCTTTGGACTCATTAGGGATACACAAAATGGAGAGTGGAAAAGAAGAAGTAACAAAGACATTTATGATCTGTTTAAGTCCCCGCTAATCACTGGTATCATGAAGGCTAATAGACTACAATGGCTGGGGCATATAGAAAGAATGGAAGATAATAGGAAAACAAAACTCGCTTACACTCAGGAAATAAATGACCGTAGACCCCGAGGTAGACCAAGAAGACGGTGGAGATATAATACATATACAGACCTACAAGCACTTGGAATCAACGACTGGCAAGAGAAGGTCCACCAGAGAGACGAATGGAGACGGATTGTATCTGCAGCAAAGAACCTCAATGGCTCGGAACGCTGAAGAAGAAGAATTGTTTATCATTCACATTGGTTGATGTTATATTTTCCGCTAATATACCGATCCCGCAGAGAACTTTAGCTGCCCACTGCAACTAAACATGAACCAGTGTGAAGATTAAGACAGAAGAATAACAGCGAGACCAAGATGATCATGAGATCACATATAATATACCGCTTCGCGGTACTATATGGTCTCTATGGTTTCCTCTTCCTGTTGCTGCTTCTGCATTGCTTGCTTAATTCATCTATACATTGTTTTTTTTTAAAATCCATTCCCCATCGGCATCCTAACTTCTTTATGGCTTCTGTGTGTTTTTCATGGTCTCTGATTTTTGTACATCTGGTTTGGCAGTTATTTAAATTTGACAATTTCCTCTTTCCTTTCTTCTTTTTGTTGACGATTTTTAGTTATCACTCGTTCCAGATGTTTCAAGTCCGCTGCCAGAATCCTTCCGTACCCACCTCGTCTACATATTGATGCGGGCCTGGCACTTACTTGAAACAGTGATGACACATTGTTTCGTAGCAGCTTTGCTTTTGTTACACATTCGTTACAATGATTTCCACGTGCATACGATGCGTTGCATTTCAGCTTCATTTTACCTATCAGTAAATGGTTATCTCAATCTACGTCAGTAACTCTTGGCATTTTTATATAATACTAGCTGACCCGGCCCGGCTTCGCCCAGACTCTGGTGGGGAGCATCTCATTTAATTCATATAAGTAGTCATATAAGTTCTCGTTCCCGTTACCGACTATCTGTCTGTCTGTCTGTCTGTCTGTCTGTCTGTCTATCTGTCTGTCTATCTGTCTGTCTGTCTGACCCGGCCCGTCTTCGCCCAGACCTGATGGGGAGCATCTCATTTAATTCATATAAGTAGTCATATAAGTTCCCGTTCCCGACTATCTATCTGTCTGTCTGTCTGACCCGGCCCGGCATCGCCAAACTCCTAGTGGGGAGCATCTCATTTAATTCATATAAGTAGTCATATAAGTTCCCGTTCCCGACTGTCTGTCTGTCTGTCTGTCTGTCTGTCTGTCTGTCTGTCTGTCTGTCTATCTATCTGTCTGTCTGTCTGACCCGGCCCAGCCCATGGTGGAGAGCATCTCATTTAAATTATATAAGTAGTCATATAAGATCCCGTTCCCGACTATCTGTCTGACTGTCTGTCTGTCTTGGGTAAATGTAGGAGGGAGGAGGAAGAGGGAGGTGGAGGAGGGAAGAGGAGGGAGGAGGAGGGAGGAGACAGGAGGAGTAGGGAGGAATAGGAGGGAGGAGGAGGGATTAGGAGGAGGAGGGAGGAGTAGGGTGGAGGAGGAGGCGAGGAGGAGGGAGGAGGAAGAGGGAGGAGGAGGGAGAAGGAGGGAGGAGGAGAACGCAGGAGGAGAAGGGAGCAGGAGGAGGAGAGGGAGGAGGAGGGAGAGGGAGGAGGAGGGAGGAGGAGGAGAGAGTAGGAGGAGGGAGGAGGCGGAGGGAGAAGGAAGAGGGAGGAGGAAGAGGGAGAAGGAGGAGGGAGAAGGAGAAGGAGGAGGAGGAGGGAAGAGGAGGAGGGAGGAGGAGGAGGGAGGAGGAGGAATGTGAAGGGAGGAGGAGGGAGGAGGTAGAGGGAGGAGGAGGAGGGAGGCGGAGAGAGGAGGAGGAGGGAGGAGGAGGAAGAGGGAGGAGGAGGAATGTGAAGGGAGGAGGGGGAGGAGGTAGAGGGAGGAGGAGGGAGGAGGAGGAGGTAGAGGGAGGAGGAGGGAGGAGGAGGAGGGAGGAGGCGGAGAGGGAGGAGGAGGAAGGAGGAGGGGGAGGAGTGAGGAGGAGGGAGGAAGAAGGAGGAGGAGGGAGGAGGAGTGATGAGGAGGAGGGAGGAGGAGGAGGGAGGAGGAGAGAGGAGGAGGAGGGAGGAGGAGGGAGGAGGAGGAGGGAGGAGGAGGAGGGAGGAGGAGGAATGTGAAGGGAGGAGGAGGGAGGAGGTAGAGGGAGGAGGAGGAGGGAGGAGGAGGAGTGAGGAGGAGGAGAGGGAGGAGGAGGAAGGAGGAGGGGAGGAGGGAGGAGGGAGGAAGAAGGAGGAGGAGGGAGAAGGAGGGATGAGGAGGAGGAGGAAGAGGGAGGAGGAGGAATGTGAAGGGAGGAGGAGGTAGAGGGAGGAGGAGAAGGAGGAGGAGGGATGAGGAGGAGGGAGGAGGAGGAAGAGGGAGGAGGAGGAATGTGAAGGGAGGAGGAGGGAGGAGGTAGAGGGAGGAGGAGGAGGGAGGGGGAGGAGTGAGGAGGAGGAGAGGGAGGAGGAGGAAGGAGGAGGGGGAGGAGGAGGAGGGAGGAAGAAGAAGGAGGAGGAAGGAGAAGGAGGGATAGGGAGGAGGGGGAGGGAAAGAGGAAGAGGGTAGGAGGAAGAGTGGAGAGGAGGAGGGAGGAGGTAGAGGGAGGAGGAGGAGGGAGGAAAAGGGAGTAGGGAGGAGGAGAGAGGAGAAGGAGGGAGGAGGTAGGAGGAGGAGGAAGAGGGAGGAGGAGGAAGGAGGAGGAAGAGGGAGGAAGAGGATGGAGGAGGGAGAGGGAGGAGGGGAAGAGGAAGAGGGTAGGAGGAGGAGGGAGAGGAGGAGAAGAAGGGAGAAGGAGGGAGGAGGAGGGAGGAGGAGGAGGAGGGAGGAGGCAGAGGGAGAAGAAGAAGGAGGAGGAGGAAGGAGGGAGAGGAAGGAGGGAGAATGAGGAGGGGAGGAAGGAAAGGGAGGTGGAAGAGGAGGAGGAGGGAGGAGGAAAGAGGTAGGGGGAGGAGGAGGTAGAGGGAGGAGGAGGAGGAAGGAAAGGGAGGAGGAAGAGGAGGAGAAGGGAGGAGGAGGGTGGAGGGAGGAGGAGGAGGAGGTAGGAGGAGGAAGAGGGAAGAGGGAGAAGAAGGGAGAAGGAGGAGGGAGGATGATGAGGGAGAAGGAGGCAGGAGGAGGAGGAGGGAGGCAGGAGGAGGAGGGATGAGGAGGGAGAGGGAGGAGGAGGGAAGATGAGGGAGGAGGGGGAGGAGGCGGAGGGAGTAGGAGGGAGGAGGATGGAGGAGGAGGGGAGGAGAGGAGAAGGAAGAGAAGGAAGGGAGAAGGAGGAGGAGGAGGGAGAGGGATGAGAGGGAGGAGGAAGAGGAGAAGGGTGGAGGGAGGAGGTAGAGGGAGGAGAAGAGAGGGGAGAGAGTTCGCCATTCCGAATTCATACTCGTCTAGTTCTTCCCTTCTACACGACTGTAGATAACTTCCTTACACATAAAAAGATGAATTGTTATTGATATTGCCGTGGCATGGAGGAATATCAGCAGCAGAGTTGATTCCAAAAAACCAAAGACTGAGATCTACAGAGAGCCATGAACGCCTACGCCAGCCGGCACGGCACTTGATGATGATGATTGCCGTGTGACGATTCTGTGTAGTCACGTCATTTTCTTCCCTTTCCCTAGCGTTTTGGTTCGGGGATTCTTTCATCATCATCATCATATATTTACGTACGTATTTTGGGAGGGGGAGGAGGGAGGAGGAGGAAGAAAAAAAAAAACTATGACAGTTGACAGCTCTGGAATGAAAGGAAGGCGTGTAGAAAATTTCATCTCAATCGGATGGGCCGTTCGCGAACAAATAAAGGACATACATATTTACATACATACATATATACATACACACATATTTACATACATACACTTTGTTTTATAAATATAGATATTGTTGACATACATTTCTTAATAATACAGATATGGTCGATATGCTTTTCTGTTCTGTGTCATGGTGATATCTTGGGTGTTTTCTGCATTATTTCGTGTAAAGCAACTAGCCGGCTTGTGACAATTTAATTCACTGACCATACATTGGTGAATAATTATCCACTTTCTTTTGTCCTCCAAAGTTCATGCTTCCCAATGATCTTCTAAATAACCCGAGTTATCCGACCCTCTCTTGGCTTTCTGTACACACATCAACATTTTGATATTGGCAGTTCTTTGAAGTGTCATGTAAGATTCGTCCCTTGCTAATTCAACTTAATCATATGCTGGAGACTGACAATGAATCAGATTCACGATTATTTTCTTGTTCGTGTTTCTACGTGTTGCTGTTATGATATACATCACTGCCTCACACTCTGTTGATGCTGCCTCTGTCGCGCTGGGGCTTCGACATCGCTGTGAGGGGCAATTTCCTGTGTTTGACCTGACAACTGTTGCCCGGTCCCTTTTATTTTGTCTCATGATCATCTTGGTCTTGCTGTTATTCACCTGTCTTAATCTTCACACTGGTTCATGTTTAGTTGCAGTGGGCAGCTAAAGTTCTCTGCGGGATCGGGTAGTGAGTCCCACGCTAGTCCACGTTAGTCGTCTCTTAGGATCGGCATGGAATGTTAGAATGTACGTATTCCTGGCTTCAGTAGATATCCCTGGTAACACACGGGCGCCCAACTGTTTATATACATATATCTAATGAGCGAATGGAAAATGTGTCGAATATACCTCGGCCAAGGCATGATACAAGATGGCTCATGTGAGACACCAAGTGCAAAAAGAATCAAATATATGTGTGCATTTAACAGCATGAAACATTCACTTCTTTCACAACAAACACCACAGAAACTGAACGTGAAACTCATCGAGTGCTGTGGGTAGCCCTCACTGTTGTGTGGAGTGGAAACATGGGCTTCGTCTCTACAATACATGAAACGTTTCAGCTGTGATTCTTGAGAAGCCGTGTTTTGTTTGTTTGTTTGTTATTATTTTTTTTTTGGTTTGTTGTTTGTTTGTTTGTTTGTTTGTTTGTTTGTTGGTTTGTTTGTTTGTTTGTTTGTTTGTTGGAAAAGCAAATAAGGAAGTTCCAGGACAACTTAGTAAAAACAGTCCGATACTGATGACAAAATGAGAAAGAAATGGTGATTTGTCACATTAACTGTCATAACAGTTTACTGAAAAACCATAACATAGAGGCAAGCTGGAGGAAAACACTATAAATGTGAGAGCGAGTCTAAGATAAACTTGGATAGGTAACATTAAGATAAGCTGAGGAAATACTCTTGCAGTACGTATGTCAGAGTGTTGGGGAATAGGAACAGGACAGAAAGAGGACAAGGGACAGAATAGAGTCAAGGACTACAGAGATGACGATAGACAGGACATGGGTAAGGGCACAAAGTTGTCATAAGACAGGACATTTGCAGGGCGGTAGAGAGATTAGAGACAGGACATCGATTGGGACACAGCGATGTCAGAGACAGGACACCGAAAGGACAAGACCTAGTGATATAAGAGGACAAAAGTTCACGGAACGCTGTCCTGAACTGACTAGACGGGGTTACACCAAACGACACAACACAACACGGGCGGACTAACGCACTACGTGACTGTTGAGACAGCCCGATTTGTCACGAAGGACATGTGGTCCAGGACCACGAGACGAACTGACCTTTTTGAAAACGTCAGACGGGACTCAGACAGTTTAGAGGAAGGATCGTGTGTGTTCTGGAGCGAGTGTATAGCTTTTGCGGGAGTGCTAGTTGAAGATAGCGAGTAATTGTGTGTAGGGCTTGTGTAATTGGCTGAGTGCTATAAGTGTTTGTAAGGCGGCATTCTGTACATAATGATTTCACCGCCTTGTGGGTACATTGTGACAATGATCAGGTTCTCCTGAATCAAAATGTATATACCATACGTACGACTGATGTGTTCTTGAGTGCGTATGAAGGATTTGAATACCTGTGTGCATGCAAGACGCTGATAACGTACTAAGAAGGAAATGGATAAATTCGTGAGCAGATTCAATGAGAATATGGCACAAAATAATGATGATTTATCGTTGTTCATGTTGTAGTAGTACTGACAGCGAAATTATTTACCTTGTGGCTGAACATTTAAAAACCTGCAAGCAATAGCCATGGCAATAACAACAACAGTAGACGCATACGTTCACCCAACATATCCCTAGTTTGTGCATCGCTTTCCCTAAGCTGTTTAGACAAGGGCGAAAGAAGGAAGTCTTGTCTCCCATGTGTAAAATCCATTGTCTGTGGGAAATGGTAACCAGTAGACCCAAGAGGTCACAGAACTGACGGAGATGTTCAGCTGAGAATGTCCGTCCACCACAGAATGGTGATAACCTACATCATTCCCACATGCACGTGTTAGCCTCATCGCCAATGTTAGGAAGTGTGTGCACTGAGTTAAAATGATACCAGGGACAGTGTGACACGCTGGGTCCTGTTAACTGATCAATGTTGTCGAATTATGTGACATTTTGTTATAATATTATCTCTACCACCTCTGGCGTTCTTCGTTTGTCTGTACATCCGAAATAGTGGCCAGATGCCAACACATTAGATATGCCATAAGGACGTTTCAACAATGACCAAAACTGTTAGTCAGTTAGTTAGTCGAGGTTCCAACTTCACGGCAAGGGGTCGTCCCCATTATGCTCCGTTCCCGTGCCAGTGAATATCACACAAAATGCTCCCCACTGTCCAATGTGAAAAGTGGATAGGCAGGAGTCTCGGCAATCCAACAGCCCGCACAGGTACACTGCATAATGCCGCCACCGGAATGCCAACACAAAATTAATCCACGAAAACCACAGTTCATCGTCTATGGACTCGGCAGTCACCAGAAAGACCTCATTGACCCGAGTTTTCTCACTTGGCTCGGCCTTTTACCGCAGGGCGGCCCGCCGAAAGTGTCGCATAAAGCACAAACTCCGCAGCTTTAGCGCTCTCCTGAAAAATGCAATCGTGAACCTAAAAGGCAAATCAGTCAATTCAGCAACCACCGGTAGCCATTGTTCCGAATATGTAAAAGCATTCCCCGCAAATTTCATAGCTCACAGTGTCGCCCATGCACTCACTCGGTAGCAGGTGGACGGAACATGACCAAAACAGTTTCAGTTGAGAACGTATGTTGGTGAGCTTTACCTGAAATGACTGGATGACTGATAGAGATCTAGTAGTAGTAGGCCTCTTTCAGTCCTGAAGGACTATAGAGTTGTGCCGCTTGGGAGGTGCCTGGCAGCAACGCTGGTGACTGTATAGTCCAATGCGAGAGTGACAATCCCTGTCACAGTTTCCGCATCTGTAAGACGAGCCAAGTCCCGCAGTAAGTGACTGCGCTTTAAGCCTGTGCCGCCTATCCTCAGTTTGTTGGATCAGATTGCGCTCAAAGAGCACCAGCCCGTTTCGTACATCTCTTCTCCAGGAGCATCTGTCTGTTGCAACTCTTTCCCACGTGTCTGGATCTATTCCAATGGTTTTCATATCTTGTTTACACACATCCCTATATCGCATTTGGGGTCTTCCGGTTGGCCTCTTTCCTGTGGCTAGTTCTCCGTATAGGAGATCTTTGGGAATACGTACATTCGAGATACGTGGCCCAGCCACCGGAGGCGTCTCTGCTTGAAGAGGGTGTGCACTATGGTAATATCTGCTCTTTCAAGCACATGTTTGTTTGTTATGTGGTCTTTCCATGTTATGCCCAGGATACGTCTCAGACATCTCATATGGAAAGAATTCAACTTCCTTTCCTGTCTTGAGTACAGGGTCCAGGATTCAGAACCATAGCGTAGTGTGCTAACAACATAAGCTTTATATACTTGAGCTTTTGTACTGCTCTGTTAGTCTATTATTTTCCCAAACTCTTTTAGCTAGCCTGGAAAATGTTGTGGCTGCCTTTCCAATGCGTCTGTCGATTTATGTCTCTAATGAAAGATTATCTGATATTGTCGACACCAAATACATAAACTCGTGGACGACCTTCAATTCGTAATTAGAAACTTTGATTGACGGAGGCGCACCAGCGTCTTGTTCCATCACCTGTGTTTTATTTAGGCTGATTGTGAGCCCAAAGTCTTTGCAGGCGACTGCAAAACGATCTATGAGCCGTTGGAGATCTTCTGCTGTATGAGTAGTCAGTGCTGCATCGTCTGCAAAAAGTAGTTCTCTTACGCATCTTGATCTTATTTTGGTCTTTGCCTTGAGTCTTGATGGGTTCAAAAGTTTGCCATCAGATCTTGTGTGGAGGTATATGCCTTCAGTGGCAGTCCCAAATGCTTGCCTTAAGAGAACAGCAAAGAAGATACCAAAGAGTGTAGGAGCAAGCACGCAGCCCTGCTTTACTCTGCTGCTGATGCTGAATGACTGGGATGTTGAGCCGTCAAATAAAATGGTCCCCTGCATGTTTTCGTGAAATGATTTCATGAGACTAAGAAGGGTGGGTGGACATCCAACCTTTTCAAGGACCTTAAAAAGGCCACTTCTGCTCACGAGGTCAAATGCCTTTGTGAGGTCGATGAAGGCAATAAATAATGGCTTCCTCTGTTCTCGGCACTTCTCTTGGAGCTGCCGGAGTGAGAAAATCATATCGATGGTGGACCTGTTGGGTCTAAATCCGCACTGCGATTCGAGGTAGATTCTTTCATCAAGAATGTGTAGTCTATTTAGGATTACTCGATCAAAAATCTTGCCTGTAATGTTGAGTAGGGAAATACCACGATAGTTGTTGCAGTCGCTTCTGTCGCCTTTGTTTTTATAAAGGGTAACAATGTTTGCGTCTTTCATATCTTGTGGTACTGATTCTTCTTTCCAGCAGAGCTGAAATATTGCATACAGTTCAGGGATGATTGTTTATTTGCTACATTTTAAAATTTCAGGTGGAATACTATCTTTTCCAGGTGCCTTGCCGGATTTGAGAGAGTCTAGTGCTTCGCTGATTTTCTGTGAGGCATGCATGGCTTACTGTTGATCGATGGCTTCCAGAGCTTCTTCACTGACAGTGTTATCCACTGAGTATAGCTCTGAGTAGTGTTCTACCCAGCGATCATTTGTTTAGCTAGATCTTTTATGATTACCCCCTCAGTTGATCGTAAAGGGGCCATCGTATTTTTTGATCGACCGACAGCTTGCTTGATGCCCTCATACATTCCTCTTATATTTCCAGTGTCTTCACAAGTTTGAATTTGAGCAGAGAGCTGCCAGTACCTGTTCGCACATCTACTTGCCATCTGTTGTACTCTGTTTCTGGCCTTTCACAATTCCTGCAATGTTTTCTCTGAAGGTGATGTTTTATACATTGAGAATGCATGTCTCTTTATCTCCAGGACTGGGAGCATCTCTTCAGAGTGTGCTTCAAACTAGTCGGTTGACTTAGTTTGCTTCTTGCCAAATGTTGATAGTGCTGTATTGTAGATGGTGTCGCGAAAATGACTCCATCTCTCGGTGGAATTTCCGTTTGTGGGGCCAGACAGAGTATCCGCTAGGGCCTGCATGAATTTGTTGACCTTCTCATTATTTTGGGTGCCGCTGGTGTCAATGCGTGGTCTTCCTTCTGTTCGGTTTCTGTAGATTCTCTTGGACTTTATCTTCACCTTGCTGGAGACAAGTGAATGGTCGGTGTCGCAGTCAGCACTATGATAGCTGCGAGTCAGCCGTACATTGCAGAGATTGCTGCATTTAGTGAGCACCAGGTCGAGTTGGTCCCAGTTCTTTGATCTGGGGTGCCTTCATGACACCTTGTGTTGAGATTTCGTGTCAAAGAAGGTGTTGGTCACGTACGGATTATAGTGGCTGCAGAAGTTCAAGAGACGTTGTCCATTGTCATTGATCTTCCCAACGCCAAACTGTCCTAGACATGAAGGCCAAGATTTGTGGTCGGAGCCAACCCTGGCATTGAAATCACCCAGGATAAAAAGATGTTGTTTCTCTGGTGTTTCACTGACTTCTTTGCTAAGGTCGTCATAGAACTTGTCTTTATTTTCTGATGCTGCAGTTAGTGTTGAGGCGTAAACGCTTATAATACTAACTGGGCCTGCCTCTGTCTGGAGTTGGAGCTTCAGTATTCTTTCAGTGCCATCACTTGGTGGTATGATGGAATTAATCAACTTGTTTCTGATAGCGAAGCCAACTCCATGCTCCCTGATCTCTCCACAAGCTTGCCGTGCCAGTAGAAAGTGAAGTCCCTCTCCTTAAAGATTCCAGATTCTTGGAGTCTGGTCTCTTGCAGGGCGACAATGTCTATCCCCAGTCTTAGTAGTTCATTGTTTATCACTGCAGCTTTGCGGGCATCCACAATCTCGTTTAGAACGTCTGAGATGCCAGGTGTCATGGTTCTTACGTTCCATGTTTCTAGCCTTAGGGCCGGTTGTTTTTGTTTTTGTTTTTTTTTTCTTGTTGCTAGGTGTATAGATTGCGGTCCATGTGTCAGGATTTTCCCCCTAAGCTCCACACACCCTCAGGAGCAGATGAACCGTGGCGAGACAGCACCTTATTGACTGGGGGATGCCCAGCTTAGGCGGGCGGTAGCTGCCTAGTGAGATACGATGATCTCTCCCACCGTCGGAAGTAGCCCCTGGCGCCTTGCTCTACGCCAATCGAGCGTTAAGACTTATAACCGGCAAATGTTGCTTCCCGTGTTGTGTCACCGCTTTACGCGGTGCTGAGGTGACCTCTTCAGGGCACAAGCCTGGGCAATGGAAATCGGAGAACCAGCTGTTGCCCAGTAGCAAGTTCCCCTTCTCCACGTCGCCGATGTTGACCAAGGCATCGGTGCCGTCGCAGGAGTTGCCAGAACTATGTTGTTTACAACATGGAACTGCCTTAGGGACTCCATCTCCGGATTTGTCCTCAAGGTTTACTCCCGAAGCCTTTCCCATATGGGTATACCCGCAAAGCAGCGGAGGTTTGAGATTTAGAGTTCCCTCTCTTAGAAGAGATGCCAACCAAGGCTGACGAGCCTCCTCTGCATAGGAATCAATAAGGAGGGAAGTCTACCATTCTTCCTTCCTGGCAGTGACCAAACTGATCGGATGACCGTAGCCATTGTCTCTTGACAATGAGCTAGACATACATAAAGTCAAGCTCTAAACGGTAATTGTTGAAATATAGACGACACTGTGTCGGATTTCCCGTGTATGTTTCGTCAGAAATAATTTAAAGCACCGTTTATGTTATTCATTAGTTGTGCATCCGGGAAGAGTATAAATAAGGGAAGCAACTGTTTAATTAATTGAACAACCGTGGTTACTTCCCTCTTTCTACAGTCATTCGGTGTCCATTTTCTACCTTCTGAATTCCTAATAAATATTCAATGAATGGATCACCAAAATACGAGAAGTAAATTGTGAGCTTTACTAGTACACGATTACCAGAAACAAAATGGACGTTGAGGCTAAAGCCTTCGTCAGCACAGAACAAACAAACACACAAAGACACACAACTACTTGAACATATAAAGGTTACTTTTCTGTATCCTCGTTTGGCTGACTACGTCTTGAGCGACGACGCGTACAATGACTATCAGTGGATGGAATGAACTGGATGTGTGGTTCAGGTGGGTCAATAGACAAAAGGTCAATTATTGATTGATTGATTGATTTAGGAACCGACATCACAGCATTCGGGACATTCCCATTAGCGCTCCGTCCCCATCCTCAGCAGCCAGCGAAGAGTTCCAACACTAATAGTTCCAGTAGCAATCTGATTATATGTCCGTTAATTACGTCAGAAGCTCAGAGATTGGCTTAGCCACCCGATGGGAGAACACCAGCTGGGGGGATGGGGAGACACCCTTGAAAGCGAAAAGGTAAAATAGAGGTTAATGCTCTGTGGCCAAGGTGTCACGGACGCAGTTCGCAATTCTGCATCCCGCGCTCGAAACACATCTGCGGGTGATTTGAATGTAGATCGCCTCTGTTGGTGTTCATAAAATGGTATGTGTGCCGTTCGCTAAGAAAGCAATTAAAAACCACTGAAAGCAAATTTGCCAAGAAATCACAAACAGCAAAAATAAAGCCAGGCTTGACTGTGACTACCTGTAAAGGATATGCAACTAACTTTTTTTTAGAACTTTGGAAGTTAAATGAATATATATCCAAACAGTGAGTGAAGCTGATCGTTACTGAGTCGCATCAATAACGAATGTTTGCAATGACTTCAATGCATAGTTTAGTGGCGGTTGGTTGTATTCAGTTATTCTTCATTATGGTATACCTGTAGTGGGTGATATTTTATTTGCGAATAGTGGGATATGTTATAAAAAATATCTCTTTTGAAGAAAATTATATGCATTGAGTCAGAGAGATAATCTGTCTTCGTGCGAGAATCACTTCTAAGAGATACAGAGAGAGAGGGACACAATTGGTTGAAACAAAAGCATTTGATGAGTTAAAATGTAGACAGAGAAATAAACAAATATTTAGCGTGTTGTTTCTTCATTGTTGCAGAGAACGGTCTTTGGCCTGTGTCTCGACGTCTTGCTGCGGTTGGGGTGGGGAGTAACGACTTTTCAGTTGCCTGTCACATCAGACTCTGCAGTCGCAACTTGTGTTTTCTCGATATACTTTGCAACAGTTAATTGATTGATGTGGAGATTGACGTGGTTAATGCTGGAGGCGTTGATGATGTTACATTCAGCGGCGCTTGGATTTCCGTCCTTTAATTCTGTGCTGGGCGGTGACACACGCATGTGTTCGCCGGCTGCTTCGTTGCTTCATTTACAGTTGTCGTTTGTTTGGCTTGGAAAAGAAAGCAAACAGAACACAACAAAAGGCCACAATAGGAATGAATATCATGTGTATAGTGACAGGTTGGGGGTGGGAGGGGGCAGATAGTTAAAATATGCTCACAAACTGACATATTGAAAGAATCAGACCCATTGTGCTGTACTTTGCGGTCCACGCTGTACGAAACTAATTTACGGTCCACGCTGTACGAAACTAATTTACGGTCCACGCTGTACGAAACTAATTTACGGTCCACGCTGTACGAAACTAATTTACGGTCCACGCTGTACGAAACTAATTTGCGGCCCACGCTGTACGGCACTACTTTGTGGTCCACAACTTCAGTTACAGTTTGATATGTTAAACTCATAGCAAGATCAGTCAATTGTCGTTATTTTTGACTTCATATGAAGACCTATAATCAATGAGAATAGTAATAATTACAAATTACATCCCTAATGCTACCCCTGCTCTTATTTCAAACGTATTTGTTTGTTGTCCCTTATTAGTACCTCTACATTTTATGTCTTTACTGGCTGCCCTTCATAAATATTTTCCTATGGGATTCCAACTGATAGTATGGCAACATTATTTTCTGTATAATACCTTAATCCCCAGTTGAGATGAGTTGAGCTAAGAAATGACATCACTGCACTCAGGAAACTCCCATACGCGCTCCGTCCCCTCGTTCAACTTCCAGCGAAGAGTCACACAACTAATCGTCCCCATAGCTATCTGATTGAAATGTCTCCTGGTCTTCTCTCTCAGTTTTGGGATTCTACCAGAATCTCTGCCAATCCCCGCAATCTCATCCTTTCCACAAAGGGGTTCTCAGTCTGTTCCTCCACCTTATCCACCTGGTCCCACATGCGGACCACCACCTCTCCCTTGTCCATAGGTAATCTACACCCAAGAGGTGCATTCCTTGTCAGCCTATCAGCCTGTTCATTCCCCCCCCCCCCCCCGCACTCTCGTATGGCCAGGGCAAAACATCCATACAATTCTCAGAATCTGCGACCTCTGAAGCGAGGTGTGCCATACAACACGAAACAATCCTTTCTTCATAACCAACGAAATGTCGCTGTGACTGCTTCCACCTCCATTCTCATGCTGGAGGTCGTAGCCTCATATCCCATACTCTCCTTTTTCAAGAATCGTCTATTAGACTTCGTGTATTTTCTTTCCTTCTATTAGATTTCGCAATGAAACCTCATCCACTCCGTCGGTTACTCACCACATACCCATCAGAATTCATCACTATGTCACCTTGATGTGTATTACTATGAATCAGTTCTTGCACCTCAAAATCTGTGCGGCCCGCTGCCCATTCTTTGCACTCACAACCCAGTATTACTATTATAACGGAGTGAGGGCGATGGCAGCAACTTGAGTAGAGGATGCTTTGCATAATCTTTCAGCAGTTAATAACTTCTGTAATTGAGTATGGTTTGGGGCTCCTGACAGTATCAAAGAGCCAGCTTAAAAGATTGGAACCCATACAAAATGCGGCATTGAGGGTAATCCTGGGGTGCACAAAGGACACACTAATTATATGCATGAAGCATATCCTGGAGTACAACTGGTACCTGAGAGTTGCTGCAGATAGGGATCATCCCCTGCATGCAGCCATGGATATGGTCAAGGGTCATAGACTAAAACGAAGCAGGTCCTGGATGGCACGGGCGGAAATATCTATACGTCAGGTGTGTGATCTAGAGACCATCAATCGTGGAAAATAGTGGGTTGAAGTACTGGCAGACACTCCGCCCGGGCCTGATTCTGTGTGGAAATCATAGACTCGTGAGCTAGGTTTTGTATTCCACCATATACAAACACTTCCCTCCACACAATGGTTAAATAAAACCTAATTACCATGTCCGTCCAATCTAATAGCACATACCAGCAGCATTTGAATCCCCAGTCGTGACCACGGTATCATATAGCTGTTCTTGACACAATTGTCTTCTTTAGTAGACATTGACCATCATCATGTTTCATGGCGATAAGATTGGGCGATCATGGCTCGCTATCTCTCACGATCACCATAATCTTGGATCAGATTTCAATTGTAGTTCCGATAATATCAGGTGACTTAGCCATCCAGGTATTTATCTCGCTCTCTCTTGCCCTTCCTCTTTTCCATCAATTTTGCCAGTTGTCACTAGGTGTTCTCATTTATTTTTCGTTATAACGTGTCCAAAATATCTGGACTCTCTAGGTGTAATTTCTCTAATCATTTTACGATTTTTATTTGATCCTTGAAAGACTTGCTCTTTTTTTTTCATTATCCTCAGAAACCTCATGTCCACTGTTACGAGATGTTTCTCAGCTTGTCTGTTTATTGTCCACGTTTAACAAGCATATGGATCTATTCAAGACTTGAGAACTCGGTAACGTAGTCAATTTACAGCTTTCTATTGATCAGTGTGTTTGCCATCTTGCAAAAGGCTACCCTTTTCAGAAGAACATTGCTACCAGCTGAACAACGTTATTCCACGCCAGACCTTGGATGTATTTTTTGGAAGAAGCTTCACAATACAGAGTGACAATAAAGCATTGCCAGTGTTTACACAAGGAGCCAAACCCAGCAATAGAATTGTCCGCTGGGCAGTGATATTGCAAGGCTTTTCATTTGGAATTACTCACTTACAGGGAACGAACACGTCGTGTGCAGGTCTTTCAAGCAAATTTTTGACAGACTGAATTCACAATATCTGCAGAAAATATTCGTTTACATAACTTCTTTATAACTGAACATTTCTAGCCCAGACAATCGGACACAATTCAATACTTCCTTATGAAAACTACAATAATTGAGACAGCTCATAGATAAACACACATATATTATTTTGCGCGCATAGAAGTAGAAGTACAGTAGTAGGGATTAGAGTTCCCCAATCGATACAATAATCGAGGATAGCTGTAATATCAGTACCAATAAATTTGATAACTACCTTGTTGTAGCTCATACGGGTTTGCATTGGTGTATGTATGAAAATATAACTTCTTTCCAGGATAACGGAGTAGAGGGTATTCACTTGATTGAATTACCACAATTGTTTTATTGAAAAATAAAAGTAAATCAATAGATCTGCTACAGATGTAATGGCCGATATCTGCAGAAACGCTGTTCTAAATCATGCGGACCAACTATATCTACAAATAAACATGTAATCAGAAAACATAATTTACAATGGAAGATATTATTCTGTGGACTGTGGATAACCTTTCTTGAAAGCTATTTATAATGGGAACCCAGGCGGTGCAGTGGACAACACGATTGCTTTCACCCACGGTTCGCATTTGAATCGAGGCGGGTGTAAAAAGTTAGCTTGGGTTTACAGGTCAACCCAGCCTAAAATGGTTACCAGGAAGTGTCTGTAGAAGAAAAGGCGGCCGGTCACCACCACCCCCCACCCTCCTCTCCCCCCCCCCCCCCCCCGGGGTGTGGAATGTTCTATAACATTGTGGAGACTAACACCATATTTCCAATACGCCTAAGTTAAGTTGAGTGTAGAACCGATATCCTGGCACTCGGGACATTCCCATACGCGTTCCGTCCTTATTTTTAACAACCAGCGAAGAGTCCCAATACAAACGGTGCCAGTTGCAATCTGATTTTGTGTCCGCCTGGCCTTTCCTCTGAGTACTGAATGTCGGCTAGATCCCCTACCGCCTCATTCTCTCCAAGCTATGATGTTCTTCCACTTCCCCTATCTTTGATTTTAAAATTGAAACAGGCCATTCTGCAAGGAGCATGTCTATCTTCACCCTTCTTAGCGTGCTCTGTGAGTCCGTTGCAATCACTACATGTGTGTGTGTGTGTGTTTGTGTGTGTGTGTTTGTGTGTGTTGTTTGTCCTCCAGGCAGCGGAACGCCGCTATGACTGCCTCCACCTCTATTCTCTGGCTGCCCGCTGGCCAATCCGTACCCTCTTAATCCAACGTGATGTGAGGTGGAAAATAATTAGACTAGAATATTGATAATCGTATCCCGGTTGGGATGGTTCACATCATTTGTAGCCTTCTTCAGGAAGCCTGGAATTTGGCTCGTTACCTCCACGCGAGGACAACTACAAATAAAGCAATTATCCTACACGAAAGACAGAAAATATAAGCTCCTTTTGAAGGCGTGGAGACCACGAAAGTAGACCATTATCCCTAAAGAAGGTGACAACCTCTATAATTAAACAGGGACTATGTGTGAGTTTGTCCACCCTCATGGGGTCTCCAGTAGTTTATATTCATTTGATGTAGACATTGAACATCCAATGCGTGAACTGAAGATACACGGTTAGCACAAGACATCCATTGTGTGAACAGACCATCCACTGTTATTACAGAACAGTTCACTGTGTGAAAAATACATACACTGTCATCAAAGAACAGTCACAGTGTGAGCAGAACATACACTGTTATCACTGAACATTCATCAAGAAATCACAAAATTTCTGATTTAAAACATAAAATGTAATATGAAATCAAAGGTTGGAGTACAGATCATTCTGGGATAAAGCTTTAAGCTCAACATAGATTATCATTTGTTGTGAAAACATATTCATAACATTGATCATCCAAGGTATAACAATATGTGTATATATATATATATATATATATATATATATATATATATATATATATATATATATATATATATATATATATATATATATATATATATATATATATATATATTGCCATGAGATGGATACGGGAAACAGAGCAAGTGTGTAAACTTGTGTCACTAAGACATGAGTTGATAAACCAACTCGACACCGGGACACGAAGGGGCGGAGTTATGTGGTCACATGACGCGCCCAGGTCAGAAGGCGGAAAATGTGTGCAAGGGAGAGCGAGCTGGGACGTGAGACAAGAAGGTTTATTCTGAGCGAGTTTTGAGTTTGAGAGCGTTTTGCGATGGTTGCAGTTATTCAAGATGCAGTAAAGAGTTGAAGAGTTTTCACACTTGTCAGGATCTTGCCTTGGGCAAGAACTCAGGCTCGTATATGCTGACAAATGTGATACTAAACACAGTCACAGAATAACTTAACGTGACACTCTGCAACAGCAATTCAAACACTTTATTCTCGCAGCTCACTCCTCGCAATCGTTACATGCATCGCTCAATCACAATTCGCGATGCCATAATACAATCAATACATGCAATCAATAAATACATAAATGCAATACACTTACAACTCTACAACCCAGGCGCACAGTCTCCCTAAACTCATACAGGCTTGCTATCGATTCGCGCTCAAACACACAATTCATCACAAGCACCATTCAAACCGTCTGTCCACTACAACGTTTCCCAGCCGTCTGGCTAACCGCTCAGAGTTCTCGGCAGTCGGGGTTGTGTCCCCCTGCGTGGACTGTGTGTTCCACGCCTGTACCGACTGACCATCTCTGACACACAGCGTGGTTAGCGTTGCTCATAGTTGAGCTTGGCTGTACTTGACTGGCGCCGTCGAAGACGCCGCGTTGTAACTAGAGTGGTTAACGAGGCTCAGAGTTGAGCCTGGCTGTACTTGCCTGGCGCCGTCGAAGACGACGCGTTGTAACTATAAGGGAGACTCTGACATTCTCCCACCCTCCTTTTCATGAAAGGGGATCCTTTCATGTACTTTATATACATCTTCTTTATACTGTCAGAATCGACCCATGTTAGTCATATGGCATGACACTTTGGTTTATTTTAAAATATGTAGGTAATTGTAAGTTATATCCACACATTTTCAATGTTGCTAGCAAGCAACACACTTCAAGTACAATCCATTCGATGGATTCTTACTTCAGCTGCAATGTGACACAGCCAGTCCGTTAGCTTACAGCGAACACGCAACTAACTCTCGACCAATTAACAAAAATAGCAAAAACATCAGGTCAGACTGCGAGCATCTCCCTATAAGATGACTCCTAACATTAGACCCCTAACCTCAATTAGTCGGAGAGTCTAATGAAGGTCTACAGCTTCGGTAATTATCTCCATGCACAATTGACGTCATCTTGACGTGTTACCCATCAGGCAACATGATGATGGTTTCAACACATGTTACATATTACCAACAATTTTAGTTATCTCCCTTGGTTGCAATACAAAAGTTATGGGAGATCATTTCAACATGTTTTCAACAAAATAAATTACATTCATAAATTCATTTCTTAGTGTCATAATTTGATACTTATTGACAAAAGTGAACACAATGTCACTGTTGTGAACAAGTAAATCAAGTTACGATGCTGAGATTACATCTAATAAAATCCTCACATACAATTCCGTATATGGAAATATTTCACTCACAAAGTTTGTTGAAAACGTCACTGCTTTGTGAGAATTCTAGTATAGTCTGCTATCTTTCAAATTAATATTCATAAACACCGGAAGTACACAGCTTTTGTGTTAAGTTGATAATAACACAAAGTTCTTCCGTTTGGATGGTTTCTAAATACACGGAGTAAACAGTTCTTGAAAACAGCTGCTGGATTACTTGTTTCTTTTCCAGTATGGATTAACGTGTTCTTCTAGAATCCGGCTGTCACAGTCTCTCTCACACGGATTAAAATACGCTGGAACAATCTGGTTTGCAGGTACTAAGGATATTTGAATAAGTTCAAATACGGTAAGTCTTTGAATCCTGTAGTACTGTTCGTTGATACATCTTTTATCATACATATCTAAAACAATATACTCTTTCTACCGCATATCTCACACGTAATCGTCACACTTATTCATATGATAATAAGATATCCAAAATATATACAGTGGGAGATTATATCATCCCTATCACATACTTTGCACAGCGTTACTGAACTGATTTCAACTCTCGCTGTGATGCTGAGCGCTCTATCACTGTGCAGTTTACTCATTTTCTGCGGTGCGCTCAGGTGACGAGTGGCTGTTGGGTACGTCGTAAGGACATCTAGAAAGAAGGTCAGCCAATGAATTTTGTGAGCCACTTATATGTCTGACTTCTAAGCTAAAATCCTGGAGTAGTAGTGACCATCTCGCAACCCTATGGTTGGTCGGAGTTCCCTTGGTGATAATGGTTAACGGACTATTGTCGGTTTCAACTATAAAATGTTTACCTAGAAGAAATCGGGAGAGTTTACGTACCGAAAACACAAGAGCCAGGGCCTCAGTTTCAGGCGTACTGTAAAGTCTTTCTCTGGCTTTCAACTTGCGGCTGACGTAATAAACAGGATGTAGAATTGATCGTATTCCTGAAGGAGTACCCCTCCAATCTCTACGGAGCTCGCATCACATCTCAACCTGAAAATAGTGTTAACATCTGGTAATTTTAGGATAGGTTTACTCGAAAAGTATGATAACACTTTTGAAAATGCAGGTCGTAAGCATTCGTTGTTTACAATTCTATTTGGGTTGCTCTTTGTTAGTAGATTAGTGAAACATTCGGTCAACTCAGCAAAATGTGAAATAAATTGTCTGTAATAGTTTAACAGACCTAAGACACTTCGCAACTCTTTTTTGGTTGTCAGAAGCGACAATTTTAGAATTCTAGACACGCTGTTATCGTCAGTTGCGACAAAGCCATTCGGGCTATAGCCCAAAAATGAAATTTCTTGGTAGGCTATGTCGACGTTGGATGGTTTGACTGTCAGTCCGTGTTGTCTGATACGGTCGAATGTCTGCTGTAATGTTGTTACGTGGTCTGTCATGTTCTTTGTGTGTATACAAATGTCGTCCATGTAACAAATTATATTAGATATGTCCGTTAGAAGAAGTCTCGTCATCCTTACGAAAGTCGCTGGGGCATTAACTAAACCGAATGGAAGCTTGCACCATTCATATAAGCCCCAGGGCGTGGCAAATTCTGTCAGGTGTATGCGATGTCAACTAAGTTTTGTAGTAAGGTTTAAGCATGTTTATGTGAAATATTTTGTGTTTGTCCTTAACTGCAATTTCGTAATCTACAGTCGAAATTTGTCTTAGCACTTTAAACGGTCCTTGCCATGAGTCTCTCAGTAGATGTCTGTCACTTGGCAATAGAAGAAGAACGTCCTGTCCTGGCGTCAGTGTTATTGTCCTATTTCCACTGTTGGCGTACTGGCGGTAGATAGCACCTGATTGTTTGAGTGCTTCTTTGGCTAACACACAAGATTTCATTATCCTATCATGCAATGATGTTACATGTTCATACGATGATATAGGTTTATGTACAGTTACACTTTCAGTCAACATGGAATGGTACATAGATATTGGGCCGCGTGGTTTGGCACCATATACAAGTTCAAAGGTGAGAAACCTGTGCTGGAATGAGGTACTTCATGGTATGCAAATAAGATTGCAGGTAAATAAGTATCCCAGTCTTCAGGCTGATAGGGGCTGTTGAAGCCTAACATTTTAGTAAAGGCTTGAGTGGCTGACGCTATGAACTGACTACCCCGATCTGAGAGGATGGTATCAGGGAATCCTACTCTAGCAAAAATATGGGAAAAGACTTCCATTATGTCTTTGGAAGTTATGTTCTTTAGAGGAATAGCTTATGGCCATCTGCTACAGAGGTCAATTATTGTTAGAATAAATTTATTCCCTCTGGATGTTATGCAGGTTGGTTGTCGCGTCAAGTGATGGAGTCAGTATTTCGTCGGTCTCGTCGTCGTCTGTCTGGTCTACTATCGTCGTTCTTGCAGCTGTCTTTACCTGGTCCTTGTCTCTGTTGTAGTAATTGTCTGTGTTGGTCATGCACAGAACGCTGAAAGGCAGGAAGCTGGCGGTGCATGATGGCAACCACGGTGATAACTGTGCTATAATAAAGTGATCTTGTGCTCTAAGGACGAGTTGAACTTGTGTTGTGTGCACGAAAGATGATTCGTACAGTGTTTAGACGAGTCCCGAGAGATATTTTTCTAAATCTTCAAACCCCTAGACCAAGAAACCAAGATGTCGGACATCATCAGTGATCCCGGCTCTTGGCATATATATATATATATATATATATATATATATATATATATATATATATATATATATATATATATATATATATATATATATATATATATATATATATATATACTTCTTCTTCTTCTTCTTCTTCAGCTTTCCGAGCCATTGAGGTTCTTTGCTGCAAATACAATCCGTCTCCATTCGTCTCTCTGGTGGACCTTCTCTTGCCAGTCGTTGATTCCAAGTGCTTGTAGGTCTGTACATGTATTATCTCTCCACCGTCTTCTTGGTCTACCTCGGGGTTTACGGTCATTTATTTCCTGAGTGTAAGCGAGTTTTGTTTCCCTATTATCTTCCATTCTTCCTATATGCCCCAGCCATTGTAGTCTATTAGCCTTCATGATACCAGTGATTAGCGGGGACTTAAACAGATCATAAATGTCTTCGTTACTTCTTATATATATATATATATATATATATATATATATATATATATATATATATATATATATATATATATATATATATATATATATATATATCCATCATGTGGCATGTCGGTAAGCGTGGGCGGTCATGTTCTGTCATCTCACTCGATCGTCAGAGTCGTAGATAAGCCCATGTTCCTGTCTCGACCATGCCAAGTGGCCAAGCCATCCAAGTATTTACTTCTCGGTCTTCCCCTTGGTCTCTTCCCTTCGATCTTGCCAGTTGTCACCAAGTTCTCCAATTCATTTCTTCTCATAACATGTCCAAAAAATTTTGACTGTCTACGTCTAATCTCTCTAATCAGTTTACGATCTTCATTTGTTTCTTGAAAGAATTGTTCATTAGTTTTTTATGTCTGTCCATGGTATTCTTTGCATTTTCCTCAGAAACCACATTTCCACAGCCATCAACTGTTTTTCAGCTTGACTGCTTATTGTCCACGCTTCACATCCATACAAAATTATAGGTTCTATGTAGCACCTCAACACACTTTTTCTCGTTTCAATTGATATCTTTTTATTGGTCAGTATGTGTTTCATCTTGCAAAAGGCTACCTTCGCAATGGCAATTCTTGTTCTAATCTCTCTTTAAGGCATCTCCCATCAGATGTTATGACTGTTTCGAGATAAAGTATTAATTCACTTGTTTAAGACTATGCCCATCTACTCGTATATCACATTGTGGTATTTCCTTCTTCCCAGTGACGACCATAATCTGTGTCTTCTTAATATTCAGTTCTAATCCTAGTTGTTCACTGTGTGCAACAACCGCATCTACTAAATTTTGCAGGTCCTGTTGATTGTCTGCAATCAAGACTGTATCATCTGCATATCTAATGTTATTGATGTATCGTCCCCCAATGTTGATTCCTTCCATATCTTCTATATTTCTGAATATATTATCACTGTACATGGAAAAAAAGATCTGGAGACATTATACACCCCTGTCTCACACCTCTTTTATTAGGCTGATATTGACCTGCATCGTTATCAATTCTGATGGCAGCTTGTTGTTTCCAATATATGTTTTTACAAGTCTAAGGTCTTTTCCATCAATTTGATTGATTGATTGATTGATGATTGATTGATTGATTTAGGAACCGACATCACAGCATTCGGGGCATTCCCATAAGTGCTCCGTCCCCATCCTCAGCAGCCAGCGAAGAGTTCCAACACTAATAGTACCAGTAGCAATCTGATTATAAGTCCGTCTCGCCTTTCCTCTGAGCGTTGAGCGTCGGCCAGATCCCTTCGTCACTCCTCGTTGTCTCATTCTTGCCAGACCAGGGTGATCCATTTGCTCCTCCGAGGTGTACACGTGCTCCCACAAGGCCGCAACCACGTCTTCCTTATCATGCATCAGTACTCCACCAAGTTTTGCAGAGCCAGCCAATCTGACTGCCTGTTCATTCCCCAGCACAATAGCATGCCCCGGAGAAAAGGTCCAGACGATGCTTGCCACCCGTGACTTCCGAAGCGAAGCAAGCCACTCTGCACGAAGTTTGCCTGTCCTCACCCTACTCAGCATGCTTTCTGAGTCAGTTACAATCTCGATGTGTGTGTGTGTGTGTATCGTATTCTCCATCTAGCGGAAAGCTGCACTGACCGCCTCCACCTGCATTCTTAAGCTAGATGTTGTGGTATTATATGCCAAGCTCTCCTGCACCAAACGGCAACCATTGGCTTTTGCTAAGAACCCCCAGGCACTTCTCCTGCCTCTCAACACCGAACCATCTGTGTATACAATCACATCACCCGGGCGAGCATTATCCTGAATTAGTTGCTGAATTCTTATCATGTCGACATATATCACTTTATCGAAAGCCTTTGTGTTGTCAATAAAGCAAAGATATAGATCTTTGCTTACTTCTATAGAACGCTCAATTACTGTTCTCAGTATATACATAGCATTTACTGTGCCCTTGCCTTCTATAAATCCACATTGCTCTTCTCCTTTTTCGGGTTGTATTTTCTTCCTAACTCTTTGCATGATAATTCTCAGCAGAATCTTCGTGATGTGGCTCATTATACTAATTGTTCTATGTTGATCGCACTCCATGGCTCCTGATTTCTTCGGGATTGCAATAAATATAGAATTACATAATTCAGGAGGTATATCTCCAGTATCGTATATTGTGTTCAGCAGTCTGGTGACTTGGTCTATTCCATATTCTTCTAAGGCATTGATCATTTCTACTGTGATGTTATCTGTACCCGGGGTCTTGCCAGTTTTCATATGGTTATGAGCATTCTGAACTTCTATCTTCAAAATGTATGGTCCTTCATTATTATTCCGATGATCATATTGTTCTTCTCTTGTATCATCATAAAGGTCTTTCACATAATCTGACCACGCATGTGAAATCTGATCGTTTTCTATTATGATTTTGCCATCTTTGGTTTTTAGGCAACCTGTTGATGTTTGTGTTCTTTTGTGAGTGAAGGACATTAATTCTTTTGTGCATTAATTTGGTATTCTGGGTGTTGTGTTGTTGTTAAATTGCCTTGCAATTTTCCTCAAGCCATGTTTCTTTTGCCTCTTTGCATAGCTTCCTAATTTTCCTGTGAATCTCTTCATATTTTTCCTTGCTATTTTTGTTATTTCTTCTTACTTCCATGAGTTTTAAGATGTCTTCCGTCATCCATTTCTTGCGTCCTATTATCTTTATTTTTGGGATGGTTGTTTCCGCTTTTTTTTTTGGGACTGATTTCTTTAATATTTCCCATTGGTCACTGACTTCTTGAAATAATATTTCCATATCGGACAAAGCATCGAATCTGTTCTTTACCTCTACGTTGAATTTATCTTTTATTCCTCACTCTTCAGTGCTTGTAGATCACATTTTGTGTTTCTTGGTGAATATTTGACTTTCTTTAATTTTATATGTAAATTGCTTAAGATTAATCTATGGTCGCTGTAGCAGTCTGCGCTTGGTATAGTTTTTGCGACTTTTAAGGCATTTCGAAATCTTCTGTTGATGAGATGTAATCAATCTGATTTCTGATCTTATGATCAGGACTCCTCCATGTCCATAATCTTCTTGGGTGCTGTTGAAACCAGATGTTTCCAATAATCAAATCTTGCTCTTTTGCCCACTGTACTAGTCTGCAACCTATTTCATTCTGTTCCCCTAGTCCATACTTGCCTACTATGCATCCGACCTGTTGATTTCCAACTTTGGCATTAAAGTCACCCATTATGATAGTTACTTCAGAATTCTTGCATTTCTTGAAGACTTTCTCTAAATCACTATAAAATTCATCAATGCTGTCATCACTACTGTCTGCTGTTGGTGCATAAACTTGTATGACGTTGACATCAAAAGGTCTTCCACTCAACTTCACCAGTAAACACTCTGTCTGATACAGTCCAATATCCTTTGATCGATTTTGTTCTCTCTGTATCCATTATAATTGCTACTCTTCGCCGTTGTTTCTCTCCACCAGAATAGATTATTCTATATTCCTCAGATGTCATAATGCCCATTCCTGTCCATCTGGTCTCACATACACCTAACAGGTTAATATTTAATCTTCTCATTTCATTCTTAATGTTATCAAATTTTTCATCTCCACTCATAGTTCTTACTTTCCAAGTTCCTACTTTCAATGTTGATATTCTTTTGCACACACACATACACACACACATTGACACCTTGCCGTCTTGACCGACGATAGTTTGTGCTTTAAACAGGCATAATAACTTTTACCTATGGCGGTAGCGAATGTCGTTGATAAGGCCAATAAGCGCTGTAAATGTTCCGTTCACAGTGGGTGCATGTGAACACGTGGTCATTTCCACCATCATGCACCATCTTACGACTCAAACGCTCGGTGTGTGACTTATTTGCAATAATTTTCTCCTTTGTCTTTATTCCATTTCTGATGTTTGCCCTCCATGCAACACGTTCAGCGGCGACTTGCTCCCAATGTGCATTATCAATGCCTGTATCAATCATGTCCCGCTTACACACATCTTTGTATCGTAGTAGAGGCCGACCCTGAGATCTCTTACCCATCTGTAATTCATCAAAAAAGATGTCCTTTGGTATTCTACCATCATCCATCCTCCTAAGATGTCCTATCCATCTAAGTCTACGAAGACTGAGCATGGAATAAACTGTCACACAACCTGATCTTTCCAATACTTCAGTATTTGTGATTTTGTCTTGCCACTTAATACCAAGAATTCTTCGCAGACACCGCATATGAAATCTGCTTAAATGTTTCTCTTGGTGTGAGTAAGTTGTCCAGGTTTCACTGCCATAAAGAAGAGTACTAAGGACATAGGCTTGATAGACAAGGACTTTTGTTTTTGCAGTAAGATTTCTGTTCTCCCAGACTCTTTTTGCTAACATGTTCATTGTTGTTGCTGCCTTACCAATCCGGATGTTGATTTCCTGATCTAGGGATAATTTGCTATTTACCACTGATCCTAGATATGTAAAATGGTCTACCATCTCTAGTTCGGCGTCGTCAATAAAGATTTATGGTACCCCATAATCTGTGTCTTCTTTTTGCTAATTGTTAAACCAAATTCAGAACAAGCATTGGAGAATGCAGATAGTAGACATTGCAATTCTTCCTCAGAGTGGGTCGTAACTGCAGCATCATCTGCAAAAAGCAACTCTCTGATCAGTACCCTCCTAATTTTGGTCTTGGCCTTCAATCTCTGAGCATTGTAAAGGCCGCCATCTGAGTGTGAGTGAATGTATATACCACCATCCTGATCACGAAAGGCATATTTCAGTAGAAGTGAAAAATATATTCCAAAGAGGGTGGGAGCTAGTACACAACCTTGCTTAACTCCACTCTTGATTTCAAATTCTTCAGAAGTTGCACCATCAAACTTGATTATACCCTTCATGCCTGTGTGGAACGATTCCACAATGGACAGAAGAGTTGATGGGCAGCCAATCTTCTTTAGTGCTGTAGCGTAGCGTCAGCTACGATGATAAGGAATCTATCAAAGTGCTGTGGATAGACTTTCTATGAATAGAAAAATAAGTCACTGGAGAAGACAAGACTGAAAAGCTCGTATTTCTAGACGGAGTAAAGGTCCCAGAACAAGTCTAATCTACTGATAGTGTTCAGGCAGACAGGAATGGCGTACAACTATACTTGTATGAGAAAGACAGTCTGCCAAGGTTGTCTAGCTACGTGCCTGAAATAAAAAGCTCGAGCCCCCAAAACTCTAATCACTCTCACTGACACGGAGAAAGACAGAGTAAAATATATAACAGAGACAAACTTTCGTAACTTCTCACTCTACTACGACTAAGGGTACTAAGTAAGGTAACTAGTGGTTGTAAATGTTAAGAAACTAACAATGTTGCATTTTAATCATGGAATATGACCTGACAATGGTTGGCATTATTTGCATGTAGATGGTGGTGGTGGCCAACGGTAAGTTTGGCCACTTATCTTCTGGTTCTCTGGCTTGCACAGTGAGTGAAAACCCTATTTAGTAGGCATAAGTGAGATGGTGAGTGATGCTTCACAATGAGTCAGTCACACAGGTTAGCGCATCTAAAGCTTGGCGCTGAAGGTGTCAAATCTGTGAAATATACAGCTGAGAGCAAGTGACTCTTCTGTCGAGACATCTGTAAGCATCGGCCCTGGATTGTTCCTGATGGCCAATAACATCTCATACAAATTGCAGAAACAAAATAGCATGAGCTATCTGTCCCTGCTCCCTAGCATTCCCTATCCTAGGATAAATAGCAAATCACTGACCTAAGGAAAACAGCTAAATAAAATCATTCTATGCTTCCTTATAAGTGAATATAATAATTATTCAGTAATAATTAAACATATAATCATATAATGCATATCATAATTATATTATTAAAATACAATAATTACAAAGTAATCTAGAGGTAGATACATATACAATCTATTAAACAGATTACATATTATAGATATTTATGTTCAAATTCTGAAGCTATATTCCTAGCATATATTTAATATAATGGTTCTATGTAACGTATATTTTAAAATACACAGTTTATGTAATTATCATAATAGAATATGATAGGCTGAAAGTTAATGGAGTGGCAGGCAAGATCAGGACTGCGAATTGGTGAGAAATCACCGATACGAATTTATGAAAGTGCCTAGGATCTCCCACGCTAGTATTTGACATTCGTACACGTGTTTAGTAAGATTTCCTATTTTCGCGGCATCGAATATTCATTATTAAATATAATTATTCGAAATCACTATCACATCCTTGAAATATCACCACTATGAAATGCCTCATGTATTTCCTAAACTAACGGCTCGATTAGTATGGCCTATTCTACTGCTACACGGACTAATGCGTTCTATCCGACTTATCAAGTTTACAACTATCTCAAATCATCTACACCTCACTAAATCTCCTGTAAAGGTAATTACCTACGCAGTTACGTTATACCCTTTTCCCTGCGTGTTTAGCAACTACCCGTACGAAGTATAATCTACGCGATCACGTTTTGTCGGTAAAATAACCTATTATCGGCGGTTTCCAACTTTAACTACACACGGAAATATCAGGCGCACACGAAAATATTATCGATACAAATAACGATACTTTACCCTTCTAATCTTCTGACATCAATTGTCGGGTACGAAAACTTGCTCTAGGAATCTCTCTAATATATCTAAATATATTTATGGCCGTAATACGCGCCAAAGATAAAACCCTTAACACTTTATAAGTATTTTCTAAGAGTCTAGTGACTAGCATATGTTTCTACACCGACGTCTGGATTGCAAAAGGCCAAGTTTCGATATTTCTCCCCTGACCGGAAGTGGTCCTGCCAGGGAGTTCGTAGTCGTAATTTCTCCGACCAAATTGAGAAATAGTCGTAGCCAAATTTATAGATTTGGCTGGGTACTCTACTTTGTAAATTAAGCCTCTCCTCCTATACTAATGTAACGTATTCCTTCATATTACATTCATAACATTAAATAGGAGTTGATTTAAACTATAGACAGGTACTATCTATACATAGATATACTAAGAATAAAAACGAATACAGATTCTTCTATAATTACATAAGGGTTTTAAAAAGAATTTACTCCAATTTAAGCAAAAGATGATGAGGAAGCTGGGGACTTCGTCACAAGTGCCTTGAACAGACCCTCACGACTGACCAAATCAAATGCCTTTATGAGGTCGATGAAGGCAATAAACAGTGGTTGATTCTGTTCACGGCATTTTTCTTGCATTTGTCGCAATGAGAATATCATATCAATGGTAGACCGGTTCTGTCGAAAGCCACACTGTGATTCGGGGTAGACTTGATCTCCTTGGCCTTGAAGTCGGCGCAAAACAATTCTGGCAAATACTTTTCCAACAATACACAGAAGTAAGATACCCCTATAGTTGTTGCAGTTGCTCCGAGCGCCCTTGTTCTTGTACAGTGTTATGATGCTCGAATCTTTGAAATCCTGTGGGACTTGTCCTTCTCGCTAGCATAGCTCTATTAGCTGGTGGATCTGTAGAGTGAGTGTGTCTTGCCCACTCCTGATAACCTCTATTGGAATCCTATTCTTACGTGGAGCCTTGCCAGATGCAAGTTCATTTATAGCACACTTAACTTCTGTTATGCTGGGTAGTGTGTCCAGGTGGTCAAGAGTTGGTAGAGCCTCTGTGGCGTTGAGGGCATCATCCGCTAGTTTGGTCTCACTTGAGTAAAGCTCTAAATAGTGCTCGACCCATCTATCCATCTGCTGTTTCTTATCAGTGATGATTTCTCCAGTCAAGGTTTTCAATGGTGCACTTCTTTTGATCACTGGACCACAGGCTTTCTTTATTCCTTCATACATGCTTCTTATGTTTCCCTTATCACTTGCGATTTTGAATGTACTCACATAACTTGATCCAATAATCATTTGCACACTGCCTGACAGCCTTTTGCACATCCTTCCTAGCTTACCTTAGCTCACTCAGAGTGTTACGCGTTAGTCTTTCCTTGTTTCCTAAGAGAGCTTTCTTCTTCATATCAATCATGGGCTGCAGAGTCTCGCTGTTTGCCGCAAACCAGTCCTGCCTCTTATGATCCACAGTGCCGTAAACCCCTACGGAAGTTTTATAAAGAGTTTCCTTAATTTGATCCCACTTTTAATTTACTGTACAATTTTCTGGTGAATCAGTGAAAGTGTCTTCAAGTTGCTGTTGAAAGTGAAAGCACTTTTCAGGATCGTGAGTGTTAATAATATTAATCCTGGGGCTAGATTTGTGTTTAGCTATGTAGATTCTCTTTGGTCTCAGTCTTACCCTTGCAACAACCAAAGAATGATCCGTCCGTATCACAGTCAGCACTGTGGTAACTTCGAGTCAATGATATATGGTTCAGATGTTGTCTCCATGTGATGATGAAGTCCAGCTGGTGCCAATGACCGGATCTTGGATGTTTCCATGTGACCTTATGCATCTCTTTTGTTTTAAAAAAGGAGTTTGTAATACATAGGTCATTACTGGTGCAATGCTCCAGCAGCCTTTGCCCATTTTCATTATGCGACAGATGTTGTATTTTCCAAGGCACACTGGTCATAAACTCGAGTCCTTGCCCAAACGAGCATTGAAATCACTGAGCATATAAATGTAGTCAGATTTTGGAACTGCCTTGATCACGGAGTCTAACTCCTCATAGAATGAATCCTTCACATCAACAGAGGAATCGAGTGTGCATATGCAGTAATAATGGTGGCAAACCCACAAGAGGTTGCCAAGAGCAGTGTCGCTTATTTTCCCGGGAGGAAAGTGGAATCAACTAGCACATCTTCAAACTTATTATCTTTTGGGATTTTTGACTGACTTCTGTCTACACTCCTCCCTTCTGTCTTCTCTTCCATATATCTATTCCTTTCTCTCTCTCTCTCTCTCTCTCTCTCTCTCTCTCTCTCTCTCTCTCTCTCTCTCTCTTTCTCTCTCTCTCTCTCTCTCTCTATTATTCCTTCAATCACATACTCTGACAACAGTTTCTTTCAATCGAATTAATAAAATATTTATTAATAAAACTATGTCTGGTGTATGTATGAACTGTGTAGGTGTAGTTGGTAGTGTATTCTATTGTTGGTGCAAGAATGAACTCGTAATGTCTAGCAGCGGTATCACATCTCGCCCAGTCATTCTGCCAGACCACCGGACATCACATAAAACAGGACAGGTCTCACCCTGGATGTTCCGTATGCTTGAGTCTGAAGGTAAATCCGTTATTGAACGAAACAAAACTGTTCACCACTGGATCACCGTAAAGTAATAATATTCCAGTAAGTCTATGACTTCGCCCGAGTTTGTTTCATGAAATTAATTATCCACACCGAAAAAACTACATCACCACAGTCCTGCATATTGTCTCTAATGACTAGCAATGTTTTGACTTGTCTATTGTTTCTTCACTATGCATACAAGACGTATGTAGTTTTATTTTGCTTTGCTTTCTGCAAACTTATCTTTCTTTTTCCATTATTACTTTGGTTATCTGGATATTCTTTTCTTCTTTTTCAAAGTTCCTTTAAAGGTATATTGTATTTCGTATTTGACCCTGTCTAGGTTATTCCTTGGTTTATTGAGGTATTTGCTCTCCCCACAAATGAAATGCCTTGAGTTTATCAACAAAGCTTTTCCTGTACACAAGACGTATGTGTCTATCTTCTCTGATATATCCGGATGGGAGTTGGAACCTGTGAGAAGTATAACATATCAAGTGATAGGCGTCTGCCACTTAATACTACTTATGCAAGTGTCCTTCTCCAGCCGTAATGACAAGGCTTCCGAAGTAAACACCAACATAAGACATATGAATTCACCAAAGTCTAAACTATTCACTAATAGAAAGCAATGGTAAACGCTATGCACACACATCTATTTCCCTATGCTAAAACTATTACGCTAAGGTTATAATACCTTATATATTCACTTATCCTCCCGGAATCGAAATTAATAATTAAGCACATCGGCACTAATATCCCATTGCCTTAAACAATACGGGACTATAATTTCTTTTCCACCCTTGGGAGTAATAGATATCTCTGTCCAGTTTGGAACACACACTAATCAAGAAACCCCACTTTCTACTATTTATAACGAATGGCCCATCCTCCGTTAGTGTTTGATGTTCATACCTCAACACTCGTCTCTTGACGTATCCTGCCCATCAAAAGGCGGTAAAATCACGTAGTGATTATTTGCTCGTTTCTTCCGTTGTTACGCTGTTTCCCTGAGTTCCCCGTACGCGAATACTTCAAAGCATCCTAACTCGTTGATCGTTTTCTCCGTTCATTTTTCCCCCAACGCGATCTCCCCGGTTCCCGTGTCCGTACGATCCGATCGTCAGGCAATGAACTCTGCGAACACCTGTATCCTATTTTTATATTCGTAGGTCAATGATCTTTAATTTATCCTCCTCTCAGAATGAAGTACACAATTGTTAACCCTCCTCCTTCATTGTATTTTGATATGTAAGTTATCAAGGAATCACTAAACTGCAGTTTTTCCGTGACATAGGCCCCCTCTTAAGAGAGTTGACCGCGTCGACTCTTCATCACTGTAGTTTTGATTCCTATGATCCTCCAACTTATTCCTCTTCCTCTGGAGTTGGATGTCTAGATAAGAAATCCGCTCCTACATTCTCCTTACCAGGGATGTATTCCACTGTGAAGTCCTGTTGCAGCAACAACGTCCATCACATCCACCGTGCGTTGAGCTTCTCTGAAGTAGCTATGAACATCACGTGTTGATGATATGATTGGATCCTCACATGGATCAGCACCTCATCCAGTAGGCGACCTCATAGGCACCCTACCATACTACTCATGACTGAAACTAGTGTTGGCTCATCGCTCCTGTCCGTCCTGTCGACCTCCTTTCGACTTGCTTAAGCGACGGCTCACAATACAGACGGATTGTCCCATCCTGATTGTAACACTGCTTCCATGTCCTCTTGGTTTCCCCCGGCTTTGCCTCTGGGGATGTTCCACCTCGTCCTCGTTGGACCGAGTCGTCTTTCCCAAACCTCCTGGACTTTTGCTTCCAGGACCATCTTGGGCGATATTGTATCTGGTCAGCCAATCTTCGGTTGGAGTCCTGGGTATTTCTCGCCTTTCCCGACGTTACCCACCCCTTCTGAACTTGGTTACTAGTGAAAGTTTCCCTCTTGTCCTTTCCCTGACGTGTGATTTCCCTCCTCCTTTCGTTGGGTAAATCTGACCTATCACGTACTGTCCCATAGGCCCTCCTATGTTGTACTGGCGATCTCTGGTCTTCGTCTGGACTGGTAACCTTTGTCCCAATGGCTGCCATCACCATAAAGTGCGAAGCTTTAGCTCCCGGATCTCTCCTCATATTTCCTAATGAGATGTCTAGGGAGATTTTTCCTTTCTTCCCCGATCCGGATTTGTAGATGTTCTTGGACACCACCTTTTCCACAGGATAAGGTCCTTTCCATCCTACTTGGAGTATATTGGTCTCTGCTGGACCCCACACTTCCACTTTGTCTTCCACTTTAAGAGCTATTTTACTCTTAGTCCGCTTGTTGGGTGGTGCTTTCTGGCACTCTGAACAAGACTTCAACCACCGGCGTACATCTACCGGTCATTCCTGGCCAGCAATAATGGCCGGAAATTTGCTGCAAGGTCTCTCTGACACCCATATGTCGATTCTCGGCTATGATGTGTCCACTCTGAAGAATGTGAGGACGGTGGGTCTCTGGAACCACCCACTGCTCGTGCAGGTTGTCTCCCCTCCCAGCTCTCCGATAGAGTAGTCGATTCTTCAGAAAGTACTGTCCCCGTTCTGGTGGCTCAGCACTTCTTTGCAGCTTCCTGTAGCAAGGACGCAACGTAGTGTCCTTCCTCTGGGCAGTATGCAATTCTCCTATCACTGAGTTGTCGCATAGTGTCTCTGCCTCTTTTTCCTTCCCTTGAGATCCACTGGCTACTGTTCCCTGGTGGGCTGGCTGTTTGGGCATCCCCAAAAAGACATATTTCGTGCCAATGATCATGGGAAATAAGGAGTCAGATAATACAGCAGCTGGAATAATGCCCGTGACGTACCTGGATTTAATCTCCACCTTGGCGATTGGCAGCGTCATGGTAACAGCACTCCTCATTGCCGGCTGTATTTCTATGGTCTCCCCTGTAAGTTGGTCTGGGCTTACCAGGCTGGCGTCTATCACAGCTTCCCCATCCAAACCTGTATCGTAGAGACAAGCAACCTGTTGGCCATTTACTTCAATCAGTTCAACCACAGGTGGTCTCTCTTGGTCCTGAGTGTCTTTCATCTCCTTGACCGTTTCCTTGCCTTCCTCTTTTGATTCCTCGAGGTTGGTTATGCAATTGGCGTCTTCTGCCTTGCATCTGCAGTCCACAGTATTATGTGTTGTCGACTGGCAGTGTGTGCACCATTTTCCCTTCCAAGGTTTCCGTGTGTCCTTTTTGTTCCTAGCTCCTTCGCCGACCTCAGCCTTGTCTGTGATCACCGTCGTAGGAAGTCACTTTGCATGCTGCGAAGTAAGAACTTTTAGGTTTCGATCTGCAGTCCTTCGTGTTATGAGAGGGCGACTGGCAAATCGAACACCACTTCTCCGACCACTGTCGTTTCGCTGAAGAATTCGAGGTGCTCTGGTTTCCTTCCTTCACCTTCTCTGAACTCTCCATTGACGTCCTTTATATAAGGTTCCACTTTTTCTCCTTCCCAGTTTTTAGGTTTCTTTTTCTCTTGTTTCTCCTGACCTTTGGTTTGTGTACTTAGTTCCGCCGTCTCCCCATGTACCTCTACGAATCGTTCCGCCAGCTTATTCACAACATCAATCCGTTCCGCCCCTTGTTCTCCCAAGAAGGTTCTGAGAGGTTTCGACATTTGCTTTCGCATCTGGTCGACCACCATCATCTCTTCGAGACTCTCATAGTCCCTCTTGAATTCTGCCAAGTCCATCCATTTCTGGAGATAGGATTTCAGCCTCAGACTAGTAGGCGGCGAATAGCTCTCCCGGCTCTCTTCTGGACGATCGAAACTTCTTCCGATACGTTTGTGCTGTGACTTCATAATGCTTCATCAAAGCGGCTTTTAATTCCTCGTACTGATTTTCATGTCCTGGTGGTAGGCGTGTGTAGACCTCGTACCCCGAACCACGTAAGGCCTGGGATAATTTAAGAGCCCATCGGCTTCTATCCAGTCCCATAGCGACTGCCATAGCCTCGAATCGATTCGCAAAGTTGTCAAATTTTTCTTTAGACTCATCATAAACAGCTAAGGGAAACTTCATTGCATGGTAGCTAGATCCACTCATGTTGGTTGAACCATGTAACGATGATCCGCCTTCCGCGCCCTCTATCTCTCCCTTAGTTTGTGTTTGAGTTCTAACTCTTTCATGCGGTATTCATGTTGCCTCATCTTGTCCGCCTCTTCAGCTTGCAACCTCTTGTTGTCCTGTTCCATGTCAAGTCTCTTGGCCTCTTGTTCCATTACTAGTCGCTTGGACTCCTGTTCCATTTCCATGCGTTTCAATTCCAACTCGGCCTTCCGATCTTCTCGTTCTGCTTGACGAATTTCTCGCTCCCTTTCCTGTATGTAATCAGTTAGTTCCGAACCAGCTAAACCAATTGCCTCCCCGTTGGCCTTTAGTTCTGCTGTAGTTACTTTAGGAGTTGCCATAGTTAAGAATGTAAGTCAGCCGGCTTAGTAAAGACACCTTAAAGCAGTAAGAAGTACTCACTATAAACAGATAATCTACCTAGAACCTATATCATTTATCTATGTCTATTTAATATTATAAATCTACAACACCACACAGTACATCACAACCACTCTCTCATCCACAAGAGGAGATATAGGATAAAGACTTATGTAGACGTGTGACCGTGTGACTAGGTATGTAATGTGTCTTACCACCTATCCACATTCACCCTGTCTGGAACTTTCTCACTGTAAAGTCACCAGCATTAATGAAATGTTTCTACCATAAATGTAATGGCACCATATATCCAATGGACGTCCTTCCATTAAAAGTCATCAATGTATACTTATATTTATTCCAATCAGTATGTCCCAACATGCAGGTACTCCGCTATGCCTGTGCCAATATGCAGGTACCCCTCTATGCATACGCCCTGTTATGCCTCCAGTTCATGTGGGTATTATGTACTACCCCGCTCGCTCCACCATTTATGTCACTTATTTTCCCGGGAGGAAAGTGGAATCAACAAGCACATCTTCAAGCTTATTATCTTTTGGGATTATTGACTGACTTCTGTCTACACTCCTCCCTTCTGTCTTCTCTTCCATATATCTATTCCTTTCTCTCTCTCTATTATTCCTTCATCACATACTCCTGACAACAGTTTCTTTCATCAATTAATAAAATATTTATTAATAAAACTATGTCTGGTGTATGTATGGACTGTGTAAGGTGTAGTTGATAGTGTATTCTATTGTTGGTGCAAGAATGAACTCGTAATGTCTAGCAGCGGTATCACATCTCGCCCAGTCATTCTGCCAAACCACCGGACATCACATAAAACAGGACAGGTCTCACCCTGGATGTTCCGTATGCTTGAGTCTGAAGGTAAATCCGTTATTGAACGAAACAAAACTGTTCACCACCAGATCACCGTAAAGTAATAATATTACAGTAAGTCTATGACTTCGCCCGAGTTTGTTTCATGAAATTAATTATCCACACCGAAAAAACTACATCACCACAGTTCTGCATATTGTCTCTAATGATTAGCAATGTTTTGACTTGTCTATTGTTTCTTCACTATGCATACAAGACGTATGTAGTTTTATTTTGCTTTGCTTTCTGCAAACTTATCTTTCTTTTTCCATTATTACTTTGGTTATCTGGATATTCTTTTCTTCTTTTTCAAAGTTCCTTTAAAGGTATATTTTATTTCGTATTTGACCCTGTCTAGGTTATTCCTTGGTTTATTGAGGTATTTGCTCTCCCCACAAATGAAATGCCTTGAGTTTATCAACAAAGCTTTTCCTGTACACAAGACGTATGTGTCTATCTTCTCTGATATATCCGGATGGGAATTGGAACCTGTGAGAAGTATAACATATCAAGTGATAGGCGTCTGCCACTTAATACTACTTATGCAAGTGTCCTTCTCCAGCCGTAATGACAAGGCTTCCGAAGTAAACACCAACATAAGACATATGAATTCACCAAAGTCTAAACTATTCACTAATAGAAAGCAATGGTAAACGCTATGCACACACATCTATTTCCTATGCTAAAACTATTACTCTAAGGTTATAATACCTTATATATTCACTTATCCTCCCGGAATCGAAATTAATAATTAAGCACATCGGCACTAATATCCCATTGCCTTAAACAATACGGGACTATAATTTCTTTTCCACACCTGGGAGTAATAGATATCTCTGTCCAGTTTGGAACACACACTAATCAAGAAACCCCACTTTCTACTATTTATAACGAGTGGCCCATCCTCCGTTAGTGTTTGATGTTCATACCTCAACACTCGTCTCTTGACGTATCCTGCCCATCAAAAGGCGGTAAAATCACGTAGTGACTTATTTGCTCGTTTCTTTCGGTTGTACGCTGTTTCCCTGATTTCCCCGTACGCGAATACTTCAAAGCATCCTAACTCGTTGATCGTTTTCTCCGTTCATTTTTCCCCAACGCGATCTCCCCGGTTCCCGTGTCCGTACGATCCGATCGTCAGGCAATGAACTCTGCGAACACCTGTATCCTATTTTTCATATTCGTAGGTCAATGATCTTTAATTTATCCTCCTCTCAGAATGAAGTACACAATTGTTAACCCTCCTCCTTCATTGTATTTTGATATGCAAGTTATCAAGGAATCACTAAACTGCAGTTTTTCCGTGACAAGCAGGGATAATAGTCTTTCATTTCCTCCTGCTGGAATTTCAATCATTCCCAGTAGCGAATTTTTCACTGCAAAGCCCACACCGTGTTGCCTTTTTTCTGCCTGCCCTCTACCCTTCCAAAAAAAGGTGTAATCGTTTTCCCTTAGTGACCCTTCCTCAGCAAGGTGAGTCTCCTGCAGGCCAGCAATATCAATGTTAAGATGATTGAGTTCGGCATCAATCACAGCCACTTTTCTCACATCGTCTATATTGGTCAAGTCAGCTGAAAATACTGGACACATGGTTCTCACTTTCCAGGTTGCAAGCAGTAGCTTGAGGTTTCTATTTTTATTTTTGTTTGTACCTGGTGCATTGGTTTTACAGCCTGCGATTCAGATTTTGTCCTAGCCCTAAGCACCCATTGAAGCAGGCAGGCTGTGGCGGATCAGCACCCAATTGGCCAGGGGCTGCCCAGCTTGAAGCGGGCGGTAGCTGATCAGTGACACCTGTAGGTGTCTCCCACCGTCAGAGGCAACGCGTGGCGCCCCATGACTACGCCAATTGACAGGGACTTATAACCCGTAACAGTTGCCTCTCGCTTTGATTCCGAGACCGGTTAAGACCAGGGATGGAGTTATTGCCTCTCCATAGCACAAAGCCTGGGCTAAAATATAGAGATCATGTGTTTCCCATGCAGCATGATCCCTCTCTAGGCCTGCCTAGTTCACTCCAGAGGAAAGGTAACACCCCTACATCTGGAACAAGACAAGCTGTAGAAGCTGCCGGATCAGCAAAGCAATGCTCTAACTGTCCGCCTGTCGGAGCTTCGATCCTAGACAAGCCGCCAACCAAGGCTTAGGGCCTGGTCTGCCCTGCCATGACATTTTGTCTTTAGCTTGCATTTCCTCGCACCAGGGTAAGGCTTGTATCCTCCCTATTGCGCTCTGCCGCCCAAAGCCGTTGGCACAATGTGGGGTGTCGAGTTTTTACACAGTCGCCTGATTATATATATATATATATATATATATGTTGTTTGTCCATCAAGAATGATGATGACAATTCATTTTATCCAGTGGAGTTGAAAGTATGGAGCCATGAGTTCTAAGATGGCTGATAAGGCCTATTTCGGCTCGAAATGTTCTTTGATGATGTGGGCAAAGAATTTTTGACGTTCCAGGAGGAGGATCTCCTGCAGTGGTTTTTCTGTCCAGCCTTTTCTTCACAGCTCTTGTAGGCCTGGTTGGTTCACAAGTGACTGCACTCTTACGTAATGATGCACGCCACGAATTACGGTCTTTAGCAGCAGTCTCCCAGGTATCAGGGTGAATTCCAAAAGCTTTCAGTGAGATATTCAGAGTGTCTTTAAAGCGTTTCCTCTGGCCGCCTTGGGAGCGTTCGTTTACCAATCGCAGCTTGCCTTAAAAAAATCGTTTAGGGAGCCTGTGATATATATATATAGATGTTGTAACTAAATTAAGAAATGGTCTTTCTGTCTCCTATGTCACTGGTACAAGACATGGTGTTCCATCTCATTTGCTATTGTCTGGCTGGGATTGTTAAGGGTTCCAGACCCATACATGAAGGTCTCTCCCTTGGGACCACTTCTATTTCAGCGATCTCTTCAATGCTAAGTGAGACATGGTAACGTTATGATCTGACAGTATCCATCAGCCTGGTGTTCTCAGTCGTTAATCTCTTGGAGGATGGAGATGTTGAGGAATGCATGGAATATGCTGAAATACTAATGGATCTGGCATGGTATCGACATGGTCATAATACCTCTATCTTGTCTGCATGTAAGTCTGCATCACAAGCATTCATTTTGGTAGGCTTAAATTTACACCGCCCATCTATAGTATGAACAAAATACAAACTAAATAAGCATTTAATAAAAATAATATGTTATCATAACATAAATCATGAAAAGGGGGAAAAGAAATAGGAAGAGGAAGGAGAGGGGTTCCACCCAATGGGAGGATCACTACCCTCTTCTCTCTAGATGGAATTCATTCCTACATCTGATGAAGTGTGGTCATGATATGATCAGCTCTTGATGCAACAAGGACAAGATAAGGTCACAAAGATGAGACCAAGTTGTCCTATTGTGACAACGTCCTCAGATTGTGATCAAGGGAAGTTGAGACAAAGTTATCAATTGAAGATGAAGGTAGGTTAGGACAAAGGCGCGTTGTGACAGATACGTAGTGTGACAACTGTCTGGTAAGTCAGAGATATGTTGAGACTGATGCATATTAAGACAAGGTGTGTTGGGACACAAGCAGGTTGAGATAAAGTCACTATTATAACATCTCCTCATTCTATGTTTGTAATGCAAGACCAGCCTTCATTCCTCCGGAGTTAGACTTATTTCTCAAGTGCCCTACATCATCATCATCATTAGCACATCTGCCTTTTCATATCAGGAGAAAAATTTGAACCTTTCCTCCCACAACAAAAGTAATGATCATGAACCAACATTAAATATACAACAATCACAAATGAATACATATCATTTATCTCATGAAATTATGCTAGCGACTTTAGATAGTTATGCATTCAGTATAAGCAATGGTTCGAACACAAACGCAGATTGTCCCTCCCAGCTTTCTCCTCTGAGCAAGGGGTTGAAGAGGACGTTTGAAAAAAGACTACCCACTGATGCAAGCAATTTTGGTGCACACAATTCAGAAATGGACCTACTCTCTGGCCATTCGTCAGAGCATAATTGGCAGGCCCCTCAACGTAATAATCACCCAGTCATCAGCAGCATGTGTGTGAGGCTGGCGGTGCGTGCAACGTCTGGCAAATATTTCGGTATATGGTGCAACTATCTTTCCCCATTAATGAGCATTTATTCTTATGACAAGAACATGGCGGATTCACAAAGCATATTCATGACAATTATGAACAGATGAATCTTAGCACCATTTTTTCTGCAGAAGCAACAATGCCTAGAATGTGCATTTAAAGAGTGCATTTCCATTGCATAGAAAAAAGTGCTTATATGTAGATGCATTTAGTATGCAATAGCATTCTGCAGCATATGGCGATAGAATGTCTAGCAGAAAGGTCTAACATGGTAGATGCAACAATGAAAAAAACATGGCGTTTGGCGACAATTCTCTCTCACATAATAGCATTGATTTTGCACATTTTTAAGAAGCTTAAACATCGCATTTACACCATTATTCCCACAAACACCATGTTACCTTAACATCATGGATCATCTTAGCACATATTTAAGGTCAAGCTTACCTGAGGGGACCCAGAACACCGCCTAACAGAAAATGCTATTGGCTGTATCAAAGGTTAGGCGAGAAATGAATTATTTTTCACCGCTAATTTTTCTCAGAGACTCTAGTAGGTACCTCAGTTTTTTGTTCGTTTGTTTTGTTTTGTTTTCGAATCAATCGCTTTTCGTTCTTTCAAATCGCCCACTTCTTTTGAAATGGATGATGAAACTCTCTCCTATATGGCGTTCCTTTCCGGTCAGTGTGACAAATATCTGAAAATTAGAGGTGACTGGGAAATATATCATACGTGATTATGATCCAGCACAGACTCCGATATACGGGTGTCTGAGAGGTCTCGAGGTATGGTGTCCGCATCGAATGCTGGAGGTCTCGGGTTCAAACCCCGGTGAGGGCCGGGATGTTTTCACGTGGACTTCTAGTAACAAAATTTCCCCTGGCCTCTAGGTAGTGAGATCGGACGCCCGTGTGTATTGTTGCGAAATTGCTGTTGGAAATAGAAAAAGAGAAGCCTAACGACGCTGCTCGGGCAAAATTTCGGGATACAAATCTACCCAAAGTATTCCAGCAACTTTGCAGGCGCTACGAAGTTCGTGAACTGAGCTGACATTACGCGTACTCAGGCTTGAGTTAGAAGTAGAATGGTTACACCCGCGTGCCGTGATGTTGATCCGTCGACTAAACTAAACTAAAACAGACTGATATTTTCTCTGGTATTCTTACCCATTCCTCCCCTCCACCAACGTTTTCGATCACATACACTTATCTGATTGCGTCCTCTGCCTGACGCATCAATGATTTTCCTATTACCAACATATGGCCCTTATCTATATCCATAGTTTCATGCAAGGGTTGTGTTTCTTGTCCGCGACCATTCGGAGATATGACTCAACCTGCTGCACCAAGAGCATGCCCTCAACGGTTAGCAAAGCCAGGATGTATCTCATACAAACTATAGGTGTTCCCTTATGCATCCCAGCATCACTAGCGTAGTGTTATTATGTATACGTTATACTGGCTGACTCTTTGACATTGTGGGCAGTCCCAATCCAACCACACTCTTTGCTTCATGTCCATTTCTGCTAGTCTTTATTCTTATCTTGTTCCTCTTTTACCTTAAATCAAATCAAATCATCTTTATTTAAAAAGGATCACAAATTGGGCACGTGGGACCGTCTTACATTCGGCCCTTCCAATCACTCGTCTTTCGTTCATCAAGAGCATTATACATTTACATTGGAAGAAAGATTGTGAAAACATTGTGAAATGAAATTTGTAAACATAATCACGACAAATTACCATGTTATGAGACCCATCTCCCACATACCCATACATCACCCCACCCACACACATAACCCCACCTACCCACACACACACACACCCAGGGACACATAATACCCCACCAACCAACCCATCCCCCTCCCGCACATCCCCCACCCACATACACTACCCTCACCTGTTCCCCCAACCAAAACACACTCGCCACCCACAAACATCCCCCGCCAACCCACACATCACACGCCCACCCACATACACATCCTAACCCACACATCCTCTCCCCACCCACACCTCCAACCACCCATCCCCCAGCCACATCTCCATCGACCACATATTCCCCACCCACGCGCACACATCCCCCACCAACCCACACATCGCACATCCACTCACATATCCCCAATCCATACACACACATCCCCACCAACTGACATCTCCCTACCCCGACACACACACATCTCCCTAACCACCTATACATCCCCAATCCACTCACACACACCCCACCACCCACACATACATCCTCCACCCACCCATACATGCCCTAACCCAATCCCCCACCACACACATCCCCCACACGCACATCACATACATCCTCTACCACGCAATATTCTCAACCCACACATCGCACACATATCCCTCACCAACACATCCCACACCCACATACCACCATGCATCCCCACCTACACACCACACACACATCCCCCACCCACATACCTCACAATACTCCCACCCACACTCACACAGATACCCTTACCCATCCACCCCACATACCCCACCCACACACACATACCCCACCCATACAATATCCCCAACCAACACACCATGCACCTCTCCCCACCCACACATGCATTCCCCACCCATCCACCAACACACACTCACTCACGCACACATCCTCCACTACGCACCCACACACCCCCACCCACCCACCCCCAACTAAACAGCTCTCGATCACAATACCCTTACCCACACACATCTTTCACCCACTCACGCATCCCACCCCGACACATACACATCCCTCACCCACCTACACATCCCTAAGCCACTCACACACCCCACCCACACATTCCCCATCCACGCAACATCTCCCACCCACATACCCCCACCACCCACACATACTTCTCCCAACTACCACACATCCCCTACTCACCCACACATATCCCCCACCAATACACACATTCCCCGCACCCATCACATCCCCACACCGCACACTATCCCCCATCCACACACCATGCACACATCCCCCACCAACACCGCACACATATCCCAAACCCACAAACCATACACTTCTCCCCACCCGCCCTTACATCCCCAATCCACCCACACAACCCCGCCACCCACACATACTTCCCCAAACCATCCACACATCACCACCCATCCACACATATCCCCCATCCAAACACACATCCTCCGCACCCATTAAATACACATATCTTCCACCTATACACACATCCCCCACACCCATTCCCACACCCCTAGTTTCACCCCCACAAATCCATCCACACATCCCACCAACACCCACAAATATCACTGCCCACCAACACCCACACACCCCAACCCATCCAAACGCATATCCCCACCCACATTCCCCCACCCACACATCCCCACCCACACATATCACCACACTCATACACATCCTCCACACACACACATCTTCACATCTAGACACATACAAAATACCTCACGTGAGCATTGAAACTAGTATGAACAAACCTCACACTTTACTCACACACATACACTGACAATTGTCGTGAGCCGTCTCATAAAAATGTTAAACACGGAGAAGAATGTGTACATAAACAGTGTGTGAAGTAAAAATATCGGATATATAATTCAACCTGCTGCACCAAGAGCATGCCCACAACGGTTAGCAAAAGCCAGGATGTATCTCATACAAACTATAGGTGTTCCCTTATGCATCCCAGCATCACAAGCGTAGTGTTATTATGTATACATTATACTGGCTGACTCTTTGACATTGTGGGCAGGTATACCTTGTGGTTTGGGAGTCTCTGTGGCGAAGTGGTCAAGCCGTTTGACTCGTACTCCGAAGGTTGTGGGTTCGATTCCGGGCCGCGTCCTTCAGTTTACGAGTTAAATGTTTCGGAGACTCCTGTGGGTCGTCGCTAAAAGCTACGGAGTTCGTGCTTTATGCGACGCTTTCCGTGCTGCGGAAAGAGACCGAGCCATATGGGATAAAATCCGGTGCAATGAAGTCGACCCTGTCGACTTTTAAGCGACTTTTTTTTATACCTTGTGGTATCCAGGTGAAGTACAAACAGCGGGAGGGTCTCCCTTTATGGGCTTCAAGTATCGAGATTCCCGTGGACTCTGCTATTCCCTCTGTCCATAGTTTACGCGGTCAGCCTCTTCCTCTGCGTCCATTTGGACCTGTACATCATTGTTTGTTGTGGTATACTAGTAACTAGTAACCTAGCTATATGACCAAACCTTTTGACTTGCTGCTTTATAATAAAATCTAGCGCTGCTATAACTCCCATTTTAGTCCTGATTTCTTGTTTTCATTTACTCTCTTCTTGATACATTGAGTATTCTTTTCAGAAATCTCATTTCTGTTGATGTTATTTTTCTGTTCTCTTTTTCTGATTCGTGTTTGTTCTTTAGCATTAGTGCCATTTATCCAATTAGTTGGTTTGCCTTATTCCATCTGTTTTCGAATTTGTCTTCTGATTTACCATTTGATGATACTATATTTCCTAAGCATGCGAAGCTCTTTACTTGTTTCATGGGTCGTTATTTTAGATGAATCTTTGTTTTTGTTTGTTTTTTTCTTTCCTTCTTTGGTTATAGTCATTACCTCTTGTTTACTGGTGCTGATTTTCATGCTATGATCTTTACACACTTCGTTTAGACAGTTCATGTGGTCTTATAATTCTGCTTCTGATTTTGCTATTCGAGCTTGATCGTCGTCAAACAGACATTCTTTAATGGTATAATTTGCCACTGCTTCTTCTTCTGTGTTTTGATTTTGATTTGTGTTCTGTTCGTCATGCGGTGTTCTTGAGGTCTCTGTTTGACTGGTTTCTTTACAAATGATGTCTATATATGTTATGAACAAGAGAGGGGACAGAACGCAACCTTGTCGTACTTCGGATCTTATGGTGAAGGGTTCTGAGTGTCCTCCATTTGTTCTCATTATGTATTCACTGTTGTTGTATAAGCTTCTACATACGTTTCTTAGATGTGTACTCACTCTATATCGTTTGAGGATTTCCCACAGCTTGGTTCAATCTATTCTGTTAGACGCCTTTCCCTTGTCGACATAGGCTAGGAAGAGTGTTTAATAGGTAGAGAGTTAAATTCGAAGTATTTTTTCTAGTCTTCATTACATCAGTTAATTTCTTAGATCTTATAACAACTCCTTCCACGTTATATCTTACTTACCGGCTTCTATAGAAGGGAATTTCCTCCTAGCTCAGACAACTTTCTGATAACATGTCGGCCGATTGTTGTGTTAAACAAATTAAACATAAGAGACATAAACCATAAACCAAATCTACAATAAACAGAGACCTTATGTAGCATTAAAACAAAATAAAAACACACACACACTTTCATGCTATGAAAATCATATAAATAACACCCCCCCCCCCCCTTTTCCCCCTTTTCACCCTCCTCCCCCTTTAAAAAAAAGCTATTATCTCCAGAAGATCTTGCTGCATTCCTGAACGTGTATCCGATCCACTAATGCTAAATCACGTTTGTATCCGATTATGTGTGTTTTGTCGATAATGTTACAAGTTTGTTTATGAAAGTATTGCTTACATGTAATGATTTTTGTTGATAATGTTACAAGTTTGTTTATGAAAGTATTGCTTACATGTAAGGATTTTTGTCGTATTTTGTTTCTTTTATATTATATTGTTATTTCTTGAACGTGACGAGTTCTTGTATACGCCTTCAGGCGTAATTAATATTTAATGCTAACCCCATATTTGCATAGATCAGTCGGTACTGGATGTGAGTTTACTTCGCAGCACATTTCCTGGTACCCTTGAAGGTTGTCTCGGCCTGGTAACATCAGTCAGTTGTTAAAGGAAATCCCCATCTCGATAAGGAGTTGAACATATGACCACCGGGTCGGCAGGCTAGCCTCCTTGACACTAGTAGTATGTCAGGCGGTAATTGGGTAGGAAATGCGGATCCGACCCAGATTTGTGGCGTCATATTTTACTGTATAAAAAGTCTAGATAAGCATACAAAAGGACCGCAAATTCAAGGGATATAACTCATGAATAAAATATCGAATTTTTTTGCACTGTTACTTCCCTTTATTGTTAAGAATTTTATTTTTTTAATTTAATGATTACTGTTATTATTGGTTGTAGTGGGCGAGGCTTAACCACTTTCATCATACGATTGATACTTTGATTGATTGATTGATTGATTGATTGATTGATTTAGGAACCGACATCACAGCATTCGGGGCATTCCCATAAGCGCTCCGTAGCCATCCTCAACATCCAGCGAAGAGTTCCAATACCAATAGTACCAGTGGCAATCTGATTATATGTCCGTCACGCCTTTCCTCTGAGCGTCGAGCGTCGGCCAGATACCCTCGTCACTCCTCGCTGTCTCATTCTCACCAGACCATAGTGATCCATTTGCTCCTCTGAAGTGTACACGTGCTCCCACAAGACCGCAACCACGTCTGCCTTGTCATGCATCAATACTCCACCAAGTTTTGCAGAGCCAGCCAATCTGACTGCCTGTTCATTCCCCAGCACACCAGCATGCTCCGGAGAAAAGATCCAGGCGATGCTTTCCACCCGTGACCTCCGAAGCAAAGCAAGCCACTCTGCCTGAATCTTGCCTGTCCTCACCTTCCTCAGCATGCTTTCTGAGTCAGTTACAATCACGATGTGTGTGTATCGTATTCTCTATACAACGGAAAGCGGCACTGACCTCCTCCACCTCAATTCTTAAGCTAGATGTTGTGGTATCATATGCCAGGCTATCCTGCACCAAACGTCGACCGTTGGCTTTTGCTAAGAACGATTGATGCCGTGTTAGGGTATAGTGCTCTGCATCCTCGGTTTATTCCTTCTTGTTGTTCATCTTCTTTCTTTATCTGCTGGGCGTAAAAACTATGAGCATTCCATTGGTGAAGTGTAAGGGATAGGGCTACAGCGCATTTTCTTGGGGTGCCCTAGGGACTGAGCGGACGTTGGGGTGAGGACGCTGGAGTGGGGGTGGTGGTGCGGGAGCGTGGGTTGGGGTGAGGGGGTTCAAAACCTCGAGTCTCCACGAGTGTCATATGAAAACCGTATAGGTAAGCATTAAATACTGCGGCTACATGATCTGTAGAGGGTCGTAGTGGCCTATACATCATCATACGATTTCCAGAGCTTCAAATGAAAACCTTAAAAGAGTTAAAATGACTGATATTATTGATTGTAGCGGGTATGGCTTAGTGAAATACGTGTGTAAGGGGTGGGTGAGTGGATTTGTAGCTAGATAAGTGCTTCTGAACACTGTCATCATATGGTTTCAGAGCTTCAAATGAAAACCTTAAAAAAGTAAATATGGCCAATATTATAGGATGTAGTGGGTATGATGTAGTGAAATTCGTTGGTAAGGGTGGCTGAGTGACGCAGTAGCTAGATAAGTGCTTCCGAACACTATCATCATTTGGTCTTCGGAGCTTCAAATGAAAACATTATAAAAGTAAAAATGACTGATATTACCGACGGTAGTGGGTATGGCTTAATGAAAGTCGATTGTAAGGGGTGATTGTGTAGCGGGGTAAATGGATAAGTGTTTATGAACACTATCATCATACGGTTTCAGAGTTTTACATGAAAACCTTAAAAAGGAAAAGATGGCCGGCATTACCGACTGTAGCTGGTATGGCTTAGTGAAAGTCGATGGTAAGGGGTGGGTGAGTTTAAGGGTAGACAGATAATTGCTGCTAATCGTTTTAAGGGGTGAGCGAGTGGTGGAGTTGCTAGATAAAGACGCCCGGTCCTTGTTAAGAGCCGGACGAGGTGCTAGATAAAGACTCTAGTTCATTGTTAAAGGGTGGCTGAGGAGAGGAGAGGATAGATAGGTGCTTCTGATCATTGTTAAGGGGTGGTCGAGTGGCGGGGTGGCTAGATAAATACGCCCCGTCCATATTAAGAGCCCGAGGAGGTGCTAGATAAAGACTCTCGATCGTCGGTAAAGGGTCGGTGAGTGGATTAAAGGCTAGATAGGTGCTTCTGATCATTGTTAAGGGGTGGTAGAGTGCGGGATAACTAGATAAATACGTCCGTTCCTTTATAAGTCTCTTATTGAAGTCTGAGGCATGGACTCATACTTGGTTGAGTTGAGAGTGAACGCCTGGGTGGCTCATCACGGGGCTATGTCGGCGGGGGTAAACGTATGTGGACGTGTCCAGACTTGTATTTTCGGAAAATCCAGGGGTGACTCATACCGACCCCACAGCTGTGAAATAGCGTGAACATGCCTGAACCTGTTTTTGGGGAAAATCTTTAGGGATGCGACTGTAAACACTCGAAAATAGCTGGAAGTACGATTACGGTATAACTGTACACATACTTACACATTGCTGTATAGACATGTTTCAGTAATAATATCAAGAGGGATTACAGTATAAATCTAACCGACTGAACTACCCACAAAAGGTAGGAACCCGATCGCACGTGGTTAATTGCTACAACCAGACCACATGCTCACTGGCTAAAGCTGGTCAAAGATGCTGCCGCATCTGATCACACGTGGTAAATGGCTACAACCAGACCACGTGCTCACTGGCTAACGCTGGTCAAAGATGGTGTCGCAGCCGATCACACGTGGTTAAATGGCTACAACCAGATCATATGCTCACTGGCTAAAGCCGGTCAAAGATGGTGATGCTTCCTGTCACATGCATAAGGTCTCAACCAGACCACGTGGGTCATAATTACAGCCGGCCAAGATGGCGTCGCATCCGATCACATGTGTAATGATACATCCGATACACGAGAGTAATGGCTACGGCCGGACAACGTGGGGCGCTGCTTCCGGTCATATGTGTGAGGTTATATCCGAGACACGTGGTTAAGAGGTATACTACAGAAATAAGATTTTCCTGTTGGCTGTCGAGCCAGGGGACCTAACTTATGATGATCACCATATATGGGAGTGATTCCACTAAATCCTCAACATTGTATCTGAAAGGTAAAATGGTCGCCCTTCTCTCTCTTGACTATATCCGTTAGGGTGGTCCACCGAGTAACACCAAAGACCATTCCATCATCAATAAACAAAGGGCACTTTCGATTGTAGTATACACAACTATATCCAAGTTTCACAGTGTCCGACTAAGCCTTTCTCTTACTCATGGTACAGAGATGTGATCACCGATGCTAGCTGGGGAAGACATACATGTACGTAACAGCTATCAGGTCATACAGCGACGAGTGGCTAGTGCATGATAACAGATTATAATATTACAAACAAACACATCAAACACTCCCGACTCAACCTTAGTAATGCATGTAACATGACATGTCACGTATCCGCTGTCATAACCAGAGACGCTATCACGTAGCAAATTAGACATCTACACTTTCATTACCTCTCTATGTGTCCATACGGGTCTTTACATCTTTCCCCAGAAATCCATTTCGAAGACACGGCTCATCACGGGGCTAGTGCTTCTGAAACAATATCTGTTTCTCAGTGTGCCTGCTCAGTACCACACTTCACAGCCAGACAAAAGTACAGCTTCTATTACCACTTCAACAGTCAAATAAGAAAATATGTTAGACAAAGTATTAAAAATATTGGTCAAATACAGAAATAGCTCGTCCAAACTTATAAAAAGTACGAATATTAACCTATTTGGAAAAATATCAACCAAGTAGGAAAATTTGTTATTCAACCAGGAAAAATATTGACAACGTAACGAAATAGCTTGTCCAAACTTACGAAAAGTGGGGATTAAGTGCACATTATTAAATGTATGACATCTCCACCCAGAAAATCAGCGTTCAATATTGAATATTCTCCGTGGTGCACGGGAATGTCTTCATGGCAAGAACCCAGCGCAGTTTAAATGGGAGTATTCAGAGGTGTCGTCAATAATGTGGGTGCATTCATGAAACGTGATAATATAATTAAATCTTACCATTTATAGCTAACATTTGAATGTGTGAATATTGTTAAATGGGATTGAATGTGAAATTTTGTACACTTAAAAGCATCACTTGAAGTTGTACACATATTTTTGTCAAGAAGCTGATCACAGGACACTGTTTCATAGTATTACAAATTCCGAAAAAAAAAGAACAGTGTATGCATTGGGTTTGAGTAAACGGTCATTTCGTCGATGGGTGCAAGAAACTGGAATGAAACCACCACGAATAAAGTAAACCATGGGTAGAAAGACAATAGTAGACAGCTTTGACAAGGATGTCATAAGGCGAGCTATTATCAAAATGCTGGATGCCAACGAAACAGTGACTATAAGAAAACTTTGTGGTTTATCATATGGAGATTAGGCCTCACTTTTAGAAAGTACAAGGGGGGGGGGGGGAGGTGAGGGGTAGAAATATCCTTTGCGAGCAACCGCATTTAGGAGACATGAGAAAAATATACCTAAGTGAAATAAGGAAATGCGCAAAGAAAATTATGACATAGTGTTTATGGATGACACCTGTATCAATGTACAACACAAAAGTGAAAAAGAATGGCAATCAGTGGATGGAAAGATAAAGCGATATGTGCCCAGTAGTAAAGGACAGCGTTTGGTCATAGCCCATGCTGGTAGTACTCATAATGGCTAGCTACAGAATGCTTGACTGGTGTTCGTAACAAAGCATATAGACAATAAGGACTATCATAATGAGATGAATCGTAATGTATTAGAGATTGGCTAGAGAATACAGTGCTTCCATCCCTTGACAGACCTTCTTGTCTAATCATGGACAATGCATCAGATCACAATGTTGTTGCCCAAGAAGACAAAATACCTACGGCATCGAGCACAAAGTAAGCAATAAATATATGGCTCGAAAGGGAAAATATACCATTTCCAGAAACATATTTCAAGCTACCTTGTAAAAATAGGCGCAAAAAGGCAAGAAATATCAACTCGACAAGTTGATAGAAGAGCATGGCCATAGGTGCTTGAGACTTCCGCCGTATCATTCTCATTTAAACGCTATAAAACCTGTGTGGGCTAATTAAAGGATAGGGGCAGCTGACAATACTACATTCATATTGTCTGACATCAAGATACTAACGCAGTCCGCGCGATTAAATATTGATAAAAGTTACTGGAAAAATGTGAAGACCATGTGCTGAAAGAGAAAGATGACTATTTCAGTCATAATGAATTGAACTTTATGCAACCGAGAGCAGTTATCAACCTACTGGAATCGTCCGACACAGATTAAGGTCTGGGCAGATCGCAGACATTAATCAACATTCACACTTACTGGGATATTTTGCTCCAACTATTCAGTCGAATTGCAGGCCCTAAACATTACAGCATCGGCACAATGTCAATGGCAACAGTTTGTATTTCACATTGATTAATTTTCTGTTCCTCAAGCCCTCGGCGGTTGCAAACATCTGGCATTGAAAAAAATAAAAAAATAAAAACATTAAACGTATTGAATACCAACAGAAGAGTAATATTGCGGTGGGAACTGACATATTGTGGCATAAAAAGAAATCTGAGAACAAACATTTTGTCAAATGAGTGGACAACACACGAACATACAAATTAATCTATAAACGTCAATGAAACGAGGACCAACATTTTGGCCGTTAAGAAAGAAGCCCACTGCAAAGACATTCACAGCTATATTCGTCGTGCGCAACAGGTAATAATCATGTTCCGTATCAGAACAGTAAACAGCAGAGTAGACAATCCTTCACGAAGACTTAAAACGGTTCTGTCACCAATGTGTACGTGTGAACAACTACACAGACAGCGGAACAGATCCTTAAAATTTGACACATGATGACTAAATTGCAGTATCATCTCTCTACTCCATACGAACATTAACGCACAGCTGTTTGAAAGCAATCGCGAACTACATATAAAAAGCTAAATGCATCCTAGTAACATGACTCCTTGTGTACACATTATTAACAAGAAACTGAAGAAACAAGAAGGAAATGAAATATAAGGTAAGAAATATATTCCTTCTACTTTTCTGTCCAATTCCATTTCAGTTCCACAATATATACCCCATGCCTCTTTAAATTATGTCTTTACTTATATTACATACACAATTCACCCACTCCGATAAGAATCTGGATACGCCTTGTGTCGTCATCCGAATTGAAGTGCGTTACCGTAAAACAAGTTTGTTAACGTGAATTCACTAGTTTGTCGCCAAAATATCAAATAAATGTCGCATGATTTCAGTTGCCTTTGGACCTATCAAAGGCATATTCCTTAGATGGAGTAAATATAAGACGGCGGGAACATTTTCATAACGATGCAATTTTCAAAATAATTGATGGTAATTGAAGGAATTCATTTCTGGACAGACTATAGTCGTCAATGCATGTGTGTGCAAACTGTGGGAGTTTGTTCATATTAGATTCAATGATTATGTGAGGCATCATGTATTTGTCTAGATGTAATTATGTGGGGGGGGGGGGGAGGGTGGGGGAATGTGTGTGGTGGAATGTGTGTGTTGGTTGGGTGGGGGATGTGTGTGACGTGTGTTTTTAAGCGTGTATTGGTGGGGGTATATGTTTATGGGGAGATGATTGTGTGTGGGGGATGTGTGGGTGGGCGTGCATGTGTGGGTAGGGGATATGTGGGTGGGTGGCGAGATATGTGTGTGTGGATGAGGGATGCGTAGGTGAGAGATTGTGTTTGCGTGGGTGGGTGTGGGTGGATGGGTGGGTGTTAGTAGGTGGGGATGTGTGGGAGGGTGGGTGGGTGATGTGTTTGGGTTGGAGAATGGGTGTGGGGTATGTGTATATGAGTGGGTAATATGTGTGTGGGTGGGGTATATGTGTGTGTGGGTGGATTGGAGCTGTGTGGCTGGGTGGAGAGATGTGTGTGTGGGTGTGTGTGGGTGGATGGAAGATGTGTGGGTGGGTGGAGAGATGTGTGTGTGTGTGTGTGTGGGTGAGGGATATGTGGGTGGGAGGGGGATGTTTGTGGGTGAGGGATTTGTGGGTGAGGGATGTGTTATTGGGTTGATGGGTGTAGGTTTGTGTGAGTGGGTGGGGGATTTGTGGGTGGTTGTGTGTAGGTGTGTAGGGGTGTGGTGGATGTGTGTGCTTTGGGGGATGAATGGAGGATATGTTTATGGGTGGTGGGTGTGTGTGTGGGTGGATGATATGCGTGTGGGTTGGGGGATGTAGGGGTGAGTGGTCGGGGGATGTATGAGTGGGTCGTGGGGTGTGCGTTGTTGGGAGATGTGTTTGTGGATTGGGAAATATGTGCGTGTTGTGGGAAGATGCATGTGTGGGTGGTGGATGTGTATGTGGGGGGGGGGGATAGATGCGTGGGAGGGATTTGTGTGTGTGGTTGGGGGAGGCATGGGTAGCTGCAGGGGAGGTGTGTGTCGCTTGGGGATGTTTCTTTGGCTGATTGTTTGGGGTGGTGGGTGGGTGGGTGGAGAATGTGTGCTGGGTGCGTGTGTATGGGCTGGGGGTGTTGTATGGGTGGGGACATGTGTATGGGGGAATATATATGTGCCTGGTTGTGTGTGTTGGAAGGGGTGTGTTGGTGGGATGGGGATGTGTAGGTGGATGGGTGTTGCATGGGTTGGTGGCGGAGTGTGTGTGAGTGGTGGATATGGGAGAGTGGAAGTGTGAGTATGGGCGTGGGTGGTGTGTGTAGGTTGGGGTGGAGGTGTTTTTATGAGTGGGGATGTGGGTGGGATGTGTGTGTGAGTGAGGGTTGGGGTGAGGGTGGGGGAAGTATGTGTGGGTTTTGGGTGTGTGTGTGTGTGGGTGGGTGTGAGGTGTTTAAGGGTGGGTGGGGACGTGTTGGTGGCTGGTGAGATGTGTGTGGGTGGGGGTTGTGGGTGGGAAGGAATTTTGTCCGTGTGTTGATGTATATGTGTGCGGGTATTTGTATGTGGGTGGGGAGATGTGTGTATGTGTGGGGAGATGTTTGTGTTGTTGGGGGATGTGTGTGTGGGAGGGGGAGATGTGTGTGTGTGTGGGTAGTGGGAGAGGTGTGAGTGGAGGATGTGTGGGTGAGTGGTTGTGTATGAGTTGGGTGATGTGTTTGTGGGTGGGGGTGTGTGTGTTGGGGATATGTGTGTGGGTGGGGGAATGTTATGTGGGGATTGATGAGTGAGGGAATGTATGTCTGCCTGCTGGTGGGTGGTAGGATGTGTGGGTGGGCGAGGGTTGGGGTGTGATGTTTGGGGAATGTGTCTCATAACATTGTATTATGCATTGTCTATGTTTACAATATTCAATTAACATTTTTTTTTCTATGTATCATGCATTACTGATGAATGAAAGATGAGTTATTGGATGGGCCGATTGTAAGACGGGCCTGCGTGCCCAATTTGTTACCATCTTAAAATAAAGTTAAATCAAATCAAATCAAATCAAATCTTCTTCTTCTTCTTCTTCTTCTTCTTCTTCTCCTCCTCCTCCTCCTCCTCCTCCTCCTTCTTCTTCTTCTTCTTCTTCTTCTTCTTCTTCTTCTTCTTCTTCTTCTCCTCCTCCTCCTCCTTCTTCTTCTTCTTCTTCTCCTCTCTAGTTTGCCACTTGTAGCTAAGTGTTTAACTTCATATGAGTCACGTCTGCTTGGTCCCACAGGAGGACAGCTTCTGACCAGCTCAAAACTTGCACTGAAATATTTATCTCTGTCCGTTACCCGTTATTCCTCATTGGTTGATAGGTCCCCAACAAACTCACTCACGCTAAGGCGTCCTATGTTTTGCTCTCTCTATACAGTTCCCTCCCCATATCATTTATCTATCTCTAATTGTCTTCTCAATATCAGGTGATCCACTATCACAGACCTGACAGTCGACCGTGCTAACCAGTTTGTTACAGAGAACCATAGAGTGATCAACTCTAATCGCTAATCTTCTAACTACGCCTGCCATGTCAGCAGTGCCACAAGCGTGAGCAGCCTGGAGACAGTATGAGCATCCTATACAACGTCCGCTTGTCTCGTGACAACTATCTGACTGCGTCTTGCCAGGCTACAGACAAATGGCAGCAAGATTTTATAGAGAGCTGAGAGCGACAACTAGAAACTTGCTCCAGTATATACTGCACCATTCTAACGTTTTATGGGTGACAGAAGAATGTTATTGATAGGAGTAAACATTTGATGCCGAACAAACGTGCTCTACAACTTATTCAAGTGTAATCATCTTTGGTTGTTTACTGTAGGTCCTGAGACCGCCGGCATTACAACGATGACCTGCAATGAGACAGCGGAGCATCCCACAGAAGGACAGCTTCTGACCTGGCAACTGCTGAGCTGCTTGAGGCAAATCACACATGTCATTCAGATTCATAGATGCTACTTTTCAAGTAACAACATCCATGGCTGTCTACTTTCCAATCTCTCTCGTCTGTCTGTCTGTCTGTCTGTGTGTCGGCCCATACTCCCGCCACACCATCCACCCATCTAACTGTATGTCTGTCTATCTTTCTGATTTTCTATATTGTCTATAGTGACAAATGACAATCGTAAACTGATTAGAGAAATTAGACGTAGACAGTCAAAATTATTTGGACATGTTATGAGAAGAAATGGATTGGAGAACTTAGTGACAACTGCAAGATCGAAGGGAACAGACCAAGAGGAAAACCGAGAGGAAAATACCTGGATGGCTTGGCCCATGGCATGGACGGGACAGGAACTCTGAGCTGATCCACGACTCTGGTGATCGAGTGAAATGGCGAGTCATGACCGCCTACGCTTTACGGCGTGGCACATGATTGATTGATTGATATTGTCTATCTTTGTGTCTGTCTGCCTGCCTACCCGCCCACCCTCTGTTCACCCACCTGTCTGTCTGTCTGTCTGTCTGTCTGTCTGTGTATCTATCAACGCCTATATTTATAGTGTGACAATTTGGATCGCAGATAAAGAGACTAGCTACAGGCAACACAGCAAGCCGGGGAGTCAGTGGGACAATCAACACACGACTGGCACAATCAGTCTCTGTACACAGATGGCAATAATACTGAAGAGAGTGGAACACCTGTGGAGATTTACGGAGTGCCTAGACGAACATCTGCCCTGAACGGATTTAGACATCGTAGTTGGTAGTGTTTTAACTCTTCATACCTCTGCTAATAGTATCCATGGTTAGTTTAGCAACAGCAGTCAGGTCTACTAATGGATTATTCACCACAACTATACATAGTTGTTTGAATTTCTGAAACGTGCACTCATTACAGTCGCCGAGACCAAAGCCCTAGGAACACATGAACTGAATAGGTCAATCCTTAAGACATTTTCCTTTGCACGCACTTCTAATTGAGCTCCTGATAATGTTCGTCTGTTTGGCTCACTTACAGCTCACCTTACCGGTAAATGATTCCGGTATGTGTTTGGCCACTTTATGATGAGAAATAGCCTAGAAAATTTAGTGACAACTATCAAGATTGATGTGAATAAGGCAATGGGAAAACAGAGAGGTAAATACCTTTATGGCAGACACAAGATTGGTGATCGCGTAGGTGGCTATTGGCATGGCACCTGATTTTGATGACTGAGTATCTTAGTTCTTCCTGACACCAGCCATTATGTGCTATTAATTGAATATTGTGCACGAAAAACATATTGGACTGTTGTGGTCTCTTTTAATTTACCCTGATTTCACAAATCGTGTTAATACTATCTTCATTGATATCAGATTTTATTGTATATGATTTATGTGTAAGAAATGCATTTCCGTGTCATGGTTTGTGTACAATAGCAACTAATTATTGAAGATTGCCCTGTGATTCCGCCAGCTAGACCCTGTCTTCAGGGCACTTATGTTGTGTATTGATTCACCAGTCAGGTTGAGTCCTGCGAGGTGTAACAAAAATGCTGTAAATAGTAACACTGGTGTAATCAGCGCATATACTGGGGCAGCCGACATTTGACACCGACACTGCAGCAGACGACCGCTTCAGCTGTGACACTTTTATTAAATGTGATTTAGCCAGGCCATATCCTCCTAGTCTAACCTGAGCAGATGTTCTAGTCAACATGTTAATGTCTGATCAGCACCGACTGGGAGCTGGGCGCAGGAAGAATGCATGTGTGTGGATTAGAAACACTATGTATTCCTTAAGGTACGGAATACACATAAACACACTGATATTGGTATTTTTAGCTGTCATTTTACCATTTCCACCGTTACATTTATCAGTATCCTCTATCGTTAGTTTATTGAACAAGTGGTATTTCAGCCTGTAAGGTCATGTGCAAAAATTGGCTACTTGTTCGCTTCCGTCCCATTGGTAATATACACCATCTTCCTGATGTCATCAACGTTCTGATGTTCACATGATTATATAAGTGCTTCTCCTAAACCTCTTGGCCCAGTTATAGATTATGTATATAAGCTAAGTCAGTCATTCCACTTTTCTTTGCCACACTGACAACACGCTTATGTCCAGGTGTAATACAATAGGATAGGATCCGTTGTATTACAAGCCGTTTGGATTTCTGTCAAGAGTCCATGGGGTGCACTCTTAGGTCAGCAAGTTCTGCATTGGTTCTGATCTTCAGTAGTGAGACAATTGACGTTGAATATCTCAAGAGAGATATGTGTTTCTCTGTATATTTTACGATTGCCTTTGCCACGTTAAAGATCTGGGGTGGATGTGACTGCTCTAGATTTTCTCCTGACACGACCAACTCATCCGTCTGTAAAGTTTTAGGACTATCACAGTGAGCTGGTATGTCCTGGAGAGCTGGCTCCATTCTTCTGGACAGTATATTGTCATTCATGTTCTGGGTGAGCTTTTATTTTCCGGAAATGTCTTGGAGAATATACTTTGAGCCTACACATCTGAACTATTGAGAGGCTACACAACTGCAGTAGAATGTGTCTATATATCATTGGTATGTGTAATGTAAATTCCGCTGCCTTTTGTTTTATTACCTTGTTTTATCATGGAAAGGGGTTACGGACGCAGTGAGCCATTTGACAGCAGACCGCATTACGTTTTTTTAATAAATGAAATGGTATGGGTGCTGGTCGTTCAGAAAGCAATGGCAAACTACTGAACGTAACCTTGTCCAGGAATCACGAACTGCCAAAATTGCTGGTGTTGACTGCTACGTCCTGTAAATAATATGCAACTAACTTTTTAAAAATATATAATGGATCACACTCGTGTCAATATGCTAGTCGAACACTGCTTCTTGAGAATTAGAAGTGACAAACTTTTTGTTTTCACTCAGTTTGTTCTTTTTAAAAGTGATTCCTGAAACGTCTAGGACTGTTCTGGTCTGGTCTGGGAAGCTTCTGTCTGGTTCTGGTACGAGAACTTCATTTTTCACGGTATCAGTGTTCAGTATACCTCTCCGGCTTTCTTTTGCAAGATGGCATGGTCGTTTTCTTATTAATTCTTTTTTAGTCCGTTAGTAATATGTTTGGTGCAGATGTGTTTGCTAGTCTTTCGAGATGTTCATATTGGATAAGAAATTAAGACTGTATATGAAATTGAGGGTGCTTGACATATGCAGAGTTTCCGTGTCTTTTATGGTGTTGATTCGCATTGCTTCAAAAGTTATTCCTAGTGTCGTGTGTTGGACTTTGCATAATCTTCCAAATTATGTTTTGACTGTTGTTGCTCCGGAGCCTGAGACGTTCGGTATAATCGTTCGGTATAATCCAGTGTAGACGATTGTTGACAGGTTTGTGTTTGCTGCCAAGGATGTTCCAGTTAACTTGCTTTTAAAAAATGGCGAGTGTTTGAATGGCTTTATGTGTGTTATCTACTCTTTGCTTGCAGGTGAGTTTGGTGTGGAGGGTAACGCCGTATGCTTCCGGGACTCATTGGGGAAGCAAAGGATAATAAGACTGTAATCTACCATTATGTGGCTAGCCTCCAGTTAGAAGGGTTGGCGCGAGAATGGCAACCTCATCCCGTAGAACACTTTAACTGCAAACTCTAACCAAATTAACTAAACTAAACTAAACTATCTCCAACCAAACTAACTAAACTAAACTAACTCCAACCGATCATGAACAAGTCTACAAAAGGCTTGCTGTGCGTTGGTGTAAGATGCTCCACTGGGAGATTAAAGGCAGAACAACAAGAAGTCGAAGATGAAGAAGAAGAAGAAGACGACGAAGACAAATAAATGTAGATATATCTATCTAAAGTATGCGTTGGTTTTCTAGCATTATGAAAGTTTGAGGAAAGAAGACAAAAACTGTTTGTACACATTCGTGCTTAGTTTAATAGTAAACCTCAAATGCTTTGCGCAGGTCTCTATTCTTCTCCGCGGCCTTGAACGTAGGCTGTATGAAACATTTTGGCAGCAGCATTTGGTGGTGTCATTTATATACATTAAAAAAGGAAAGACGACAGTATCACCCTGGTTCGCGTGACTCCTCACTCAATGTTACAGATTTGCTGAAGTGGATGTTCGTTTCCACACTTGCAGATCGCTGATACAAGAAGTCTCTGATCCAAGAATACAACTCACCAGCAGCTTTTGTTTTTAGGATCAGACATCTGTTTGATATGTCAAAAGCACGTGAGAGATGAAAGAATAAGGAAAGAACCGAATGTTTTTGTTTGCAATGTATTCTTAATGTTTTGTGTGAAGAAGTCTCGTATGTCCTCTAACCTTCAGTACCGTCTGTGTTCTGTCTGCGCTGGAGAAAGTAGTTTGTTGGTTTCAAGGACCTACTTGAATCGACAATTTGTTAATCTCTTCATGACTTTGTCTGGACACTTTTCATCAGCAAGAATCAGTGAGAATAGAACAGTAGTCTAGTGACAGGATGTGTACTATTATATTCACTGGACAACATAACTGTCAAGGGAGAGGTATTAGATATCACGACTAATGCTAGTGTGATCAACAGACAGAACACACTCGAGTACCGGAAAGTTACATTTGACAGAAACGCGTCTTACAAGGATCGTGTGTAGGATGTAGTGAAAAGGACCAAGAGAGGACTCAATGTTCTGAAAGTGATGGCCGCGGACATGGAGCAAAGAATGTTGTACACACTGTACCAGCATCTTGATAATTTCGGTGAAGGTGTGTGATCTGGGAATGCTCACAATATCGCATAGGCGGCTGGCAAAGCCAGAACGCATACAGGCTGAGGTCATAGTGCGATTCTCAGTTATACTATGTAGATTGATCCACTGGCGCCCTACGTGTGTCAGACCTTCCAAGCTAGGACACAGTATTCAGATGAGTACATTTAATTTTAATTAGTTTAATAGTTTAATATTGTCATAGTGTGTTTCATGTAGTTTTGTGTTGGTTTGTATTTGTTTGTCCTGTGCTGACGAAGGCTTTGGCCGCAACGTCCAATTTGTCTCTTGTAGTCGTGTTTTAGTAAAGCTCACAATCTACTTCTCGTTTATTTGGGTGATTCATCAGTTATACTAGCGATACGCATATTCAATTTGTGCAACACACACAACACTGAGCGGTGCAGGCTTCTCCAGGCCAAAGCGGTGTACCTTAGGATTGTAGCAGACACTGAGCAAACCCTGTATGAAGCTGTAAATGATACCAAGGTACATATGTTGAAGAAAGGCAGGTCTTGTATAGCAGAAGCTGAGTCAGGTGTGTGGAATTGACAGGATAGCGCAAGAAGAAGAATGGGTCCTCGTGCCCCCTAGCGATGAAGCATTGCAAAGAGTTATAGTTACAGTGGACGGAGGTTGCCAAGAATCGACAGTGTTACAGAAGAGTTCATGCAACAGCTAACAGGAAACAACTCACTCTACCTTTGTAATTATATGCACTGATTGCCCTGTAATAGGAGACAAAGAAGAGTGGATGGGTGTTTATTGCCAAGACATATACACTTTTAAAAACGGGGAGTTTGCCATATGATATTACAACATATAAAATGAGAATGAATGCTGAGGCTATTACGACAGCCTTCGGATGGCAACCAGACGTTGCGTGTTTGGAACCGACTCATAGAATACGTCGAAAAGCGGAAACTGGTATGTTCTAGATGGGGTGACTAGCATCAATGGTGCTGCAAGGTGATGCGGTGATGGCTCTCTGGGATCGGCTGGAGGATGCATCTAAACAGTTAGAGTATCCATATCTGCAAAGACTAATTCAGATGCAGTTGGAGAGTCTAGACGAAATTACTGTGTGAACTTGTGTATATTTCAGCTTGAAGTTAGTTAGTTAGTTAGTTAGTTAGTTAGTCGACAGATCATCCACGTTGCACATCGAACCATTCAGTCCATAAGTGCTCTGATCCCCTCCTCAGCAAATCCCGCAGCGTGTAGCGGCTAACGACGCCAGTTCTGTGTTGGTTTATCAATCTTCTTTGGCTTCCTGCGTAGTGTTCTTGTTTGGCCACCCCTCTTTTAATTTGCTGCTCTAGCAGTCTGGCCATTGTTGTAGATTCGCAGTCATCACTTGGTTCTCGCAAAAGTCTCACATCACGTAGAGCATTCAGAATGTCAGCCTGGTCCATGGCGCGTCCGCCCTCCACAGTAGCCTCACCTGCGAGCTTGTCAGCCCGCTCATTTCCTTGTACTCCCGCATGCCCTGGCACGAAGATGAAACTAATCTTTGCCAGCCGAGACCGCTTCAGAGACAGCAACCATTCTCTTCGGATCGACCCCTCCTCTATCCTCTTGATCATGTTCATTGAGTCGCTAAGGAAACAAGCCCTGGTGAATGTCTGTGTCTCGAGCCATGTTATTGCTTTACTTACTGCCATGACTTCCATGGTCAGGCTACTTGTGGTTTCAGTGAAAGCACCAGAGTCCTCCTTCACAATTCTCCCTCCGGCCCGAGCTGTAAAGGCCCATGAGCTTCTCACATGTCGGACGACCGACCCATCTGTGTAGATGACCGCGTATTTCAGCTTGAAGGATGAATCTAGTTACTTTATGTTGAGTGATTTCTGCAGCATGTACCTGGCGAGATGCAGCGAAATATGCCAGGCAACAAATCGTGCAATCTATTGTTTGTGTTCTCATTATTCAAATTCACTACGAGAGAACGTTTTTTTTTTTAATGTTTTGGTTTGTTTTGTTGAATACTCAAAGAGAAGAAGAAAAGCCAGGAGGACCTATAATCAAATTTTTTTTTGTTGCGTATCCCTTACGGGACGTTGCAGTCAACACCAGCATTTTCAGCTGCTGTTGGTGTACGAGGTAAGTGTTACGTTCAGTAGTTTGCCATTGCTTTCTGAACGACCGGCCCCTATACCTTTTTCGAAAAAACCAGCACCGCTGTGTTTCGAACCCGGGTATACGGGCTCACAAACCGCGTTCGCAAGCCCTTAGCCACAGAGACCGGCATAATAAAATAGCTACTGGAATAATCTGCAAAGGAACTCATCTATGGTGTTTGAAGATGGTTGGAAGGGGTGGAGGGGGGGGGGGTGAATGTGTGAACACAGTGGTGTTGATTCCTCAATTTGGGTATAATATATTTAGCTCAAGAGAGGTTAGGGTCCATAGTTCTGTAGCTCTTGTTCATTCTTGAATGATATCAGGGTGGTTTTGTGGTCACTGCCACTTGTAACACTCTCAACATCCTCGGTTGCCATAGTATCACCAGTCATTGCTTGTTGTTGTGCAATGCCGACAGTAGTATGAATGTAGATAGTCAAACTTATTATACTATGATAGAGTCCTGCCCCTCCTGTGCATATAAGTCAGTATAGAGCCAGAATTGAGCATGCCTGTCGAAGTCACGCACTATGAATGATCACATGCTGGGGCCATGCTTCATGCTGCTTCAGTGGTTGTTTTATTTGGCGATTAGTAAATATTAGATACTGAGAGGTCTGTATCAGATATCTGTAAGTGATCAGTATGAACACTATCAATAGATTGTGGTAGTGGAGTCTCTCGGGCAAGAAACGGGTTCTTGGTTGAAGTTAGCAATATCAAGTTGGGTCCCTCTTCTTCGTTCTGGAGGAAGGGTTCACATCGTCTTAGGAAAGATCTGCGTGTCCTGGTAAGGCATGTTTCGTATACGCATCACACGTCAATATCTTGTTCTTTTAGGAAGTTTTAAAGTTCTGTGTTTTCTGTCTCACTCCTTGAGCATCCCACTTCCTGATTTTAAGACCGTGCCCCTTTGTATGTCTCGGGCTTTCCCTTGTAAGTGTTTATGGTTCTAGTCGTGATGGGCGGATCTTGTCTATATAGAAGGCCTGATGTCACTCCAACTAGGCCCCGCCCCTTAAATACTATAACTTTCTGTCTAGTGTTTGTTGCACATCATTCAATGTAATGCGGATATGTTGATTTTCTGGACTTCAGCCACACAGAACAACACCGTGTAACTTTGAGGATGTGCCAGTGAATTCAGCAGATTATGTTTAGATATGAACGCATCAGATCTGTTACAGATTCCAATGTCTGTCCAGATGTTTGTGTGCCATGACCACATGAGGAGGTATTTCCCTGCAACTGTTGGTATGTGACTCAAGGATGGAGACGTTCTTCGGGCTAGTGGACAATATAATTAGTCGCGGTTCCAACTTCACGGCAAAGGGTCACCCCCATAATGGTCCACTCCTGTGCTTGTGAATTTCACACAAAATGCTCCTAACCGCCCCATGTGAAAAGTGGAACAAACAGCAGTACCGACAAACCAACAGTACGCACAGGCAAGTACGTGCATAAGGCCGCTGCCAGAATGCCAACAGAACAGACGGCCACGAAAATTAGAGTTCATCGTCGATGGAAGCGGCAGTCACTAGAAAATTAGCAGCTTCACAGATATTACTGTACAATGCAAAACTAGCTAGTTCAGCAACAGGCCTCATCCATTTCTTGAACATGCAGTTCACAATACAAAACCGCGGACAGATGTAAAAGCACTCCACACAAAATCCACAGCTCACAATGTCGCTCCAAACTCTTAACTCAGTAGCTGGGCGATGGCGATGGCGATTCTACCAGTTCCACGTGAAGAAAATGCGAAAGCAAGCCGTAGCCAGAAGCAAAAAACACTCCAGACGCCTTAACAGCTCAACCGCTTATCCGCCATATTGGACAGGACAATATAAAACGGGACACAATAAAAACAAAACTGAACACTATTTATAAGTCTGTGAGTTGTAAAATATATAGGTCTGTTCTACGACGCCAGTTGAACGGACTTCAGATGACTGGTCAAGGAAGCCATTCATAAACGTGTCTCGTCTTAACTCCAAGTGTTGGGAATGCCAGCAATATAATACACAGAGTCTATTAACCCACAGCTGCATCAGTGCCGTGTGAAGGATTACAGTGTCTAGGTAATGACGCTTTACTCTTGTTTGTTGGTTTAAAATATTTACATGTTCAATTATTTTGTACTATGTGTCAGGCGTTTCCTGTTTCAGAGTGGACGTTTAAGACGACTGAAACATAAATTACCCTTATTTTCGTGGTTTAATATATTAGCCGCAGTGTTTGTTGTTGTGTTGCTACTGGACAGTCATATTCTTACACCATACACTTAAACATTTTTCAGAGATAACATTTCGGAATTGTTTTTATCATTTAAGTGGTTACACTGTTACATGTAGATTTATGTCAAATTTCGAACATTTAACAATGTATAACAATGTCTCATTATTTTTATTTCATTTTCGTTAGGATTAGTTACTTAGTTTTTGTTTCCAAAATATGCACACGATATGTTTTAAGTCCTGTAACAACAACTGTTGTGTGTACGTAAAGTGTTAAGAGCATCATTAGCCCCGAGTGCACAGAAATATAGGTGGCTAGTCTGCCCCTCCCGTGGCGAATGTCAAAAGCTGACAACGAACTTTTGTTAGACACTGCGCATGTTATTGACAGCCAAAACGACGAAAGCTGCTCGCGAACTCTCGCAGATAGCAGTGTTATCAGCGCGAGCATTTGAGGGAGTGTTTTATGCCAATTAATCTTGACTAACATTTCGGGTAGATTAACTCCCACACTGACAGCAAGGAAGGGAGAATCACGGGGGATTGTGTGAATACATTCGTCTCAATTATATATAATACATAACCAGCCAGGACAAGGCTATTGCTTGACATCTTCACAGAAACAAATTGTAAGTTACAAATGCCGCAGTCTTGAATATTGTTTGTTACCGTAGCACAGTGTTGGGGGGGGGGGGGGGGGAGAGAGAGAGAGAGAGAGAGAGAGAGGGGTTATTGTGACAGTGGTATACTGAAACAGCACAATAGAATTCAGAAAGAAAATGCAGACTTAAACAACGGGGAGAGAATTTTCATGTAAAATGTTTAAATCCATGCAGAGAAATTAGGGAGAATTAGACACGTGAGTTGCTGTGTGGTACTGATGCCTGACTCAATTACTCCCCCAGGTGTGCACTTGTGGGATTCAATGAGATATTGTGGCCGCTTATGTTCTTGCTAATCCAGGAGTCTACAGCCTGGTTCGGTAAGTAGCTCCACATCGTGGTCTGGTTATTGCTAGTTTGAAACACAATCACGTCTGACTTTAACTGTTCTTGGGTTCGTTATTCCTTCTCTCTATGCCTGGATCACAACTGTGTTTGTTCTGGTTATTGGTTGTTGTCTCTACATCTGAAATACAAGTAAATCTGCTTTCTAAAACCCTTTTCTGGTTTTTGGTTGTTGTCTCTACATCTGAAACACAAGTAAATCTGCTTTCTAAAACCCTTTTCTGGTTATTGGTTGTTGTCTCTACATCTGAAACACAAGTAAATCTGCTTTTTAACATTATTGAACTGGTTACTGATTGTCTCTCTGTGTGATTAAGCTTGCTGTAAAACATTATTGTTCAGGTCATTGCGTGTCTACAACTATATGTGTGAATCACTAACCAGCACAGTTCGCGGCGACCGCACTAGCCAGGCGGTGTTAACTCCTCAGGCTCAAGATCCCCCTGCCCTACACCGCAAGGCAGTAGATGATAGTTTTGAAGTTTTGACAGACAATACAGCATTCTAGTTCTGGTTATTATTTTGTCTCGATGTGTGAATCACAATTAAGTCTGCTATATAACATTATTATTTGAGTTATATCTTGTCTCTATGCCTGAAACACTACTAAGTCTGCTTTATTACATCTTCTTCTGATAATTCATTGCATCCATGTCTTGCAAAACAATTCAGTCTGCTTTCTCTAATATTTGTGTTCTGGTTATTGCTTGTCCCCTTAATCCCATTAGGCCTGCCTTATAACATGACTATTTCTATTATTGGTGGTCTCCATGCTTACAAACAACTAAGTCTGCTGTATACCTTTCTTGTTTTGGTTATTTATTGCATTTGTGGAAATCACCATGAACTCTACATTATAACAATATTGTTTTGCTAATTACTTGCCTAAGTCTGAAATACGAATTTGTCTGCTTTACAAAGTCTTGTTCTGGATATTTATAATGTATATTAGTTAATTAGTTAGTTAGTCTTTCTTCTTGAGCCTAAGGCGGCGCATAGGGCAGAAGTCCTGTCTCTCTATGCCTGGCGGTTCGCTGCTACCTGTTGTAGATCTTGGATATTTACTTGGCCATTGAATGAGCCTTCTCTGATGATGGTTCTACGCAGGGTCTCTCTTGGTCTTCCCCGTTTTCTTTTCCCTACTGGTGACCATAAGAGGGCTTGGTTGGGAAGTCTTGTCTTGTCCATTCTGAGTACATGTCCGATATAGTTCCAACGGCGTTTTATTATAAAATTGGATACAATGTCTTCCTAATTTCTATGGCGAAATTAAAATCCAGTCTTGTTTTATATAACATGTTTGTGTTGAATTACAGGTACGAATTACTGTCAAGTTGGAGAGCATCGGCAGCGCAATGGTTAGCATGCTGGCGTATCACTCTATTGGTCATGTGTTCGAATCTCCTTTGAGAATGGATTTATTTCAATAGGCCTAGGCAGAATCTTAACTTACCTTTTTGTTTCATGTCATTTATATCAACATTTACCAGACAACTTGTAACTGTAACTGGCATAGCAATGGAATTGTAGAACTCAGTAAAAACTTGAATCGCTAAGTCTGGTTCAGACAGTCCTTGGGGTGTCTCTGTCACGACAGCATTGCTGCCGCCACCACCCATCTTTGTTGGCTAGTAGTTTGGTTGTGACTGATGTTTCATTCGTAAGTCCGATCTATTGGCGCACAGATGGTTTGATCCGTGCGACATCCTGCATCTACCGGACTGTAGGTGGTGTGCACACTGTCCCCCGGACCAAGTGCCACAGACATCTACCGGACTGCAGATAGTCCCCCGGACCCAATGCCACAAATATCTACCGGACTGCAGAAGGTGTGGATATTGTCCCCCTGACCCAGTACCACAGACATCTACACTAGAGCTGTGTGGCAGGGCTTGCCGTCTCTTCTCCAGGCTCAGAAAGCCGCGGGGAGTGCAAGACCGGTACTGGAATGTCACATCTGCGGAGAGACTTATTAGAATGTAGGTCATGATTCAACATAACATTCGAGAACTGGATGGGTTGGACGTTGTTGGTGATGTTGACGTCACGGGTTTAAGTATCTCAATGTAAAAGATTACAACCACACAACCAGAGGGACCACTAAGCCTTGTAACATGACTACCGGAAAATGTCCGGCTAGCTTATCGACATAGGATAAACACTATAGCTTGCTGCTATAGGATGTAAACGGGTCTGTTACCTTATACACTGTCACATAAACACACACGCACGCTTGAGAGCGCGCACACACACACACACGCATACACACACACACACACACACATATATATATATATATATATATATATATATATATATATATATATATATATATATACACACACACACTGCTTTTTCTGTCCCTTTGTTTTCTTGAAAACACGGACCTTCATAGCCCTTGAACATATGATACATTGCTACTCAGAAAACACCGACCATAATACCCCATGAAAATATTATTCATTGTTTCCCTGGAAACATCGATCACAAAATACCTGAAAATGTGATCAATTGTTTCCCTGAAACATCCACCGCTATCTGCGTGAAAATATGATCTTTTGTTTCCCATGAACCAACCATCACCATATCCCTGAAGACATATTTCCTATTGACTCCACCAAAACGCGTCCCGTTGTTTTCTTGAAAATGTGTCCCGCTGTTCCCCAGAAAACAACTCGCTCTATTTTCCCTCAAAACGTGTCTTATCGCCTCCGCCTCCACCCCACCCCCCAAGCATGTCATATTTTGGGGGGTCCCACTATGTGCCTTTTAGCCCATTGTGGTCATTTTATAGGGCCCCTTATTCTCACTATGTGTCTTTAGATCCACGGTCAATCTATCAGTGTTAGTGGACAGTGATTTGGTGATTCAAATTTGCAGTTTGGATGACCGCCTCTGCACCTTGGCCAGATCAAGTACAGATAAGTTTCCACTTTGATCTTAGCTAAAAGGCCGAGAAATTGTTGCCATCACAACATGCCCCGTTGTTGTCTTGAAAATGTGTCCCGTTGTTTCCCATAAAACACATCCCTTTATTTCCCCCACCGGTCTTGCTGTTTCCCCCAAAGCATGTCATATTTGTAGACCTCTTAGTCACACTGTGCCATTCGGCCCATCGTGGTCATGTTTACCTGTGAGAAATCTACCAGTTTTTCTTTTCCTTGTAAAAATGTATGTCATAGTTTCCGCTTAAAAGTATACCATTATTTCTCTTATAAAGCGCCTACATGTGTTTCCCTTTTAAAACAATCTACAATTTTTTGCCTCAAATAATTTACCAATGTTTCCCTAAAAATATATCATTGTTTCGATGAAATATGCTTCATTGTTTCCCTTAAAGCGTCTAAACTTGTTCCCCTGTCAGAAGTATACCATTGTTTCCATGTAAAACGTCCATTATTTTTTTTTCTCTGTAACAAGACAACAATTGTTTCCATGTAAAACGTCACCCATTGTTTCCATATAAAACGTCTACCATTGTTTCCATGTAACAAATCTACCATTGTTTCTCGTTAAAACGTCCACCTTTGTGTCCCTGTAAAAAAGCCTACCATTGTTTCCATGTGACAAGTCTACCATTGTTTCAATGTAAATCATCATCATCAAGTGCCTTGCCAACTGACGTATGCGTTCATGACTCTCCACAGATCTCTGTCTTTGGTTTCCTGGATTAACTCTGCCATTGATATTCCTCCATGCCACCGTCGCAATCCATCCAGCATCATTTCTAGTGGTCTGCCTCTGCCTCTCTTCCCCTCGATCTTTCCAGTTGTCACGATGTTCTCCAGCGCCTCTCTTCTCATCACATGACCAAGAAAAGCTTTTTTGTCTCTTTCTTATTGTTGTATATAATGTTCTAGTTTCGCCAGCCTCTTTAAGGCATTCGTCGTTAGTTACTTTGGCAGTCCAAGGAATTCGCAACATTCGTCTCAGGAACCACATCTCTGTTGCTTCCAATCTCTACATAATTTGTTCATATATTCCAAGATTGACAGCCATAAGCAAAACAGGTTCTGTATAGCACCTCAGCACTCTCTTTCTTACATTCAATGATAGCCACTTATTGCATAAGATATTCTTCATTTTTTTAAATGCAGCCTTTGCTTGCCCTATTCTGCTCTTGATCTCTGTTGTGCATCTTCCATCTGATGTTATAAATGTCCCTAGATATTTAAAACTATCCACTTCGTGAAGCATTTTCCCTTCTATCTCTATTTCACATTTGGGTGTTACCTGTTTCTTCGATATCACCATTGTTATTGATTTCTTGATATTCAAGGAGAGTCCTTTGTTTGCGCTCTCTGTTACTACAGTGTCCAACAATTGTTGTAGATCTGTTGCACTATCCGCTATCAATACCGTGTCATCTGCATAGCGTATATTATTTATATTATAACCTCCAAATATTATTCCTGGCTTTTCTTTGATCTCTCTCATTATTACTTCGCTATAGGGGGCGAAGAGATCTGGTGACGAAACACATCCCTGTCTTACTCCCAACTTTATGTGTTCATAATTTCCTTCTTTATTTCCCATTTTAATTGCTGCTGTTTGGTTCTTCTTCTTCTTCTTCGTTCATCCGGAGTTTTTTTTTCGGACGTGATTGCGTTGGGCCTGTTTACAGCAGAGCTGCGTTCTTGCGCCGTTAGGCCGACACATCCGACTTCTGCGGGCATTTGTTGACCGGGTTGCTGTTTGGTTCCAGTAAATAGTTTTTATTATTCTGAGATCTGTCCCATCAATGTTAATATCTTCCAACATTTTAATCAGTTTATTATGTTTTACTTTATCAAGTGCTTTAGTATAATCTATGAAGCACAAATAAATGTCTTTCTTTGTCTCTACTGATCTTTCTAATAGTGTTCGTAATGTGTATATTGCATTGTTTGTACCTTTTCCTTCCACAAATCCACACTGTTCTTCACCAATTTCCATTTTTATTTTCTTCCTTGTTCTTCTCATTATAATTCTGTAAATAGTCGACAATTATTTCCTTGAAAAACGTCTACCGTTGTTTCCATATAAAACGTCTACAATTGTTTCCCTGTAAAATGTCTACTATTGTTTCTCTGTAAAAAGTCTACATTGTTTCCCGGTAAAAAGTGTACTATTCTTTCTCTGTAAATCAATCAATCAATCATGTGCCATGACGGAAAGCGTGGGCGGTCATGACTCGCCATTTCACTCGATCACCAGTGTCGTGGATCAGCTCAGTGTTCCTGTCTCGTCCATGCCATGTGGCCAAGCCATCCAGGTATTTTCCTCTCGGTCTCTGTAAAAGGTCTTTCATTATTTCCGTGTAAAACGTCTACCATTGTTTCCATGCAGACATGTTCTGTTGCTTCCTTTAAATTGTCTACCAGTGTTTCCCTTAAAAAGTCTACAACTGTATCTGTATAAAAGTCCAAGTAAAAAGCCTCTGAAAAACATCTGGCTAATGATGACATATAGTTGTGAGGTCAGGTAAATGACAGATCTAACAATGATGACATATAGTTGTGAGGTCAGGTAAATGACAGATCTAACAATGATGACATATAGTTGTGAGGTCAGATAAATGACAGATCTAACAATGATGACATATAGTTGTGAGGTCAGGTAAATGACAGATCTAACAATGATGACACATGTTCAGGTATATGACAGATCTGGCTAATGATGACATATATTTATGTGTTCAGGTAGATGAGAGATCTGGCTAATGATGACGATGAGAGATCTGGCTAATGATGACACATGATTGTATGTTCAGATTGATGACAGATCTGACAATGATGACACATACTTGTGTGTTCAAATAGATGACAGATCTGACAATGATGACACGTGGTTGTACATTCAAATAGATGACAGATTTGACAATAATGACATATAATTGTGGGGTCAGGTAAATGAAAGTTCTGACAATAATGACACATATGTGTGGGTACAGGTAGATGTTATAAGACAGACAGTGGGATAGACACCTTGTGCCACCTTTATTGAAAGTCAGAAGATCAATTGGTTTGGCCATGTCGTTAGAATGCAACACCAACAACTACCATCACTGGCCTTGCATCAAAGATCATCTGCGACGAGATCAAGAGGACGTCCAAGAAGAAAATTGATTGACAACATCAAAGACATTGTACAATCACACGGAATGCACTATCCAGTGCCGCTCACGGGGAGCTTGAATGCAAATTATTCCTCCCCACGACGCTTGACGGCAGAAGTGGAAGATGATGATGATGATGATGATGATGATGATGATGATGATGATGATGATGATGGCGGTGGTGGTGGTGGTGGTGGTGGTGGTGGTGGTGGCGGTGGTGGTATTGGTGGTGGTGGTGGTGGTGGTGGCGATGACGACGACGACGACGACGACGATGATGATGATGATGATGATGATGATGATGATGATGATGATGATGATGATGATGATGATGATGATGATGTAGATGACAGATCTGGCCAATGATGACATATAGTAATTGGTTCAGGCAGATGACAGATCTGGCTTATTGTGACACATATTTGTGGGTTCAAGTAGATGGCAGGTCTGGCTAGTGACAACACGTTGTTATAAGTTACATGCGTCGCATAATACTTGGCTAGTTTAGCGAGGCGCTGATGTCATTTAAGGCTCATGAACTAATGTCTCATGCGAACTCTGTATTAAAGACCCGCTCATTTATATGACAACGCTAACCTAGTACCTCGGATTGCCGACGGTTAGTTATGAAGAGATGTTTAGCTGACGAAGCAATTTTTTCAACAATTATTACCAGACGATAGTTATGCTTAAGGACTCAGTAATGTTAGTATTGCACATTCTCCATTTCAAAATTAAAATGCTGCACTTTTGCTTGCATCTGAGTCCATGAAAGTAACAGGACACATGTGTTAATTAAGTATTGATTGTTGTTAACAGAAGACAGCGGGACAGAATTCCATATCAAAGGGCAAAAACAAAAAAAAAGACAAATGTCATGAATATTTATAAGCACACGTTAATTCGCAACAGTCACTCCAAATGCTCTAGCATCTTGCTCTAGGAACAAGTGTACTATGAAGATTGACCACCTAGGTGAACTATCATGAATCAAGCATGAAGGTCTCTTCAGTGGAACCTTGAAATCAATACATTCATCTGTCAGTGGGAGTCAGTGGGAGTGGCACAATAATCGGCTTGTTGAGTCCCCAGTGAGTTGATTAACGAGACATCGAGACCAGGACTGAGTCTTGTCTACTGAGCTTTGTCATCATTCTGCACAGGAACGTGGCTCCGCCCACTAAAAATATCTCCAAAATCGAGGTAAGTAAATGAGTAGTTGCTTATGTAGGTAGTTCGAAAGGTAGTTGGAAATGAGTAGCTGGGTAAATAACTAGGTAGCTGGGCAATTAGATAAGTACGTAGGTAGCGGGTATGTAGTAATAAATAATAAATGTTTGCATATCCTTTACAGGACATTGCTGTCAACATCAGCATCTTTCATCTGATTGTTGATTTCTTGGCAAGATTACGCTCAGCAGTTTGCCATTGCTTTCTGAGCGGCCGGCTCACATACCCCGTAAGTTACCGACGCGATTCGAACCACTGCTGATTCTCACCGTCGTCACGTTACTTACGAGAGTATACGAGATTACGGAGATTTGGTTGCTAACCTCTAGGCCAGGAAGCCGGCGGGAAAGTAGTAGGTAGATATTAATTTAGTAAGCAAGTAGGTAGAGAAGTAGCTGGGTAAGTAGGTAGCTATGTTGGTAGTTGGGTAAGAAAAAAGGCAGATAGAAAGTTCGGTAAGTAGGTAGGTCGATAAACATTTATGTAAAAATGTAAGTAGGTAATACATTTTTTAAGTATCTAGGTAGATAAACAATCGGATACGCAGGCAGGTGGATAGGTAGTTTGGTAGGCAGGTAGTTAGATAAGAAAGTAAGTAGGTAGGCAGGTAGTTGGATAGAAAGTTGGGTTAGAAGGTAGGTATATAGGTAATTAATTGCCGAATCTGTTGCGAAGGGTTACGGATGTAGTTCGTGATCCCGCATACTGCGTTCGAAACACAGCTGTGGGCGACTTGGCAGCCCTTGGCAACCGCCCTACGTTGGCTTTTTTAAAATAATGAAATGGTGTGTGTGCCGGTCGTTCAGAAAGCAATGGCAAATTACTGAACGTACACTTGGCCAGGAATCACGAACAGCCAAAAAATGCTGGGGTTGACTGCTACGTCCTGTAAAGGATATACAACTAAATTTTTCATATAGGTAATTGGGAAAGTATGTAGGTACATAGGTTCATCAGCAAGTAAATGTATAAGTTTGTGTTCTTGTAGGTGGGTTGGCAATATGCTGGTTGGTAAGTATGTATATTATTTGGTAGCTGTGTAGATAGGCAAGTAGATTGGTACATAGTTTGGCAGTTGGGAAGGTGTTCTAGAGAAGTTAAGACGAGTAGGGTGGTAAGTAGGTGGGGGGGGGGGTATTTAAGTAAACAATTAGGGTGGTAAGAAGATAAGCTGACATATACAAGGTACGCGAGAAGATAGGTAAATAGATATGTAGAGTCTTACAAGGTTAGACATTTAGCATGTCTGTCTATATGTAATTCGGGAGTCTCCGTGGTGAAGCGGTCAAGTCGTCTGCCTCTCACTCCGAAGGTTGTAGGTTCGTTTCCGGGCTACGTCTTTCGTTTCACGAGTGCATTTTTCTCGGAGACTCCTGGGGGTCGTCTGGCGCTATGGAGTTCATGCTTTGTGCGACGCTTTCAACAGGCCTCCCTGCGGAAAGAGACCGAACCATATGGGATTATACCTGGTGCAATGTAGTCGATCCTCTCGACTTTTGAGACGTTGTGTCTATATGAAAACATATACATTTGTACCTATGTGTAGTCAGATAGGTACGTGGGTAACGAACAAACGAACGAACGAACAAACAATCTTTATTTTCAGAGAGTTAAGAATTGGAGTACGTAGAAAATTTGGATTGGGAAATAGAAATGATGCAGTTGACAAATTAATAGAAATTTGCACAGAAAATGAGTTAACGATAGCCAACACACTTTTTAAATAACACCCAAGAAGACTCTTCACATGGAAGTCCCCGGACAGTATTACCAAAATCCAGATAGATTATATTTTAATACAAATAAGATGGAGATCATGCATAACATCTGCAAAAACCCTACGAAGTGCAGACTGTGATACAGATCATCAGTTATTAGAAGCAGATCTGAAATTAAAACTCAAAAGACTTACCCGAGGACCAAGGCCACTTCGTTTTGATCTCACAAAAATACCAGATGCATACAACGTAGAAGTGAGGAATCGTTTTGGGGTCTTGATGTCTGTACAAGAGGAAACTACAAATGATGAACTGGCAGTACAAGCTAGAGATATCTTGATAGCAGCAGCCAAAGATTTAACTCCGACCAGGACTAAGCAACATAAGCCATGGATTACACCATGCACGTTAGAATTAATAAAACAACGAAAGGAACTGAAAAAGAAAGGAGAAACCGATAACAGTAGGATGAGGTATAAATATTTAACACGAGAAATAAGGAAGAACACAAGAAAGGACAAAAACCAATATATACAAGATTGTTGTATTAAAATAGAGCAATATCATAAGAATGGAAGAGATTACGAAATGTTCAAAGAAATGAAGTTATTTACAAAAAATGTTCAACCGCAATTAAATGTTATCTGTGACAAGTTGGGAAATACCTTAACAGAATCTAGACACATTCTAGAAAGATGGCAGGAATACTGCAGTGGAATGTTTGATATGAATGGTATACATGAACCAATGACAGCGGAATCAGAACCTGAAGCCTCATGAAATTGCATGGGCAATAAAGAACCTGAAGAATGGTAAATCACCTGGATGTGATGAGATACCAGCTGAACTAATTAAAGTTGGAGGAGAAGAAAGCATACAAATCTATCATGCATTATGTAAAAAAGATATGGAAATATGGTATATGGCCAAAAGATTGGAAGAGAACTATCTTCATTCCAATACCAAAAAAGGGCAACCTGAAATTATGCACCACTATAGAACTGTTGCCCTGATCAGTCATGCAAGTAAAATTCTACTAATTCATAATGGGAAGACTTCGTAAGGAAATGGAAGAAGAGATTAACGTGGTTCACGATGGATTTAAACAAGGAAGAAGAACAAGAGATCACATTCTCAACATGCGTTTAATAATATAAAAGTGTAGAGAATTTAATGTAAACCTATTCTCCTGTTTTGTAGATTATTGAAAGACATTTGATTGTGTACAACATCAGAAACTTTGGGAAATCATGAGGAATATAGGCTTTCCATCACATGTAGCACAACTCATAAAAATTGTTTATCTAGAGGACCAACAAGCAGGGGTTAGAATAGATGGCGAGACATCAGATTGGTTTGACATCAAGAAAGGTGTCCCTAAGGCCTGTGTGCTGCCACCCTATTTGTTTAACCTGTACGCCGAAAATATAATGAGAAATGTCAGAGATGATATAACCAGGGAGCAATATGATGCCCTAAATATCGGTGGTCATGAAATACCAGAGATTCAATATACTGATAATACAATATTACTATCCACAACACAGACTGGTATAGAAAACTTTAAAACCTTGACCCAAAGAAATAGTGAAAATCACAACTTATATCTTAACATAGCAAAACCAAAGATATTGCACACAGATAAAACTACTATGGAGAAATAAATATATGTTAATGAGGAAAGATTGGAGGTGGTAGAAAATTTTGAATATCTTGGGTCATTGATTACCAACAACGATGACACAATGAAAGAAATTAAACGACGACTATCAATTGCTCTTCAAAGACTAATACAACTGAATAAATTATGGAGTGGGATAGACAGAACTACAAAAATTAGATTTTTAAGAGCATGCATCTTTCCCATTGCAACATACGCCTGTGAGACCTGGTCACTTACAAACAAGCTGAACAGCGCATAAATGCTTTTGAATATAAATGTTATAGACGTGTTCTAAGAATATCTTGGGTAAAGAAAAGAACAAATGCATCCGTACTTCAAGAGCTGAATATTGAAGAGGGCTGGCTATTAAAGACGAAAAAACAAAGAAAATTGATATATTTTGGTCACTTGAAACGTCATGAAAGTTGCTGCTTTTTTTTTGGGGGGGGGGGGATATTCTGTCTGTGTAGATATTAAATAGAAGTGGAGATAGTACACATCCCTGTCTCATTCCTGTATTGACTTTGAACATATCTGATATACCTTTTTATGTTTTTACTGCACTTTGGCTCGAGTGGCACATGGCTGTGATGTTTTCTATCAATTATCCTTATATCCCGTAGTCTTCAAGGTTCCATAATTTGTATCTGTCTACTCTATCGAAATCCTTTTGCTGATCTACACACACAGTATCCTTTCATCTGAAGTAAAGTGTTCAAAATTTTCTGAATCTTTTCTGTCAAGGCTGCAATAAGCGTCTGTAATTTTATTTTATTTTTTTTTCCGCATATCCTTTACAGGATATCGCTGTCAACAACAGAATCTTTCAGCTGATTGTTTATTTCTTGGCAAGATTACGCTCAGTAGTTTGCCATTGCTTTCTGAGCACTGTCACTGGGTCTTAGAAAAGAAATTATCGCATGTTACAAAGACCCAATTTCAACTGATGGTTGCACACACTAGATAATTATTGAGGCCTCAGAGTTACGGATTTGCAGACGAATGCTGAACATTCCTTGGACAGGCAAAATGAGTAATCTGAATGTTTTGAATCAAGCTAACGAGCAAAGTCAACTTACCACAAACACTAGAAAAAGAATGTCATCATATGTGAACATACAATGTGGAGAGACTGTGAAACGCGCTGTGATAAAAATACAGATTTATAGAAAGAAATAAGACGGAAAACAACGAGAGAAGATTTTTTGGTGGCAGATTATTGTGTGGTTATAACTGTTGCTGACATGATTCTAGATCTCCCTGCTGCCCGCTCTATAAATGCTTTCTGTGCCTCGTTAGATAGCATTAGGGCTAATCCTCCACTGGCAGGAGCATACGACAACACTAGTTTCATCCTCTTCATAAACTCCTGTAACTGACATATATTGCTTGTCCGACGATAGAGCAGTGCTCTCAAATTAAACATTGTCGCTGTTATTGTTATCGCGCTTGTTATTGTGTACTAACAAAACAACTGACATGATGATTTTTCAGATAATTCAGTGCGAGAGAGAATTGTGCTGATTGGCATGTCCAGAATTTAGTGACACTAACTTATCGGCAATTGCCGGCGTCCTTGTATACATTATTATAACTCTTAGCCCCTAAACATGTCAACAAATTATTTCCACTCCTTTTCTCTCCAACAGATTCCATCTCAGGCACCGAATCTGACTGTCCCATTAACTGGTTTTTGATAGATCCATTGTGACGCGAAAGCCACACACGTACTTCATGCCAACCAAGTGTCATCGGAAGTCACTTCCTTCTCATCGCAACACTGCTCTCATATAACTCCCACTCTATTGTCACTCCACAGCTCACTCAATGATCCCAGGCCCAGTTTCTACTGTCACAACATCTCTCTCTCTCTCTCTCTCTCTCTCTCTCTCTCTCTCTCTCTCTCTCTCACACACACACACACACACACACACGCGCGCACTCATTCACTCACGCAACCTCACACCCGAACAGCTCCCAAACGCACCCCTCAAAGTATGAGCTATTGATGTGGGTTAATGACAGACACAAGCCTATAGTTATTTGAAGGATTCCATCGCATATCTATGTACCATGTAATTGGCAATAATTAGCTGTGTGTACAGTAACAATAATGTATCACCAACATTGTCATCAGATGTCTTGTCGACTGACGTTTTCGATAAGGTCGCTCAACTATTGTTCTCCGTCATATTTTGTCAAAGCGCATGGTGTTGTTTTGTTATGTCACTAAGACTGTCCAATATCTATGTATATCGACACTTAATTTCTAATCTAACCCTATTTTATTTCCTCTGACACACACCTGATCGACATTATGGTGTCTCCCGGCCCCGCTTGACTGTCGCCAGTCGTCCCTAGGGGGGAAGTGGAGTCAACAGGCACACTGTTTAAAATCCTTTTCCTTATCGTGGGCTTCTGCCGGACCTTTGTCTACAAACCCCCTGTCAGTCTTAGGTACACTATCTCTGTCTCTCTCTCTCTCTCTCTCTCTCCTCTTCTTCTTCTTACCACTAAACAATACCCTTCATATTGTTTCATAACATACCCACAAGAGACTGTATTTTAACAAATGATAAACTAAACATTTAATACAGAAAAGTGTCACGCGTGTGTGTGTGCACTGTTTGCGTGTGGAAATATGTAGTGTTTTCTATGGTGTATGCGAGAATAGATTAGTGAGCTCAGGATCGTTCTTCATCATGTTAGGCCATGCAACATCACACCACAGTAACTTCGGAGCAGGTCTCACCGAATGAAGCATCTCCCCGAATAATGGTTGACTTCTTGGAGTTAATCATATATAGTCTGGGTGACTGTTCTCCACTACTGAATATGGCCTATTAATGCCCATGAATCAGGAACACACTATGTACTTAATATGTTCATTAAGATCCCGATACCCACGAAGATCTCCTTATATCTCACACGAGTTTAAAGACAACTTTCAGTCCGGTTGCAGAATGTTACTGAATGAGTGTCTTTACTCTGCAACCTCTCTACAACATATAGTGATGGTCACTCGACATAGTCACCATTACTTTAAAATCACTGTTATTCCACCTCTCTACCTAATATTGTCATTGTCTATGGAGGTGTTAATAGTTTCATAAAAACAACTGCCTTGGGCACTCAATCACCGCTACACTGGCCCTTTCAGGATAACACTCTTGATTTCTATGAGTCTATAATTTTTGGAACGATGTCCCATTTCCGAGGCCATTTAGTATAAATGCACTCAGTGTGATAGCCATTGTTCACACCTCTGTGTTGTACATCAGCTCTTCTCTACAATGGAATTGCACTCAGTGTGACTGTCATTGTCCACACCTCAGAGTAATATTTTCCTTCTTCTACACTGTCCTTAATTTCTCCGGTACAGTACAATATCACTCCGTGTGACTGGCATTGTCCACACCTCGTAGTAATACTTCCTTGCTTTTACCCCGTGGAACCTGGTGAAAATAAAACATTCTGTGAGAGACAAACCCTATTCGAATCCACTGTATGTGATTGTAGGCCAAAGGCCACTCAGACATGTATCCTGGTTGTCGCGAGATTGCCATGAGTTAAACAGATAAATATTCCCGACGTTTGCTTGGCGTGTATTTTCAGCACCATTATTTTACTAACTGGAAAAACACCGCGGATGTCAAAATCTCAGGACAATATTTGTAGCTGCACGTGTACATCTATAACGGATTTGGAACGGTCGGTGTTGATGGTGACAGGTCCTGGCATCGCCTTGATTAGTTTGTCTACATTTGAATGTAAATGGAAGCAGTGGGGTCAGCCCATCTACACATTTGGTGTTGAGTGAGAAGGAAGGGATACACCGAGTTGGCAGTTCATTACCAGTTAGAATCACATATATTGTCACCACGGAACAGAAGATTGACAAGTTTGTCAACATTTGAATGCAGATGGAAGCCGTGAGATCACAATGGCAGATGTAAAACGGAAGTACTTAGTAGGGAGAAAACAGTACATATGTCAATTCTTGGTTTCCGGAACATGAAGAGTTTGACGGGGTTATTTGCAACTGTTTGTTGGAAGTCGTCATAAAATTCGCTGGCTTGTTTTGAGAATCTTAACAATTACTGACAACTTTGACAGGATTTAAGCCCGGAAAAATAGATCCTTGCAAATGGTTGATATGTCCAAATAACACCTGTGTGGGGGAGAAGAGGATAAAGTCACGTGGACAACTTTGGTAGTTTGCCATATAAACTCTAGTTGTGACCAGCTAGGGAGGAATTGAAATTATGCTTTAGTCAGAGTGCCAGGGCACGGCAGCGCCTAGTGGAAATAATATCTACCGTGTGTTAATTAGTGACTTAATTTTACACGTGCCTATAATGGCAGATGTAGATATGATTGATAGGACTGCAGTGGTGCCATTTAAGGTATAACCTATTATAATATATTCGTTATAATTACTTTAGGCAGTAGCCTTGTTAAACTATAGTGTGATGATTAGCACTGTTAGTGGAAACTAGCTAGAGTAGGGAAGTGATACTTGACTCTGTTAGCTAGAATAGATTAGTGAAGTGTTGATAAGCTTTACTAGTTGAGAATTGAGTAATGAGGGATAATTGGGATTTCCCGTAGGTGTCCCTTGTGGGAGGGGTTCCACATTCTGTTTGCTGATTTTTTCTTTGTCATAACCTGATTCGATTCTAGGTGGGTAGCTAATCTACTCTATGACTAAGTCTAGTTAGCTAACGATCATTAGGCAAGGTGATAGGCTTACACTCAGCCGAAAGAATCATGAACTAGTACTATCACCAGGTGTGTTGTTTCTATCCTAGGTTCCCTACCAGATCCAAGGAAGCTCAATAAAGTTTTGGGAAGGAAGAAAATCCCAGTCTGAAGAACACCAGTTCGGCAATCAATAAAGATTGCTTACAGACGTGATTAAAAGCTAGAGGGAGGTTGATTCACCCAACATAGTGAAGATTACAGTTGCACCATACAGCATTAAACAGTGGTAACGAACCGAGAACCGGTTAAGAGTAACTAGTGTTAGTACAGTAACAATTAACATTAGTAATTAGCACTTGCGGACTGAATGGTTCGATGTGCAACGAGGATGATCTGTCGACTAACACTTAACTTTACTAACTGTGTAAACACTAGAAAAGAACTTGTGCAGTTGGTTAGAGAACATTAGGAACGGACATTGTGTAGAGTGAATCCGGTCCATAAGTAACTGTTCATACCACCGGTGTCTATTTCTCATGTTCATGAAATGGGATTACCAGAGGTCTACAGAAGCAAAGCAGTATCCGGCAGGATGGTTCCGGCAACGGGTGAGACGTACTTGTTCTGACGTAACGTGCTGTGGTCTATCTTTGCTGTGATCAGCGGACTGAGCTGATGTCTGAGAGTCAGATTCTCTACACTGTATAGAACACATCACACATTTTCTTCGCATACACGTCTCATACACGTTACACTTTTATTTTAATAAATTAATCTGTATTAATTTCTAGAAGTAAGAGTTGTTGAGTATGTTGCGTTGGGGAAGTATGAGAAGGGGGCATAGTACGACAGTGTGAGAGTGATAGGAAAAGGTGTCCATAGGCTGATGGAGTGTGTTGGACGGAAGCTGGTGGATTCTCCAGAATATTGAGGGGGAAAAAAATAATATTATAATGTGGGTGTCGGATCTCCTCACTCCAGGGACGACACTTTAAAGGAGGACACGACATTACTGGGGGCTCGTCCGGGATATTTGGACAGTGGGATCTCTCGTAAACGGGATATTTGGACAGTGGGATCTATCGTAAACGTGATCTTTGGACAGCGAGATCTCCCGTAAACGGAATCCTTGGACAGCGAGATCTCCTGCAAGCAGGAACGTTTGACAGGGGGATCTTCTGACAACGGGGTCTTTTGACACGGGATCCTTAGTTATAAAAGGGAGATATCATTTTGGAGAATCCAGCTAGAGTGAATGTGGATAGGGGTTAGGATTAATATCTTACCTGTTCACACTTCACACGTCTGCATAGGTCTGTGGTCCTGATTCTACTCTTGTCACTGAGTGAATGTACTGTGTGTGGTAATATCGAGATTTATAGTACTTGTTCATATATCGGTATAGTAATTTGCAGTTATATTGTACTAGACCTGCTAGCTTACCTCTCTGTATAATGGCCACCCCTAAACTTAGCACGTTAGAATTAAAGGAAAGGGGGGAAGAAATGGGATTGGCTGGGTCTGCTCTAACGGATTACATACAGGAAGTGGAGAGAGAGTATCGTCAAGCAGAAAGGGATGATCGAAAGGCCGAGCTGGAATTGAGAAGGATGGAGTTGGAACAAGCAGCTAAGAAATTGGAAGCTGAGCAAGCAGCTAAGAAATTGGAAGCTGAGCAAGCAGCTAGGAAATTGGAAGCTGAGCAAGCAGCTAGGAAATTTGAAGCTGAGCAAGCAGCTAGGAAATTAGAAGCTGAACAGGAAGCACAGAAAAGGGAGCACGAGTACCGGATGAGGGAACTCGAGTTGAAGAGTCAATCTAATGGAGAAACTGAGGGAGCAGTTGGAGGTTCCTCCATCCCAGGATCAACACCAGTAGGTGGACATGGGTACCATGCTATGAAGTTTCCTTTAGCGGTCTACGAGGAGGACAAAGAGAAGATTGATCAATACCTTCAACGCTTCGAGGCTATGTCAGTTGCTATGGGTCTGGAGCGTAACAAATGGAATCTTAAGCTATCCCAGGGATTACGCGGGACATGATACGAGGTTTATACTCGCCTGCCACCAGGACATGAGAACAATTATGATGAATTAAAGACGGCTCTGCTGAAACGATTCGAGGTTACATCGCATACCTACCGGAAAAAATTTCGAGCGGCGAGGCGAGAACCGGGAGAGTTGTTTGCCGCCTACAGTTTGCGTCTTGAATCTTATCTCCATAAGTGGATGGATTTGGCTGGGTTCGCACATGACTATGAGAGTCTGGAAGAGCTCATGGTGGTCGACCAGCTGAAGAAGCAAATGTCTAAACCTCTCAGGACGTTCCTGGGAGAACAAGGAGCGGAACGTATTGACCTCGTGAATAAATTAGCAGAACGGTTCGTCGAGGTACATGGGGAGGCAGGGGAAAACCTTTCCACCAACACCAAAAGTCAAGAGAAACATGACAAGAAGAAAGCCAAAAACTCAGGAACCAAAAAGTGGGAACCTTATGTGCAAAAATCAGAGGATAGTTCAGAGAAGAAGAAGGAGGGAAGCAAGAGCACCTCAAGCTCTACACCTAAACGACCGTGGTCGGAGAAGTGGTGTTCAATTTGTAAGTCACCCTCTCACAATACGAGGGACTGCAAATCGAAGGCTAAGAACCCTCATTTTGCAGCATGTCAAGTGACTTCCAAGGAGGTTGTCACGGAAAATGCCAAGGTCAACAAGGAAGCTCGCCACCAGGAGAGCTCATTCAAGTCCGACAATAGAAAATCTAGGACAGGGAAATGGTGCAACGAATGCAAGTCAAACACGCACAATGCTATTGACTGCAGGGGAAAGTCAGGAGACACTCAATTCGTCGTGTGCTCAGGGAAACCTAAGGTGGAGCCCACCGAACAGGTCGAGGCCGAGGAAGAGACTCCAGACCAGGAGAAACCACCTGTAGTGGAATTGGTAGAGGTTAACGGTCGTCAAGTGGAGTGTTTATACGACACAGGACTGGACGGGGAGGCCGTGATTTCTGCGGATCTAGTACATCCAGAACAATTCACAGGTGAAACATTGGATATACAGCCTGCACAGAAGAGTGCTGTAACCATGAAGTTGCCCATTGCTAATGTGGAGATTCGGTCAAGGTACGTCACCGGCACCATCAAGGCCGCTGTATTGACCGATCCCATTTTTCCAGTCATCCTAGGTTGCCGGTATGTCTTTCTGGGAATGCCCAGGGAGCCTATTCATATGGGAGCAATGCAGACTCGCTCTCAGGCGAAAACGGAAGAGGCAGACGCAATTGTGACTAACCCAATGCCGGAGGAGCTACGAACTGCCCAGAGTGAGGATGATACTTTACGTCCTTGCTACAAAAAGCTGCAGAAAAGTGCTGATCAACCAGGACGGGGGCAGTACTACATGAAGAATAGGATACTCTACAGGAGAGCAGGAAGGGGAGACAACCTATACGGTCAGTTGGTCGTCCCAAAAGCTCATCGGTCCCAGATTCTTCATATGGGGCATACCATCTCCTTTAGTGGACACATGGGTATTGCCGCCACCATGCAGCGGATTTCCTGCCACTACTATTGGCCGGGAATGACAGATGATGTGCGTCGGTATGTGAAGTCATGCCCTGAGTGCCAGAGGGTGGCACCGAAACACTGGACAGCACCGGTGATGTTGGGTGAGATGCCCATCATGAACTCTCCTTTCGAGAGGGTAGCCATCGATATCGTGGGTCCACTTCCCAGGACTAGGAAGAGGAACATGTATATACTCACAATGGTGGATTGCTGTACAATGTGGGGTGAGGCTATACCGTTGACCACGATTGACTCGAAAAGAGTGGCGGACGCACTGATGGAGGCCTTTACCAGATTAGGCTTTCCGGATCAAATTCTGACGGACAATGGATCTCAGTTTTGTGGAAAACTCATGGAGGAGGTATTTAGGGTGTTTCACTCTAACCACATACATACCAGCCCTTACCACCCTCAAGCCAATGGACAAGTGGAGCGTTTCAACGGCACGTTGATGACAATGCTCAGGAAATTAGCGCAGGAAAAACCTGATAGGTGGGATGAATATATCCCAGCAGCACTTTTTGCCTATCGGGAAGTTCCTCATGGCTCAACAGGACTACCACCCGCTACGTTGCTGTTTGGTCGTCCAATCAAAGGACCGTTGGAAGCCATGTTGAGGAGTTGGACTGAAGAGGGGACGTCAGAAGAAGTGATCTCATCCTACAAATACGTGGAGGAACTGAAAGAAAAACTCCACAAGGGATGGACTCTGGCAAATCAAAACTTGAAAAAGGCCAGGAAAAGACATGCGGCTTACTACAACCGTAGGTCTAAAGAAAGATCTCTAGAGGTGGGAGATAAAGTCTTGTTGCTACTCCCAACGGGAAACAACAAACTGGAGATAGGTTGGCAAGGACCATTTCCCGTGGAAAGGGTGATATCCAGAACCAACTATCAAATCCGGATCCGGGGAAAGTCGAAGATTTTCCATATCAATCTCTTGCGGAAATACGAAGAGAGACCCGGAGACAAGGCAGCTCACCTCATGGCAATGGCTGTTGCAGTGGAGACAGAAGTGGGAACCAGCGAGGGCAGGGAATATCCCTTAGTACACCAGGAAACCTATAGGGATGTGCAAGTGAACCCTGATCTGACCTCCCAGGAGAGGGAAAGGATAACCCAGGTTCTCAAGTCTCATAAGGAGATACTGACTGATAAACCAGGACGAACGAGGTTGGTTGAGTTCGAGATGACTTTGACCACACAGGAGCCTGTTCGCCAAAAGGTTTACCCAGTGCCATTCTCTAAAGAAAAGGCCCTGGAGGAGGAAATAAAAAAACTGCTGGAGGATGACGTGATTGCACCATCCACATCCCCATACAATGCGGGGGTAGTTTTGTTACGCAAACCAAGTGGAGAACACAGGTTGTGTATAGATTACCGACTGCTGAACAGTCATACACAGTTTCAGGTGGAACCTTTGCCGAATCCAACTCAGTTATTCGCTAGGCTCCATAAGGCTCGGTACTTTTCAAAGGTGGATCTGAGTCGGGGGTACTATCAGATACCAGTCAAACCGGAGATTCGACCACTGTTAGCTTTCAGTACACCCAGTGGACACTACGAATTCAAGGTCATGCCCTTTGGACTCAGCAATGCACCTAGTGTGTTTACACGCATGATGAGGACTTTACTAGATCCGTTACAGGATCCGTCCATCATCTCATTCATGGATGATATTCTGATTTCCAGTGACAGCCTGGATGACCACTTACAATCCTTGGAGAGAGTGTTTAATAGGCTCAAGGAAGCAGGGCTTACTGCTCGTCCAACCAAGTGCATGATTGGTTACCAGACTCTGGAATTTCTAGGTCACACCATCACTCCAGGACGCATTGTTCCAGAAGAGAAGAACCTGGAGAAAATCAGAAATGCACCAAGGCCAAAACCGAAGAAGGATGTGCGATCTTTTCTCTCGTTGTGTGGGTTCTACCACAAATTTATCCCACATTTCACTGAACTGGGAGCTCCGTTGACCGAAACCTTGAAAAAGGGATTACCGGATCAAATCATTTGGACACCAGAATGTGAGAATGCCTATAGTCAGTTAAAGGAGGCCTTGGTCAGCAAACCTGTATTACAGCTCCCTGACCTTTCCAAACAATTTGTGTTGAGAACAGATGCGAGTGCGATTGGAATTGGAGCCGCTTTGTTACAGGAAGGAAAAGACGATGCTTCGGTTTTGAAACCTGTGGCATACGCAAGTAAGAAACTTCTACCGGCGGAGAGGAATTATTCAACCGTCGAGAGAGAATGCTTGTCCCTCGTATGGGCAGTGCAAAAATTTCAGCCATATTTGTATGGAGTTAAGTTTCGGGTTCAGTCGGATCATCAGCCCCTGATGTTCCTGGCTACTTCTCAGAAGCTCAACGCACGTTTGATGCGGTGGTCGTTGTTACTTCAACCGTATAATTTCACAGTAGAGTACATTCCTGGGAAGGAAAATGTTGGAGCGGATTTCTTGTCAAGACACCCAGCTCCTGAAGAAGAGGAATGAATTAATCTGGATTTAACTCATGGTGGAGGAGAGTGAGATGGACTACTCTCTTAAGAGGGGGCCTATGTCGCGAGATTGCCATGAGTTAAACAGATAAATATTCCCGACGTTTGCTTGGCGTGTATTTTCAGCACCATTATTTTACTAACTGGAAAAACACCGCGGATGTCAAAATCTCAGGACAATATTTGTAGCTGCACGTGTACATCTATAACGGATTTGGAACGGTCGGTGTTGATGGTGACAGGTCCTGGCATCGCCTTGATTAGTTTGTCTACATTTGAATGTAAATGGAAGCAGTGGGGTCAGCCCATCTACACATTTGGTGTTGAGTGAGAAGGAAGGGATACACCGAGTTGGCAGTTCATTACCAGTTAGAATCACATATATTGTCACCACGGAACAGAAGATTGACAAGTTTGTCAACATTTGAATGCAGATGGAAGCCGTGAGATCACAATGGCAGATGTAAAACGGAAGTACTTAGTAGGGAGAAAACAGTACATATGTCAATTCTTGGTTTCCGGAACATGAAGAGTTTGACGGGGTTATTTGCAACTGTTTGTTGGAAGTCGTCATAAAATTCGCTGGCTTGTTTTGAGAATCTTAACAATTACTGACAACTTTGACAGGATTTAAGCCCGGAAAAATAGATCCTTGCAAATGGTTGATATGTCCAAATAACACCTGTGTGGGGGAGAAGAGGATAAAGTCACGTGGACAACTTTGGTAGTTTGCCATATAAACTCTAGTTGTGACCAGCTAGGGAGGACTTGAAATTATGCTTTAGTCAGAGTGCCAGGGCACGGCAGCGCCTAGTGGAAATAATATCTACCGTGTGTTAATTAGTGACTTAATTTTACACGTGCCTATAATGGCAGATGTAGATATGATTGATAGGACTGCAGTGGTGCCATTTAAGGTATAACCTATTATAATATATTCGTTATAATTACTTTAGGCAGTAGCCTTGTTAAACTATAGTGTGATGATTAGCACTGTTAGTGGAAACTAGCTAGAGTAGGGAAGTGATACTTGACTCTGTTAGCTAGAATAGATTAGTGAAGTGTTGATAAGCTTTACTAGTTGAGAATTGAGTAATGAGGGATAATTGGGATTTCCCGTAGGTGTCCCTTGTGGGAGGGGTTCCACATTCTGTTTGCTGATTTTTTCTTTGTCATAACCTGATTCGATTCTAGGTGGGTAGCTAATCTACTCTATGACTAAGTCTAGTTAGCTAACGATCATTAGGCAAGGTGATAGGCTTACACTCAGCCGAAAGAATCATGAACTAGTACTATCACCAGGTGTGTTGTTTCTATCCTAGGTTCCCTACCAGATCCAAGGAAGCTCAATAAAGTTTTGGGAAGGAAGAAAATCCCAGTCTGAAGAACACCAGTTCGGCAATCAATAAAGATTGCTTACAGACGTGATTAAAAGCTAGAGGGAGGTTGATTCACCCAACATAGTGAAGATTACAGTTGCACCATACAGCATTAAACAGTGGTAACGAACCGAGAACCGGTTAAGAGTAACTAGTGTTAGTACAGTAACAATTAACATTAGTAATTAGCACTTGCGGACTGAATGGTTCGATGTGCAACGAGGATGATCTGTCGACTAACACTTAACTTTACTAACTGTGTAAACACTAGAAAAGAACTTGTGCAGTTGGTTAGAGAACATTAGGAACGGACATTGTGTAGAGTGAATCCGGTCCATAAGTAACTGTTCATACCACCGGTGTCTATTTCTCATGTTCATGAAATGGGATTACCAGAGGTCTACAGAAGCAAAGCAGTATCCGGCAGGATGGTTCCGGCAACGGGTGAGACGTACTTGTTCTGACGTAACGTGCTGTGGTCTATCTTTGCTGTGATCAGCGGACTGAGCTGATGTCTGAGAGTCAGATTCTCTACACTGTATAGAACACATCACACATTTTCTTCGCATACACGTCTCATACACGTTACACTTTTATTTTAATAAATTAATCTGTATTAATTTCTAGAAGTAAGAGTTGTTGAGTATGTTGCGTTGGGGAAGTATGAGAAGGGGGCATAGTACGACAGTGTGAGAGTGATAGGAAAAGGTGTCCATAGGCTGATGGAGTGTGTTGGACGGAAGCTGGTGGATTCTCCAGAATATTGAGGGGGAAAAAAAATAATATTATAATGTGGGTGTCGGATCTCCTCACTCCAGGGACGACACTTTAAAGGAGGACACGACACTGGTTAACCTAGAACTACACTCTGGCATAAAGGCAGAATAGTTCGTCACATTTGGGTGGTAAGGGAAAGGAAAGACCAAACGGAAAAACACAGGAGCCCCAGTGGGCCTCACTACCGGAATATCCCACCATTTACATTTCCCCTATCCCCCCAGCCATCCCAAATCTCACCGAATATCATCCCCTTACACTGGTCTTACCCTGCTGAGCGAAATGATATATCGCTCTACCTCTTTTAAGCTAGGCATCAGCCAGCTGCGGCCGACGCTCCTAGACTACGTTCCCACAACACACTATCACTAAGTTCAAGTCCTAAGTCTATTTATAAACAAACTACCTTATGCTAGAGTTCCGAGTTGGAATTCACAACATGAAAAACAATGTCCCCTGTTCCCAAACAACATGGGACAGTGTGAATCCCTTCTCCATTCGAATTGGAACACAAAAACACTCCCGTTATCTGTAGTTCATCCACAGACTGAACGCAAGTTTCGTTAACTTCAAACAGCCGAAACATGTTGTTCGAGTGACGTCATTCACGTGGCCAGAATTCAGGTCAAAACGGCACTCCCCTCTTCCGATCGCGTAAACAGAATGCGAGAATTCTTTTGATGCCGGGCAAATCAACATGCCGCCGATTGTCTTTGATTCGGGGACTTCTCAGGGAATCCCGGTGGTGTCTGAAATTGGGAAGATATTTCCCCACATCAAATAGTTGTGGCGCCTAGCGATGGCGGTTTCAGGCCTTTCATCAATTCTGGATCTCAATTCTCCAGTATTATGTGACATTGACCTATTCCAAAATGTGGCCCAAATCTCATAGGAGTCAAACATAGTCATTATGTTTTCGAATTATTCCCTGACGCTCTTCTCAGTCCACAATTATAGAGAATGTTTGTAATGAGGGCGTTGTTTTGGCTATCAACCTACACAAATTTGTATTACTTAACTTTTCAAGTCAGCATAAACTTTACACCTACTCAAGATGGCGAAGTGCCTAATGTTTTCTCCCAAAGGGACGATAAGTTGGCGACATGTTAGAGTCAACCGTGTACCTAATGTAACTAACTCTACAACAAGGTTACGGTTATGATTGACGTAAATACATATGAATCAAACATTACAATACACGCACGCACGCGTGCGCGCGCGCACACACACACACACACACACACACACACACACACACACACACACACTCATTCATTCATTCATTCAGTAGCATGTCCCTTGCAGAACCTCGCTGCCCTAACAACTCTCCGGAACACCTCTCGATCATAATCAAGATGTCCCGCGTCCGATACACCCATCTGGAGATCATCCGCCACATTCTGCACCCATTTCTCCTCGTCTTCCTCTTCCTCTCTTCCCAGGCTTATACAACTCCATTATTGGGGGTTATTTTGTTC